>JAANYP010001371.1:155105-237051 GCA_020465985.1 Centrapalus pauciflorus
TCGCCAGGGATATGAAGTCCATCGAGCCATCGGGGGAGGGAGAAGGAAGCTGTCCAATCAGTTTGACAGGCGGTGCCAGGATTTGCTCCAAACAACAGTTCCAAACACCTGGTACATTAGTGTACATCCGGTACATTAGTTTGTACATTATTACATAAGTGTAATTTTTTAATTTTTTTGCTTTTACATTAGTTGTAAAATTACATTAGTATAAATAGTTGTACTCGTGTACGAACATGTGTCTGTATCTATGATAGTCAAGGATCAGTGTATGATATAAACAACTTCTTTTACTTTACTTTAAGTGTAATTTTATTTCAGCAAATGTACTGTAAAATATATAATGTGAATTGATAAGCACCAGCTTGAACTGGTTATGCAATAGGGGAGATTTGTTAGGCACAAAAGGCCTCAGTCAAACTGTTTCTACATCTGAGGGGGAGATTTTATACTCAATCCTGTTGCATGCATTGAAGGTTGAATTTAAGGCCTGTTATAGTCCTTATTGAAACCTGAAAATGATTTGCCATATCATCTAAAGCTGTTCGGAATAATGTTGAATGTGTGTGCAATAAGGCAACTAAGACAGTTTGTCCAAGCTGCTCTGTCTGCTGAACAGGCTGGACATAAACTGTCTACGCTGCTCTACACTGTTGAGCAGCTTGGGCATTTTTAAGTGTTCTGTTCTTTGTGAACAGAACCTGTTCTTTGTGAACAGGCTAAACACTTTATGGAATATGTTTCCAAGTCATCATGTATTGTTTTTGACTACAAGATCAGTTACAAAGTCGAAGACAAAGTGGAAAACAGAACTGCTCAGCCTGCCCACGCTGTTCTGTAACATGAAGACAAAAGGATATTTGAAAAAGGGTGACAGACCTTTTTCTTATATCAAAATAGGCCTTTACAGGGAAGAAAGACGCAAAGTTGACATTCCTAAATTAGTTAAAGGCAATGCAACAGTAGACAAAGTAAAAAGACAAAAGTTCTGCACATGTGAAGACAAGTCTGCTTTTCAGAAAAGTGCAGAAAAGGTTATGTTGTCTTTTCAACAAGACTTTTCCTTTTCATTCTGTCCAATGAAGATGTTTCTCTGAGATCCTCTAAGTGAGTATAAAAGGAAGCTTCTAAGGTCAGAAAGATAGGTGAAGAAAGCTAAGTGCTTAAACCAAGAGTGAACGTGCAAGTGTGATCTTCATGCATGCAAGTCTTCTGTAAAACAGCATCTGTGTGTCTAAGCTGTTTTACCTAAGCTGTTCCTTAAGTCTTGTAAACACAGTGAGTGCTTCTTAGTGAGTGTATTCATTGTATACTAGTTCGAGTCTGTCTCAGATAGTAAGCATACTGTTGTATCTGTCATCTCAGCTTGAACTATTCCGCATTCAAGCTTGGCTTGAACTATTCCGCATTCAAGCTTGTTTGTAATTAACAAATTGTTGATAATACATACAAACATTGAGAAAAGAGTGTGTAGTTTTTAAATTGCTGTATTCACCCCCCCCTCTACAGCTTATAACTATATACTTTGGGAACCTCTCGGGACCTACACTTATCCAACAACTCCTGGAGTTGTGTCATCATTTCTTTCATCTCAGTAGGAGCAAGGCGATACGGAGAACGAGCTACCGGTGCAGCTCCAGGGATCAGATCAATTCGAAAGTTCACTTGTCTCCAGGAGGCACGCCAGACAAGTCTTCTAGAAACACATCCGGGAATTGTGATACAACAGGCACATCGGCCACAACCTTCTTCTCAGCCTTGGCATCAATAGCATATGCCAGATAGGCGTCACACCCCTTTGCAACAAGCTTTCGGGCTTTTGCAATTGTTAACAAACACAGATCCCCGCTTCTTCTATCCCCGTATATATACAGATCTCACGCCCCTCCGGAGTAGTTATCTTTATCATACGCTTCTTACACACTATATGTGCTTCATTCTCTATCAACCAATCCATCCCAACTATTACATCAAACTCACTGAATTCAATAGGAATCAGGTCCAAATTGAAGACTACATCTTCAATCACTAAGGTGCAGTTACGGTATACGTGATCTACTTTGACTAGAGTGTTGCTAGCAGTTTCAATATCAAGTATAGTAGACAACTTAGACAGTGGCATGGCAAGTCGTTGTGCAAAAACAGTAGACACAAAGGACCGGTTGGCACCCGAATCAAAAAGAACTCGTGCAGGCAAGGAATTTACAATAAACGTACCCGTAACCACTTCCGGATTTCCCTACCCTCCTCTGCCGTTATCTGAAAAGCACGAGCCGGTGCCCTTTGTGGCTGGTTCCGGCGGTTGACTGAACCACCACTAGATCCTCCAGATGATCGGGTCGATGATGGAGCCGCAGCAGCTGGATCGTTCTTTCTGCAATTCCTACTGTAGTGCCCCCATACACCACATTTATGGCAGGCATCCGATTTCCGTGGACACTCACTCTGAAAATGGCCCAACTCTCCACAGCAAAAACAAGCACGTCCATTAGTGCACTTGCCGAAGTGTTCCAAGTGACACTTATTATAATATCGCGGCTCGGTGTTGATGGAGTAGGCACGAGCACGACCAGAAGACCCAGATGATCGGCGATAAGACTGCTGTGGCGAATACTGTGACGAATACTGTGACGAGCGAGAAGATCCCGAGTATCCTCCCTCACGCTGGCGCTTAGGCGACGGTTGTGTTGGGTTGGTGGAAGCAGCAGCAGACCCAATTGAGTAACCCGACATGATCAGAATTTGTTCTACATTTCTGGCAGCCTCAAGTAAGCCAGCAAACGTAGTGTAGCGTACGTTGTTCATAACTCTTCAAATCTCAATATCTAAACCAACCTCAAATCTGGTCACTTTCATTTCCTCAGTATCAACCTTATGAGGTGCAAACAAACTCAGCCTCGTGAATTCCACAGCATAGTGGGACACAGTCTTAGTCCCCTGCATCAATGTCATGAACTTTGCCTCCAGTCTTCGGCGCTCATCAACCAGACAGTACTGCTGAGTGAATAGGTCAGTGAACTCAGCCCAAGTCATAACAATCACCTTTTCCAAGGTTAAGGCGTTAACCATGAAATTCCAATTGTGAATTCATATTTCTAGCAATTCATTCAACATTAAACAATTCATATGAACAATTAACAATATTACATTGATGTTCTTGGCTTTCTTGCAAAGCACTTCTCCTATTCTCTCTAAATCAGATCCATATGTGTGTGTGTAATCTTCGATTCATTACAGCATGCGTAGCATACATTTCTATTTATACACAATACACAAGTATTGTGTATTTACACATATAACCCCTAATCTATTGAGTATTTACAATTATATACAATATAATTGTTTCATCTCTATTATTTATTCCCAACATTCTCCCCCTTAGAGATGAACACAATTATTAAAGTAATATTCATTTCAGCTCTACAAATATTGTCCCTAACAATCTCCCCCTTAGAGATGAAATCAATTTTCTGATAAAAGATCATTTCAGGGACTTTTTCGTGAATATTCTTTTATTCTCTGATCTCTGAATCTTCTTCTTTTCTTTATTTGACTCTCTCTGATCTTCACATATCTTCTTCTCTGAACTTCTCTTTTCTTGTATTTTCTTGTAAGTACACTCCCCCTTGAATCATGAATAGCTTTTTAATTCTCTCCCTTGATCAATTCATTTGATATGATGTAGCATTTGTCTTCAGTTGACTTCAATCTACTCAACTGTTGTCTCTGAACTTTAGTTTTTCTCCCCCTCATGATGATCATAAGAATTATGAAAATCATGCAAAATCTTCAGAGACATTAATTCATTGAAGTTTAAAGTAGCAGAAATACAACAACAATTACAATTTCAAAATATTTCAAATTGACTTTCTCCCTCTCAAACTGATATCCTCTCCCCCTATACAAAACCAACCTAACTCACTCTTCCTCAAAAATTTCACTCCCCCTCGAATTGATACTTTAGCTTTTCAGAATAAAAACAAAGCTTTTCAACTTTGGGGAAAATGAAACACATTCATTTTGTGAGAAAATGAGTCCAGGTCCACATAGGATTCCTGTTTACACAATAGACAAAATCTATGTGACCTACGTTCAGCGCTGGCATGATAGTAACACTGGTAGGATTTCCAAATAGTCATCGTGAAATCCTTTATCAGGAAAGAATCACTCATATTTGTTCCGGCTTAGTCACTTTGGACTAGCAGTTTATAGTCACACAGACTGTCAGACTCGATGTGTCCTAAAAGAGTATATAATCAGCTCTAGACACAATGTGCATCAAATGAAGTGGGAGACCGGAGCAAATGTCTTCCTTCTTTCAATATCAATAATATCCAAATGATATATCGATAGAAATGTGTTATATCTCCATAATTATTGAAACATAAATCTTTTGAGAGATAACTGAGTAGTTGGTGGGGTTAAGTGCATGCGTCACTGGGTCCATGACGTCTTTTTCAATATCAAGTCACCTAGGGCTTGATAGATAATGTGGATTACCCAGCAGACACAGTGTTGGTAGGATTTTATTTTCTTCAAATCCTTTCTCAACACTCAGCTCTCAGCATTTTTCAACTAAGCTCCCTCCGGCTCACTTTTAAGAAATGAATTCAGTCAGCTTTATAGCAAAAGCATGATCTGATGCACCACCATCGCCTTTTAATATCCCTCTCATTTACATTTTACCTCTGCTCGACCCTGTCAGTATCCCGTGATAACTGACACTTCTCAACTAATAAACCTAAAGAACCCTCACCCACACAAACTATAGATGGTTTGCTCCTTGGGTAGGTCTTCCGGTTCTGGATAGACCATAGAAGCGAAATTTATGCCTATCACTCAGATTGGTGCATAAACGGAGTCAGCAGAAAGATTTTCGGTAATCATGTGATATCGGAGATTATATTCATATAATTTGGGAGATATCAGATTGAAATGGAAATTCTGATATATGATATGAGAAGAATCAGATTTTCTTGAAAGATTTAGCACATGGGAGATAATGGGAGAATCCATTATAAATTGGAAGCATTGTAATAAAGAGAATCTCAGAAGAAATGAGATAATGAACATCAAAGAGATTAGATCAGTTAATCTCAATGAAATATTCAGAGAATCAGAAAAAAAATTTCTTTTCAGCTCAAAAATTATTTTTATGTGTGTATCAAATATTTTCGTGAAAAATCACACACAGTTTTGTAAAATGTCATCGTCAAAGTGCGTCTGAAACTCCCCCTGGAAATAAGCACACACAGTTAGTCAACTCATAGAAATGAAATCAGGAGCAAAAAATTATAAAAATAAAACTCCCTCTTTGTCAATTTCAGCTTCGGAGTTGAATTCAGGGCAAGAATTCCAGTAAGATTTGTCTCTCAGACTCGGGTTTCAGTCTGATGTAACTGAAAGCCTTTGACTCTGGTTCATTGAAGTCTGGGTTCTAGTCTGAATTAACTAGAAACCATTTTGATTTGAAACACGGGTCTTGATCTGATGTAATCAAGAGCCTATTGAAATGAAGAACGGGTCCTTATCTGAAATGATAAGAAACCTAAAACCTGCAAAATTTAAGATGTCTTTGGTATCCAAACAGATTTGGATCCAGACTTGTTAGCGCTCTTGGGTACCCATTTCAAAACAGGGTTTGGTACCCACTTGTACTTGGGTTTAGGTACCCATTGCATGTTATAACTATCAGCTTCTCTTTCAAACGCAGAAAACAAATTTCTTTGAGTATGAGAAAATTGAATATCTGAATTTCTAAAGAAACTTGAATTTGAATTATCAGACTTTTGCGAACTCTCTTTTTGAAAAACTGTCCGGTTCTTGCCTGTTTCTGATAATACTTGGTATTTTTCTGTGAAAATGTTTTCTGATTAGAATGACCAGTATTTTCAGAAACTTTAAGAAAATTTGACTTCGAAGATTCACCGGTGTAAATCTTGACCGGAAGTTGTTCAATAATTTTATCTTTGCCGCTGTGTATCTTTAACAGATACTTAAGTTTAAGATCTGAAGAAGAATCAAACTTAGCAGAGTTAGTTAGATTCACTTCACTTTCAGAAGACAAACCAGAGTGATCAACATTGGATTTTAAACACACTGAAGAAGGGGTCTTAACCTTTGACTCAGTTGACGAAGTAAACACATGTAATTGTTTTGTAAGATGAAGTATCTGATCTTCCAAACTTTTGATAATGACTAAATTTGAATTTCTGTCATGATCAAATGATTGGTAATCAGATTTAAAAGATTGTTCTTTGATTGAGAACATTTGTCTTTCATCTTTAAACAATTCAGATTTTGATTTAAAATCTTGTTCTTTAAGTAAGAACTCATGTCTTTCCTTCTCAATCAAATCTTTAGTTAAAGACAACTCTTGTTGAAGAGCAAAAATTTCTTCATTTTTGTTTAAAATACAATTCTGATCAGTTGGTTTTGTCTTACAAAGTGTATCTTCAAGATCCTGAACTTTCTTGTAAAGATCAGATCTTTCAGGCAAAAGATATTTCAGTTGAGTTGCATTCTGAAAATTTTCTTGTTTCAGCTCATCAAGTTCTTTAAGTAATTCAGATATTTTCAATTGATGAGCACAACTCTCAGAGTTTTGTTTTTCTTTTAAGCTTTGAATTTCTTCATTCAATATTTGTACGTCACGTAACGCCAAATGTTTATCAGTATTTAACTGAATGAGAATGTCGTAATTGTTCTTACGAATCTTTTCAGATTCAGTAAGTTTGAAAATCAGCTCAGACTTTGACAATTGTTCAAATTCCATTATGAATTGCCAGAAATTGAATCTTCCAAGATCTTTTATGGAAAAACTGAGTGAATTCTGATAAAACTTTGAAAAAACTATTTCAGTTAAAGATTACTTGTGAAAAATCAGCTCTGAAATGACTTTTTGACGTTAAAATTTCAGCTTTTCTGTATAAAATTGCCCGTAACTTCTTTCTGGAGAGGAATTGGGCCTCGAAAATTTACCCGCCGGTTCTAGAAATGTAGCTCTCTGTTTAAGCTTCGATTTGACGTATGGTAGGCCTTCTAACTATGTTCCAGTCAAAAGTTATGACCAATTTAAGCAGAATAGGTCATATAGTCAAACTCGAATGATAAAAGAATGAAACTCGAATGATATGAGATGAAACTCGAATTATTAAGGTTGAAACTCGATCAAAAAAAAAATGAAACTCGAACTATAAATGATCAAACTCGAATGATGAATTATCAAACTCGAATGATATGATATGCAACTCGAATGAATTTATGTTAAACTCGAATGAAATGGAATGAAACTCGATCAATTAAGCTTGAAACTCGATCAATTAAACATGAAACTCGAATGATTAAGGCTTAAAACTCGAATCATAAGGCATGAAACTCGATGAGTGTATAATCAATCTCGATACACAGTGAATCAAACTCGAAATAAGCATATATCAAACTCGATCAATTAAGAAATAAACTCGATCATTTAAGGATAAAACTCGAATAAAGCATACATAAAACTTGAATGAAACACAAACAAACTCGAATAACAACTTGATCAAACTCGATTAAAACAAGGAATTCAGTGTTGCCCGAGTTTGAACAGGAACTGATCAAAATCAAGTTCAAAATGACAATTTTCAACAAAAATTCACGAATTGATTTCAGATTGAAATCGACCCTGCGGTTTTCACACACAAACACTTTTTGAAAAACAACTTTGGCTAATTTCAGATTAAAATCCAAAAATCAATCAAAAACCTCAAGAACACACACTTTTTCAAAAAGTCAGTAAAATCCAAATTAAATCTGGTGTGTTTGGAATTAAAATCTGATGTTTATCACAATAGATTCGACTTTAAATGCTCCACCTTCGTTCCAATTTTCAGAACATTTCATCCACAAAATCAAAATCCAAAATTGATTTTCTGATTTCGAAAAAAAAATTGATGTAACAGTGTTCGAAAAATCAAATTTCAAATTCAAAATTCAATCAATTTCAGCCATATTAGGCTCTGAAACCAATTGTGAATTCATATTTCTAGCAATTCATTCAACATTAAACAATTCATATGAACAATTAACAATCAAACACAATCTATTGAATGATTAAGAGAGAAAATATTACATTGATGTTCTTGGCTTTCTTGCAAAGCACTTCTCCTATTCTCTCTAAATCAGATCCATATGTGTGTGTGTAATCTTCGATTCATCACAGCATGCGTAGCATACATTTCTATTTATACACAATACACAAGTATTGTGTATTTACACATATAACCCCTAATCTATTGAGTATTTACAATTATATACAATATAATTGTTTCATCTCTATTATTTATTCCCAACATTCTCCCCCTTAGAGATGAACACAATTATTAAAGTAATATTCATTTCAGCTCTACAAATATTGTCCCTAACACATGTCCTTCTCAGCACAGTCGCTGATTCGGAATGTTCGTTCGGTTGCTGTTATCCATTCAAGTGCAGCAACAGCATCTCCTAGTCCATTGAACTCTACAGCCCCATTTCCTTTGAAGTCCTTGAAACGACAACCTTTGGGCTTGTTAGATGACCCAGTGTTGTCATCTTGTTCATCATTGTTTCCCTCGTCTTTTTCCTTATTCTTTCTCTTGTTTTCCCTTCTCTTAGCTTCGGCCTCATCTCGAGCCCCAAACTGATCCTGAATCATGTTATTCTGTTCAGCCATCATGGCTAGCATCATCTCTCTGGTTTCTTCGGGTGTCATTCCTCCTCCAGACATGTTCTGAAATATGAAACATATAACTTGTTTAGTAACATGTCATTTATTTAAAGACTCCACCCATTTGTCCCGTATGATAGTCAATCTCCTATTGTTACTAGATCGTAACCTATCTTAGTTCAAATCATTACTTAAAATCACTACAAGTCATCACTTAATGTTTGAGACCAAGACCTCACGGACACTTGAATCTCAAACTACTGCTCTGATACCATTTCATGTGACACCCTTGCCACAATAACCATCATTACAATACACCCAGGATTTATCACCAAACATAAATTACATAATGATCTGAAAGCTTAATTAAATGCGGAAGAATTAAAGTACAAGATAAAGGTAATACAACAGTTTTAAACACCCTACGGTGCTACAAGGTACCAAATCTAAGTCTACATACTCAAACTTTATTACAACCATCCCAAAATATATTACAACATTGGTCCCTTAGCACGATTACCGAGTGAGTAGTAGTTATCTTCCAAAACTTCCCAAAGGACTTAACTAGATGGTCCAGCAGCAGAGTTTCCCTTTCCTGTAAAAAGTCAACAACTGAGGGGTAAGCGAATGCTTAGTGAATACACAGATTTACGCATTTTATAAATCTTTATGAAGCCCACAAGAGTACACCAACGACACACGTCGTGCACTCTCCACGTACACAAAGTACGACACACATGAGCCGTCGCTCCTACGAGCCCAAAGCTCGGTATGTAACCCAACCATCTGAGACAGACATAACATCGGGGATGACATACTGCCTACCAGAACCTCGGAGGGATCAACTCCGGGTCATATAGTGCAGTAACATCAATGTAACAGATGCGACTTGCCGGTCCATCACTAGATGCACAACAAAAGAACGGACATGCAACAAGTATGAATGTGCATCTAAATCTATGCAAGTTAGTAGAATTCCAAACGATAATGAAGCAACATGTCTCAGCAGGCAATAGCTAACATAAAGCAGATATAAACATGCGAAATCATATGTACTCACAGTGGGTGCGTTAGTTAATTTCAGTCAATTTTATTTCTCCTCGGGCTTTCAACCGGGTCACGAAGTACCCCACTGTGGGTTAAACAACACCACAAGGGACCTGCTACATTTTCATATGATAAACATATCATCATTACATGCTCTTTAACAAATTAGCATCAATTTGTACAAATACAAGTATTACAACTTTCGGAACTGTCATCCGAAACTCACATTAAAAATCATCACTTGGTGTGTTATTATTCCCAAATAATCATTCATTATATGCCTTAATATAATACCAACAATGTCCCAAAAGTTTGATTAATTGTCCATAAATTCGGGTCTTTAAAACCCCATCCGAATTGCCCAAGAATTGCATAATACTCGCCGAGTTGACTCAGAGTACTCGCCGAGTTCAGGTCCAAAGTTCGGACCCACGGCCATTTCGGACTCGTCCGAATTATGTTAACCCATCCGAATTCGGGTCCATCTAAGTTCGGGTCACATCCGAATTCGGGTCCCAACCGAATTCGGATCCAACACTTATGAATTTTTGAAGATTTGTTCATGTGTTCTTGGGAACTCGTCGAGTTCACCCATGAACTCGCCGAGTTCACCAGCAGTTTTGCAGGTCGCAGCTACGGGTTTTGCACTAAAATTTCCATAAATTCATTTCTAGCCACATGCAGTTAAATCTAATGTTACATAAACATGTATGGGGTGTTTCTACACTATTTTCTCCATTTTTAACACCCAAATTCGTCCAGATTGGACCAAATATGATGAAAAACCTCAAGAACACAAAAACTCAGATTTCTAACCTTTTTGGACGAATCAACCAACGATTTTTGTTTCAAATACTTCATTAATCTTCAAGGGATGATTTCCCACTGATTTAACAAACATGCAACCACGATTTCTCAGATTAAAATCCGAATTTCATCTTTATTCATCAAAAATAAAACTCAAGACTTTAGGAATAAATTTCTTACCTTTAATCCAGTTGAATCTACTTGATATTCAGATTACTTCCACGAATTTTGATCCACAAATTCGTTTTTCAGTAGGGATTTCCAGAGATTTTTAGAGAGAGAGACCTTGAAAGCTAGTGAGAGAGAGAGAGAGAGATAGTTCAAAATGAAAGACAAATGGTCTTTTATTCCATATTTTCTACTTTTGTCACATTTAACCCCTCAACTTATCTCATCTCACTAAATAGTGATTTTGTCTTAATTTTATCATTACTAACAATTATAAATCATAATCTCCCGTAATAATAAATAAAAATTCACAAACTTCTTAATTTCTTAAAATAGCAACCAACTTTCAATTATCCGGATACATAATCATTTTCGTAATCCAACTTAATTATACAAATTACAACATATCGATTTAATTTATCTAAATTACAATAAATTAAATCCGAGGATGTTACAACAACTTTCTTCTCAGGAGAAGAATCAATTCCAATAGCTGTAGAAGAATCGAGTAGTAGGGCATTCTTAGGGTTTTCGAAACCGGAAGAAAAGCCAACTCAATCAGCGTCTACGTCACAACGATACACAAAGATGCCAATGAGCACAAAATCAGCTGAAGATCATCTGAATCTTTTGGCTTCATTTGTCGCCGCGTACGGAAAATGCGTTCAAGGGAAAATAAACGATCCTGCGCTATGGGATGAAGACTACGATCAGGTGGATCCTGATGACTTGGAGGAAATGGACCTTCAATGGAAACTGGCCATGGTGACTCAGCGAGTCAAGCGGTTCATGAAAAGAACAGGGAGAAATCTGAGCGTAGGCAACATCAAGGTTGGGTTCGACAAATCTAAGGTTAAGTGCAATAACTGCCAAGGATTAGGACACTTTGCACGAGAGTGTCAATGACCCAATGTTGAAAACTATCAGAATCAATCTCATGGAAGATATCAATCTAGTAGTTCGGGTAATCAAGCTAACATCGCTGGTCTTTTAACAAACGTATCATCGGACAGACAGCTTGATGTGACTTACGATTGGTCTACTCATCCGGAGTCAAATGCTAGAGCCTTCATGGCTGAAGTTACTGAGAATGGGGAAGACGGAGCAGAGGAAGTAACAGAGGACAACGTCCAGAATGATACAAGTCCTGGGTTGGTGGAGAAGTCAATAAATCAGAACATTCTAGAGTTTTCCGCATAGATGGCTAACGTGGAATCGGATCACAAAAGGGTAATTCTGAACTTTTCTACATTCCATGACTTATGTGTTTTATGTGCTACTTCCAATGATAGGTTGAATTTAGTTCTAGAAACACATAACAACTTAACTGCTCAGACAGAATCTCTAAAATCAGATAATGCTAGTCTCTTAGACATTAAAGAAGATCTTAGGAATAAGCTGAAAGCAGATGCTCAAGATGTTATAGTTCTAAAAGACAAATTAAGTGAACAATGTGTCAGGATAGAACTTATGTATGAGCATGTTGAGGCTTTAACCAAAGAACTTACCATTAAGGAGGTCGAGCTAGCTGAATCAAAAGTAAAAGTTGCAGAGGTAAATAGTAAGTTGGAAAAGTTTAGGAACTCTTCACTAAATCTAGGGAAAATCTTAGATGCTCAGCGTCAGTCTAAGAAACCCGTAGGTTTAGGTTATCAAGAGAGTCCTCCACCTTTCAACGAAAATTATGTGCGTCAACCTCAGGATAAAACTGATAAACCAGTCGAGTCATAGGTAACAACTGAAGCTGAATCTGATAAGGACAAAACAACTAAGGTATCTACTACTAACTCTAAGATTAAGAAGGTTAAGTTTGTGCAGTCCTCTAGTGACCGAAACCTAGGAGAAACTAAACCTGAAATTGATAATCAACGAGTGGAAGTAGTCACGGTAGTTGAAAAGAAAGAAACTAACACTAGTGAGACACCAAAGTCAAAGGGCACTCATAAGAAGTCCATTGATAAGATGTCTTGCTTTAGATGTCATGAGAGGGGACATGTTGCGTCTAGCTGTCCATATAAGAAAGTAGAGTCTACAACCTCTAAACCGGAGTTTAGACCTGCTGTAGGAAAGCCAGAACAACATAAACCACACCTAGTGTTGCTAGCACAAGTGGTTCTCAATACACCGAGAAGATTGTGAATGCCACACCCAAAACAGCTGTTAGACAAGTACCTGTGTCGGTTAGACCAAATGAAGTGGTTAGGACTAATTTTCCGAATAGAGTCCTTAATCAGTCTAGGTCAGGACCTCAACAATCTTATAGGAGTACAACAAATGGCTTACACTCCAGTTAGGTCTCACACTCCTCTAAGACAACAGACACCAGGTAGAGCCCAGGGATATCAATCTGAAATGCCTTATAATAGAAATTATATAAGGGCTTAACAACAAATGCCTACCCAAAGGCCAAGAGTGAATTTAAATCACTCTGCACCACAACAGGTTCTCAATCAAACACCCAAGTCACCTGAAAGGAGAGATGGGTATTTGAAGGAGTTCACGTATGTGGATAAGAATGGTATTACCAAGTCAGTCATGGCTTGGGTTCCCCGTGATAACTAACTTGTTTTCTTTCATGTGCAGGAGCTTACTACAGGTCTAAACAACAAGTGGTTCGTCGACAGTGGTTGCTCTAGGCACATGACTGGGGAAAGAAGTCTACTCACAGACTTCAAGGGAGGGAACAAGGGATTCGTATCATTCGCTTGGAACAAGGGAGGACACATCACTGGTACTGGAGTGGTCACTAATGGGACTATCACACTTGATCAAGTTTACCATGTTGATAAACTTGATCACAATCTCATTAGTGTATCTCAAATCTGTGATAAGAAGAACTCTGTATTAGTGCTGAAACCGGGATTTAAAGTACCTGAAGACTGGATAATGATGAGAGCCCCAAGGAAGAATGATTTGTACATGATGGACATGAATAAATCAGATTCATCGATGGGAACAATATGTCTTCTTTCCAAAGCTTCAGAGTCAGAATCCATTTTATGGCACAGACGCATGACACGCTTACACCTAAGGAAAATGAACTATATCACTAAACATGGTCTGGTGCAAGGTGTCCCACTGAAGAGTTTTCAGTTCGATGACAAGTGTGTACCCTGCAAGAAAGGCAAACAACACAAAAAGTCACACAAGTTAAAGACTCAGAACTCGATAAATTCTACTTTCGATTTGTTGCATATGGATCTATTCGAACCTATCAACAAAAGGAGTATAGGTGGTAGTTGGTATTGTTTAGTTATCACTGATGATTACTCACGTTTTTCATGGGTTTTCTTTTTAGGTATGAAGGACGAAACAGCTGGAAAGTTGATTGGGTTCTTAGACCAAGTCGAAAACTCCTACGGGACGAGGGTAAAATGCATCAGGAGTGATAATGGAACTGAATTTAAAAATGCAGTAATTTGTGTATATTGCCTATCCAAAGGCATAGTGCATCAGTTTAGTGCACCATATGAGCCACAACAAAATGAGATGGCAGAACAGAAAAACATGATTTTGATTGAGGTAGCAAGGACCGTGCTCTCGGATTCAAAGCTTCCTACCATGTTTTGGGGGGAGGCAGTGAATACTGCATGTCATGTTTTAAGCTGGGTCCTTACTGTCAAGTCACTGAAAAAAACCTGTTATGAAGTTCTGAATAAAAGACCACATAATTTAACAGGCTTTGAACCATTTGGGGTACCGTGTACATTACTAAAAACAAAACATCAACCTAAGTTTGGTGAAAAGGCTGACGAAGGATACTTCCTAGGTTATGTGCCTAACTCACCAAACAAAACAAACGATATGGTAGAAATTGTGTTTAACACTGATGTTACAAGTTATTCACATGAACCCCGAACAGGTCCTGAGTGGTTATTTGATTATGACTCATTGTTTGAATCATTTAACATAACTGTTGGTGGAAATGCAGGTACAATGGAGGATGACTTCTCGTCATTAAGCCTGAATAACGACAATCAAGGTTTTCCAAATACAAGCATTCCATCAACTTCTGAGCCAACAACGACAGAAGATGGGTCTCCAACAAAGAATGAACCTGAGTTACCTACAAACGAGAATCAGTCGAGTACTTCTAACTCCGAGGACACTGATCATGAGGAAGAGAATGTACCGTCTGAAGTCGTACCCTCGTTAGGTGAAATAGGATCAAACTTAGGAGATAATCTTAGGGTCGATGAGATTGAGACATCGAGGATAAACAAGGATCATCCGATTGAGAGCATCATAGGAAATCCGAGTACCGGTGTGAAAACTAGGAGTAGTGTGAATAACAACACAGTGCTGTTGTCAATGATTAATGACTCTGAGGCGTACCACACATATTTATATTCTTGTTTCATCTCACAAGTAGAGCCGGAGAATGTGCAGATGGCACTGAAAGACAACTCTTGGGTTGAAGCCATGCAAGAAGAGCTGTCACAATTCAGAAAAATTGAAGTGTGGGAGTTAGTGTCGCTACCTCAAGGAGAAGTTGCAATAGGACTCAAATGGGTTTTTAAGTGCAAGAGAGATGATCGGGGTATTGTTACTCGCAATAAGGCAAGACTTGTGGTAAAGGGATTCAACCAAGAAGAGGGAATTGATTACAACGAGGTGTTTGCAAGGCTCGAGGCAATTTGTCTGATTCTGGACTTTGCGTCCTTCAAAGGGTTTAAAGTTTATCAGTTGGATGTAAAGAGTGCATTCCTGTACGGCAAGGTGAAGGAACTGGTGTACGTCGAACAACCGCATGGGTTTACTGATCCAAAGTATCCCAACAGAGTGTATCGACTCGATAAGGCTCTGTATGGATTACATCAGGCACCAAGGGCATGGTAAGAGACGCTGTCAACTCATCTTTTGGACAAAGGGTTTGATAGAGGGAGAATTGATAGTATATTGTTTGTGAAGAGAAAAGGAGAAGACTTTATCTTGGTACAAGTGTACTATGATGAAATCATTTTCGGGTCGTCAAACGAACAGATGTGCAAAGACTTTGAAAAGGTCATGAAGTCAAAGTTTGAGATGAGTGCAATTTGAATAGAGGAAGGATGGCATGTTTATCCATCAGACGAAGTATGTCTACGATATTCTGGAGCGCTTCGGGATGGAAGGAACAAAGCTGACTGCTCACTTCAATACTCCGATTCAAGTGAATCACAATCTTGGACCAGGTACAGAAAGTGATACTGATGTGGATCCGACTTTATATCGGGCCATGATCGGGTCACATATGTATTTAACTGCTTCAAGACCTGACATATTGTTTGATGTGTGTATTTGTGCTAGGTTTCAAGCTAATCCGAAAGAAATGCATATGAAAGCCGTGAAGTAGATTCTGAGATACCTCAAGTCCAAACTGAAGCTGGGACTTTGGTATCACGCTGATATCTGGAATTGGAAGCATACACGGATTCGGATTACGGAGGTTGCAGCTTGAACCGGAAATTAACAACCGGAGGTTGTCAGTTCCTAGGAGGGAGACTCATATCCTGGCAATGCAAGAAACAGACTTCGGTAGCTGTGTCAATGTGCGAGGCCGAATATGTAGCTGCTGGTAGTTGTTGTTCACAGGTTTTCTGGATACAACAACAATTGTGGGATTACGGTTTGACTTACACTCATACTCCCATTAGGATAGATAATCAGTCTACAATTGCTATAACTAATAATCCAGTTAAACACAGTAAAACAAAGCACATAGACATAAGACATCATTTCATACGTGATTGTGCTGAAAAGAACTTAATAAAACTGGTAAAAGTGGCAACAGAAGATAATAATGCAGATTTATTCACTAAAGCTTTTGATAAGTCACGCTTTGAGTTGTTAGTCCAACTAACTGGTAGCCGTAATCCATTGTAACTTGACCTTAGTATACTTTATTTCTTTTTTATAGTAAGTTAGTAGTTTAGCAGATTCTATTTCTTTTTATAGTAAGTTAATAGTTTAGTAGATTCAATTTCTTTTTATAGTAAGTTAGTAGTTTAGTAGATTTTATTTTCTTATATAGTAAGTTAATAGGTCAGTTAATAAGCTTTTATTAAAAAAACGAAAAACAAAAGAAAAAAGAGAGAAAACCATAAAAAAATTTCAAAAAAAAGAGAATATTGAAAAATGAGTTAAGTCATAGATACATAGGTTCAAAGTGACGAAAATTAGCACAGTCGAAACAATCTCTAAGTGTTAAGCTTTCACACATAATACACCTTAAATTCTAAGTGATATACACTTTCTTGCTTGATGTGTTGGTAGGCATAATACACAAAGGAAATCTCAAAAGCTAATAAAACAATCAAGATAATGTCATATGTGTAACTAACTTAGATGTATGACCAAATGTTCTTAATTTCTATGTTAGAGACATACAGACAATGATTTTAAATGAGGTATTCAAATTTTCTGGGGTATGTATAGCAACATCAAAATACATCTTAAAGAAAAGAAAAGAAAATTTTTTGAAAAGAAGAGGGAGTCAAAACAAGTTGCTTTGATGTACGTAAGTACAGACCCGTCACCTCTGTTTTGACTCAAGTTAGCAAAATAAGTCGCTTTGTTGTACGTAAGTACAGACCTGTCACCGCTGTCTTGCTAACTTACAAGGAACTCTAAGACAAATTAAGACACTCTGTTGTATGTAAATACAGAATTGTGTCCGACGTTTGCCTTTTAAAGAAAATTTGCAATACCGAAAAGTTATAATCATTGTGTGTCTGCCTTGATCATAGAAGTATGTCGAAGTATGGGACACGTAAGGTAGTTTCTTGATAAATAAAAAGGCCAAGGGAATTTCCAAAGTGTTAAATGTTTAAAGGGAAAATCATACCAACAATCGACTTCGAATGTATATCACGACACACAACCAAAGGAATAAAAAATTCCTAAATGTGAAAGTGTAATACTGAAAGGGTGTTTGACACTGCTATCTGATTGAACCTTCTTTGACTTTCTCGCAAAAATATTCTGTTAGTATAGGTAGTAATTTTTAAAGTACTTTTGAGTAGTTTAAAGTTTTACTTTATTTCATTTTGTTTTATTTTTTAGTTCTTTTTTATTTTATTTTATTTTATTTTTAGTAATTTTAAAAAAACAAATATTTTGTGAAAATTTATTGCTTAGTGAGAATGATTTTGCAAAGTTTGTGAAATTCCGGTACACGAAAAAATTGAATTTTTATTCAAGGATTTTCAAAATTTTCACTTAAGTTCGAATTCAGACAAATACGAACTTAACTTCAAATTTGTCAGGAAGTTCGAACTTATGCTAAGTTCGAAGGTAGTTGATATAAATAGGTCAACAGTAGTTCATTTAAGACACCTACCCTCGAATTTCTTTTCTCGAACTTGTCCTCCGGCGATCTCGAACTTAATCTCGAACATACAGATTTCGTATTTCGTCCTATTCCTTGAAGTTTTGCCTTTATTTCTCGAACATACACGTATACTAGGGTATTCTACTCATCATAATACTAAGTAAGTGTAGTTTAGGACATTGTTGTGGCAAAAATCGACCTTATTTGATGTTTATGATATTTGGAACTAGGTGGTTTGAAATCACAAGTTTTAAAAGATAAACCTTCAAATAAATGATAAATAACTTCGATTAAAACATATTAGGACTAGATTATACTGTTGATTAAGTCAAAAGGGGTTAAAATCTTAGTTTCTAAGTTGAATATGACCGACTTCGAACCTGTTCTTCAGGTTCGAACTTGTCAGAAAGTTCGAACTTGTTGAAATATCTATAAGTTCAAAGCCAGTCAAGTTCGAATATATATCTCGAATTTATTTAAATTCGAATGGTTTTAAATAATTTCAAATTTGTCTAAGTTCGAATGTGTTGGACTTCGAACTTATACAAGTTCGAAGTTATGCAAATTCGAAAATAACAAATTTCATTTTATTTTTAATTACTAATTTTGTTTGATGATTTTATGTGCAGATATGGGTGATCGTGTTTTTTATAATAAGCACAATATGGTCATGGCAGTGGCTCTCCAATTGCTAGAGGCACAACCGTATCGTCAGATGATTGAATTCCTGACTCAATCTTGTGTATCTTATGCACTCACTTACAATCTACAAATTACCCTGACGTACGTGCGACAATTTTGGGAGCATCTGCAAGTAGACTGCACGGTTACCCTTACAGTGCTGAGAACAAGAGTAGGCGGTCAACCAATAGTGTTTTCGGCTAATATGTTGAGGCAGATTCTACAGCTGGGCACTGAGGAACAGGAAGCAGGCCCTATAGATTTTCCATTACCCATTCGGCAAGCTGCCTTTTTGAGGATGGGTTATGCCCAAGATATAACGAAGGTGTCATACGTTAAAAGTGGATTGATTGGCCAATGGCGGTATCTTGTCCACGTGATTATGGTGTGTTTTTCACCAAAGAAGGCGGACTTTGACACGATGATGTCCAAATTGCAATCTGCGTTGATAGTTTTGGTATACAACAAGAACTTTAGTTTTTCCGAGATGTTTTTCGGGGAGTTCGTGCACCAGATCACAGCTCCGATCAGGGAACGATTTTTGATGTATCCCCGCTTTGCCATGATGATCATACGCCATTTCTTGCCAAATCTGCCACCACTTCCTGATCAAAGTGGCGTGGCTTTGATTGATAAGTGAATTTTTGCTGACTGCCAGACCCATAACGCAAGAAGGGCTGAGCAGGTCAGGGTCCAAGTGGCACCATTGTTTGGGGCAGTCATAGATCCAGATTTTGTTGCCCCAGAGGGTGAATATTGGACTGGTGAAGCACCACAGCAACAGCAGCAGCAACAACAACAACGACAACAAAGGCAAAGAGCACTGGCTAGAAGAGCTCCGGCTGCTAGAACCACTACCCGCCCACAGCCAGCCACTGAAGCTGCTGGGCTATCGAGTTCGGCTCCTCAATACGACCAGAGGGAGCAAAATCTGGAGGAAATATGGGTTCAGGGAACAGCTGCAGAGCAGAATATTGCTGAACAGCTGGTTCAGGACGTATTAAGGCCTCCAGGTGATTTCCATGACATTTTTAAGGAGATTGATGAATATCAGCCTTCCGATGCGGAGTTTATGGACACAGAGGTCCAGGCTGAAGAAGAAGGTAATAGGGAACAGACTCCGGCTGAAGGTCATGTAGAGACCGCCTCCGAGTCAGATTCTGAATCGAGTTCTGAAGCTGAATATCCGGATATCACAATTGGCAGATATGGATCGAGGCTAGTTGTTGTTAGGCACAAAAAGGCCTCAGTCAAACCTGCTCTACATCTTAGGGGGATATTTTTAATCAAACCTGTTTGATGCACTTGAAGGTATAATTTAAGGCATGTTTATCCCTTATTGAAACCTAAAAAGTGATTTGCAATATGAGTCAAAGCTGTTTACCCTGTTGCATTTGTTGCAACAAAGGCAGATTGTCCAAGCTTTTCTGTCTGCTGAACAGGCTGGACATAAACTGTTGACGCTGCTCTGTTCTGTTGAGCAGCTTGGACAGACTCTAAGTGTTCTGTTCTTTGTGAACAGAACCTGTTCTTTGTGAACATGCTAAACACTTTATGGAGTATGTTTCCAAGTCCCCATATATTGTTTTTGGCTACAAGATCAGTTTACAAGTCGAAGACAAAGTGGAAAACAGAAACTGCAAAAGTCTGCCTACGCTGTTCTGTTACATGAAGACAAAAGGATATTTGAAATGGGTGACAGACCATTCCTTATATCAAAATGGCCTTAACAAAAGAAGAAAGATGCAAAGTTGACATTCCTCTTTTGGTTAAAGGCTTATGCAACAGAGACAAAAAGGAAAAGACAAAGAATCTGCCACATGAAGACAAGTCTGCTTTTTCAGAATGTGCAGAAAATTTGTTTTGTCTTTTTCGAAAGACATCCCACTATCTCATCGTCCAATGAAGAAGCTTCACTGAGATTCTCAGTGAGAGTATAAAAGGAAGCTTCTAAGGATTGTGAGATTAACGAAGAGTGAGAAATTCAGATCGTGCATTGAAGTGTTTTATTTCATGCATGCAAGTGTGCTTGAATAAGAACAGTAACGTGTATCTAAGCTGCTCCTATTCAAGCTGTACATCTGTCTTGTAAAATCAATGAGTTCATCTAAGTGAGTGTATTAATTGTATCTAGTCTGAGGGTGTCTTAGTTTAGTTGAACAATCTGTTGTATCTGTCATCTCAGCTTGAACCTTTCCGCAGTCAAGCTTGTTTGTAATTAACACTTGTTAATAGTATACACAAACATTGAGAAAAGAGTGTTGAGTTATAATTATCTGTATTCACCCCCGTCTACAAATTAGAACAATACTCCAGGGAAACCTTTTGGGACCTACAACTGGTATCAGAGCAGATAGAGTGTGTGTTAACTCTAGACCTCTCATTCTCCCTACTTTCCCATGGACAACAGTGCTTCCAGTTCCTCCTCTTACTATGACAATGGTTCAATGGCCAAACCCCCCAAATTCAATCATCAAAACTTCTCTAGTTGGAAGTGCAGAATGATGCTCTACATAGAGAATCTGGATGCACAACTGCCAGAGATAGTAATGGAAGGTCCCTATGTGCCAAATTCTGTTACTACTATCACTCCTGCTGTTGATGGAGCTGCCCCTGAGATCAGAACCTTTAAGAAGGTCAAAGCTCAATGGTCATTTCTCTTCCTGATGATGTGTTCAAATAGGTTGAGAAAATGAAGAGTGCAAAGGAGATGTGGGATACTTTGTATACTGTCTATGATGGTCCCACAATCACACTGGACAACAAGATTAACAATCTTGTTAGACAGTATGAACTCTTCTTTGCAAAACCAAAGGAGTCTCTCACAGAAACCTATACCAGGTTCACTGCTCTTATCAATGATCTCAAAGCTGTTGGGATCACAAAGGACAGTTTAACTCTGGTGAACAAGTTCTTAGACATCCTGCCTGAAGAATTGAACTATTTTTCTACTATCTTGAGAAAGTCAGGCACTATCAAAGGAATGGATGTTGTAAATCTGTATGAATCGTTAATGAATGATGAGCAGTCAAGGCAACAGAAAAGAAATGCCTTGGAAATGTCTAAGAGAGGTGCTGCCTTGGTGGCCATCGCAAGACAACCTGTTGGTCAGGTATGTGATGTGTTCACACAACCTGATCAACAGGCTGATGATGAAAGGGAAGAGATGTTTGAAGAGGAAGACTGTGAAGAAATGAGCAAATGATTGCAATGATTGTCAAAAAGTTCAACAAGAAAAGGTTTGGTGGAAGAATGCTGCAGAGGAACTCAAATGCTGTCAAAAAGAAGGCATTTGATAAAACTAATGCTGAGTGCTTTAAATGTGGCAAAACTAGACACATAGCTAGTGACTGTGTGTCTAAAGCTGTTGGTCCATCATCCAAACCATTCAAGACAAACGGGGATGATGGCTACAGGGTTAAGTACCTTATGGCAATGGCTAAGCTGAAAAAGTTGGAAAACTCAGTGGCTTCCAACAAGCATAAGGGACTCATGGCCGAGACATGTGATTGGGAGGTTTCTAACTCATCTTCAGATGAAGAAGATAACAACTGTCTGATGGCCAACACTGATGTCCCATCAACAAGCAACTTCAAACAAGACCTGGCTGAAGCTGAAGCCTTCAGCAACTTAGAGAACTGGAATCCACAATGATGTACAAGGTACAAAACTTTATGACTTACAGTTCTGATGAAAAAGTAAAAATGTTTGAATACATGCTTGTTGATTTAAAAGCTGCTGTTAAGAAGCACAATGTTTTACTGTCTGAAATCTCTAAGCTTAAACTGATCTTGACATAAAAACTAATAAACTGGACAGTTTCCATAAGTTGGAAACTGAGCTTGATGAATTAAAACACATCAGCTCCATTTTATTAGAGGAAAAGAGAGAAACAGACATAAAACATGCAAAGCTCAAAAGATTGTTGACTCTTGGTGCCAATCTGCACAAAAAGTTAGCCATTGCATCAGTCAACAGATCCCTACACAAATCCAAGCCTATCTTGAATGGGATCATGACAAAGCAGCTTCTATTGTTGAGATAGATAATCTGAAACCTGACTTATCCACTCTTGGTGAGCTTCCCAGCACTTTCATTCCGAAAGTAAATGGTAAGCTAGTCTCAACAAACAGGTTTGTCAGGCCTCAAAATACTGACAGCTTGTGTGAAAAAGCTCCAAAAACTGATGATGGAATATGTTCTCCATCAAATCAGCCTGCTAAGTGCTCTGCTGATTCACACAAGCAAAAGAAAGGAAAACAAGCTCAAGCTGCAGCTGTGGACTCTAAACCTGTTGACAAAACAGGATCTGGGTCCAAAGCTGATGGTAAGACACTTGTTAATCCTTTTGATGCTAATCATTTTGAGAAAAAGTTTTCAAAAGGTAAGCAGTCTGCCATCAACAGGGGTAAGTCTCATGTTGAAAGTAAATCTGCTGTGGTTTCAAATAAGTTTTTAAATCATAGTGGAAAATTGGTTATAAATGAAGGTAAGTGTGTCAAAACCAAAAGCTATGATTATGTTGATAGACAACATCCATCACATCTCAGTAAGAGCAAAGGCAAAGTCAATGCTCAACCTGAGAAATTTGGGAATAAGTTTCCCAAACCTATGGAAGGTCAAAGCCCAATCAAACTTCCTGTATTTGATATCTGTCCTCCCAAAAAGAGGAAAGAAGATACAGGCAAAGCTGTTGCCATTGTGCCTTCCATCCAAACTGTTGATTCATCTAAAAATAGTAATAAGTTTGCTAAACCTGCTGACAGAATCAACAAGAATAACTCAGAATATGATTCTGGAGCCTCTTCTTCCAAAAAGACTAAAAAGAGAAAATGCTATAAGTGTGGGAAGAAGACACATATGACCAAAGACTGTCCTGAAACTGAGGACATGAGACCTGTTGACTCTGCTAGATCCATCATTGCAAAAACGAGCAGTGTTGGAAGTAACATAGTCAATGAGGATAGTATCCAAGCTGATTCTATCCAAATAAGAAATATTAGTGTGAACATCACTGATCCATCAACAAATGTTGATGAAGTAGGAGAATTCATCCCTATGATGAGTTCCCCTAAAAACAACTAATATTTTCTCTTGACACTCTGCAGGATAAACAACCATCCCAGGTTTGGTACTTGGACAGTGGCTGCTCAGGACATATGACAAGCTGCAAGGACCTGCTGAGTGATCTCAGGCCTGAAAAAGGGCCAAAAGTCACTTTTGGTGACAATGTACAGGGAACCACAGAAGATATGGAACTCTTCAAGCTGGTGCTGATGTATTAAAAAGAGTAGCCTATGTGTCTGGGCTGAAACATAATCTTGTAAGCATAAGTCAACTGTGTGATGCTGGCTACAAGGTTAACTTTGATGAGCACCTGGGTTACATATTGGATCCCCAAGACAAAGTTGTGCTGTGTGCACAATGAAAGAAAGGTGAATATGTTGTGGACATGAAATCTGCTGATCCTACAACTGAAACCTGCTTTATCTCAAGAAGCAATGCAGACCTGAACTGTTTATGGCACAAAAGGCTATCAAACCTGAACTTCAAGAATATCAACAAACTCTATAAGAAAAAGTTGGTAACAGGTTTGCCTTCTATAACTTTTGTTAAGGATAAACTCTGCACAACTTGTGAGAAGGGCAAGCAGAAAAAATTATCTTTTAAATCTAAGCACAGTTTCTCTATTGATACTTCTCTCTACTTAATCCACATGGACTTGTTTGGACCAGTAAGTGTCACAAGTCTAGAAGGAAGAAGATACACTCTAGTAATGGTTGATGAGTTCTCCAGGTTTACATGGGCGATCTTCCTAAAGCAGCTTAGAAGTGATCATGGTACTGAATTCAGAAACAGTACTCTTGAGAACTTCTGTGAAGAAAGATGGATCTCACAGAACTTTTCAGCTGTAAGAACTCCAAAACAAAATGGAGTTGCTGAAAGGAGAAACAGAACTCTCATTGAAGCTGCTAGAACCATGTTGTGTGCATCAGGTTTACCTTCATCATTCTGGGTTGAAGCTGTCAATACTGCCTGCTTTACCCAAAATAGATCCTTGGTGGTGAAACGGTTCAACAAGACTCCCTATGAGTTATTCAAAGGGAGGAGGCCAAGCATTAGCTATTTCCATGTGTTTGGATGTCCCTGCTTCATTTTTAATCAGAGAGACCAACTTGCAAAGTTTGAACCCAAAGCTGATGAAGGTGTGTTTGTTGGATACTCTGCTATCTCCAAAGCGTACAGAGTTTACAACAACAAGAGAAAGGTGATAGATGAATCTATCAATGTCACCTTTGAAGAGTCTAGAAATGCCTCCTCCAAAGCTGTTCCTGAATTTGTTTCAGGAGAATTCAACTTTGATGATCTTATACATTCCATCAATGAAGAAAAAGACTCAAAAGCTTTCACTACATCTAAAGTGGAACCTGTTAATCATGATGGGCATGATGATGACTATGTTAATACACCTTGAGAAAATAAGTGTACTGACATGTCCTGAACTAATCAATGCTGATTTTCCTGGATCCTCTGCTGATATGTTCAACACTGGAGAGTCATGCTCAACAAGTGAACAGGCTCAAGATATCAGTGTGGCTGAAAATCTTCAGAACTGCTCAACAGGACCTGTTGAAGATGCAAATAACTCAGGAAAATCCTCATTGAAGCAAGATCCTAAGTGGATCAGGTGTCACCCAAATGACCAAATAATTGGTGACATCAACAAAGGGGTGCAAACTAGATGGGACAGCTTAGGTAACATTTGTATGTTTTCTAGCTTTGTGTCCCTGATGGAGCCTAAGAAAGTGGAGGAAGCAGTTAAAGATGCCAATTGGATCATTGCTATGCAAGAAGAACTCAATCAGTTTGAGAGAAACAAAGTATGGAAGCTGGTCCCTGCTCCTAAAGGAAAAACAATAATTGGCACCAAATGGGTTTTCAGGAACAAGATGAATGAGCAATGTCATGTCATTAGAAATAAGGCAAGACTAGTTGCTCAAGGCTACAGAAAGGAAGAAGGCATTGACTATGATGAAACATTTGCTCCTGTGGCCAGGTTAGAGGAAATTCGTTTGTTTCTAGCCTACGCTGCTCATAAGAGCATGAAGGTATTTCAAATGGATGTAAAAAGTCTATGTCAAGCAGCCTCCAGGTTTTGAAAATGAACATCATCCAGGCTTTGTCTATAAGTTGGACAAAGCCCTCTATGGTCTAAAACAAGCCCCAAGAGCCTGGTATGACACTCTAACTGATTTCTTTATGAGCAATGGTTATTCCAGAGGTAAAGTGGATACCACACTATTCATAAAGAGGGTGAAGTCTAACATTATGCTTGTTCAAATTTATGTGGATGACATAATATTTGGATCTACTAATGAGCAGTTATGCAAGAATTTTTCATTACTCATGAAATCTAAATATGGGAGAACTTACTTTCTTTTTAAGATTACTGGTTAAACAAACTTCAAATGAAATTTTTATAAATCAAAGAAAGTATACTTTAGATCTTTTGAAAAAGTTTAAATTTGATCAAAGTTCTCCTATCAAAATTCCAATGGCAACCAATGTAAAGTTGAATGCAGATGCCAGTGGCAAAGCTGTTTCAGTAACAGCTTACAGAGGCATGATTGGAAGCTTGCTATATTTAACAGCTAGTAGACCAGATATTATATTTGCTACCTGTTTATGTGCTAGGTTTCAAGATGATCCTAAAGAATTACATCTAGCTGCTATAAAAAGAGTCTTCAAATTCCTTAAGGGTACACCAGGTTTGGGTCTTTGGTATCCCAAAGACTCAAGTCTTGAGCTAACAGGATATTCAGATTCTGATTTTGCAGGCTGCAGGCTAGACGGAAAAAGCACAACAGGTGGATGTCAACTCCTTGGTTGAAAGTTGTTAAGTTGGTGTAGCAAGAAGCAGAACTCAGTTTCTACTTTTTTTGCTGAAGCTGAGTATATTGCTGCTGGAAGCTGTTGTAGGCAGATTCTGTGGATGCGGCATCAGCTTGAAGACTATGGACTTGTATATAGGAAGACTCCTATTCTGTGTGATAATACAAGTGCTATAGCTATCTCCAACAATCCAGTATTTCATTCCGGGACAAAGCATATAGAGGTCAGACATCACTTCATCAGGGATCCCATCCTAAAAGGTAATGTGGAGGTAAGTTTTATTTCCACAGATGAACAACTTGCAGACATTTTCACCAAGCCTCTTGATGAAAACAGGTTTAATTATCTGGTAAGCAAGCTGGGCATGCTAAATAAAAGTGACTAAGTGTCCTAAATGTTCTAAGTTATTATATGTCTCACACTGCTCAAGTTTCTCAGAACAGCTTAGGCAGAACAACCTATGCATGTTCTACACTTAGCCAATTTCTGAAAAACTTGAACAGCTTGAGCATATAACAGGTTTGACAATATCAGTTTTCACCTCAAACCTGGTCTGTTGATCAAATCTCCAACCTGCTCACTCTTAATCTGTCATACAAGACATTGTCTTGTACCCTGGTCAGCTATTGAACACAACCTTGGTGTTGCTGCACAGGTTAAATGAACAGCTTGGATAATGAACAGCGTGTGATGACCCTGCTCATCACAGGTTTGACCAACAGCTTAGACCATCAGTTTTAATTACCTTTCTTCACAATTAAGTTATTGAACTTCTGTATTTATTTAACTTAACTACTGCGGATAATGTGTGTTAACGTGTGTTAGTGACTAAAAAGGGCTCAAGTGGTCTGACAACCGTTCTGACATGGACCACCGTTCCGTTTTCCGTTAAAGAACTTTTCAAATCAACCGCCCAAGCTTTTCTCTCTCATACCCACTCACACTCAAACCCTATAAATACCCCTCTACTGTTTCATCTTCGTCTTCGTTACTGCTTCCATAACTTCCAAAGAACCCTAAATTCGACTAAGTATCTTGTGCTCATATCCTCGATATTTTCACTATGGCTCACCGAAACAACCCCTTTCTTCCAGTATTTGTTGGTGCAGATGTTCAGAAACATTCTTCTGTTACCACAATGCTAACACTGAAACCCACAAACTATATAGCCAACCTAACCATTCCCAAAAACTATGTGGGGAAAGGTTATGAGAATATGGTGGAGTTTC
The DNA here is from genome assembly GCA_020465985.1 of Centrapalus pauciflorus. Classification (NCBI taxonomy): domain Eukaryota; kingdom Viridiplantae; phylum Streptophyta; class Magnoliopsida; order Asterales; family Asteraceae; genus Centrapalus; species Centrapalus pauciflorus. The sequence goes on from JAANYP010001371.1 coordinate 182,932, forward strand.
TAAAGGTTCACCCTCTGCATTACGCCATGACTGCCACTCCTGGTGTTCTGTACCAGATTATGGTCTATGAGTTCTGGTACACCTGTGCCTATGACCTTGCAACCAAAGTCATAAGGGGAACTATTCTCAATGGGACTCAGACCATTGAGATCGCTACTGGTCTTATCAGGGAAGTTTTTCATCTCCCTGTGGCTGAAACTTATGATCAGCCACAACCTGAAAATGATCAGATGGGAAATCTGCTTCGCTTTTGTGGTGTGGCAGAACCCAAGATTGGAGCCACTCTGTTCAGGAAGGATCTATCACCCACTTACAACTTCTTATTTGCCTCTGTGGTGATGTGCTTCAGCAGCAAAGTTGGTTCCTTTAACCAACTCAGCCGTGATGAGATCCCCATAGTCCTATAGCTCGTAGATGGGACTACTATGAACATGGCTCGGTGGATTTTCATGAATATGAGGAACTTGGTGCAGCATGAAATACGTCCAGCTGCTGTTAGATACCCACGGTTTCTGAGCCTCATTTTCAAGCATGTCTGTGGTGAGCATTTATACAACTATCAGCCTATGTTACGCACTGCAGCTTTCCCAGTGATTGGGAATAGAGTTTTCTACACCCCTGTACTTCCAAATAAGCCTCTTCTATCTACACCAATGAGGAGGTTGCTTGGTATGGTGAAAGGACCTCTACTGTGAGGGTGGATCCAGTGACTTCTCCCAAGGGAAAATCCAAATCAAGGGCTAAATTTGTTAAAAGAGCCTAGGAATCGACTCAAGCTGAGCCTGTCAGTAAGAAGGCAAAACAATTAAGTCCAAGTCTGCTTCATCAGTCTCTGTGGCTGAGGGGGAGCAGAATTTTCACCCTGGTTCATATGTTGAACCTGAAGCCTTTGTGGCTGGTGCCTCTGTGGCACCTGAGACTATGGAACAGGCCAACCCACTTGTTTTTGACCCAGTCTCACCACCAGTCCAAACAGAACCCCTCATCACCTCTCCACAACATTAATCCTCCACTTCATCTCTCAGATCTTACAGACGCAAATCCTTAGCCAAAAAGAAACCAACAGAACAAACCAGCCCCTCTGACCCCTCTCAACAGGTGTCAGTTGAAAAAGAACTAACTCCTGCTGCTTCTCCTATTTTGGGAGAAGGTTCAGCACACTTGGAGCAGGCTTCACTCCAACAAGAGTATACTCTGAGTCAGCCTAGGCCCTCTAGTTCCTCTCAACAGGAGCCAGTTGTACATAAGGAGACAACCACATCAACTATTCCAACCTCCCAACAGGCTAAGAATATTGAAAGACAGGAGTTCACTCCACTCCACACTGAGTCCACACAGTCTCCACTCTATACTTCTACGACACGACCTGAGTCTGCACGAGGTGCCAAACCTGCTGGATTAGACCATCCAGTAGATCAGCCTCAAACTTCTGCTCCTCATGATACAACTGTTGTACACCCAACAGCTGCTAAAGGACCAACATCCCAAGCTGATGAACCATAGGGAACAGACCATCCCTCTGGTGAGGCTGCACCTCAAATGCAAATTCCATCAGCAGGTTTCACCACTGCTAATGTTGAAATGCACATCCCATCTCCCCATGATGAGGCACCTCTAGACCAAGGTGCTGCTGAGGGAACCAACCCATGCTTTGTTGAAGGTGCTGCAACACAAGCTACATCGGAAAGGCCACCATCTTCTACCCCTTCTCCTGATGAAGCATCTACAACCACTGCTGAGGGACCCGTTGACCCTTCCAAGCTGGGCCATATTACTTTTGCCCAGGCTATGGAACTTCTGTCCAAAGTAACCCTTCCTACTACCCTAGCCAGCTTAAACTCTCCCATTGTCTCTCTGTCCAATTCTGTGTCAGCAAACCTTGATGATGTGCAAGACTCTCTTGAATTACATCTTGCACAACTTCCAAGTTTGCTGTTCACAGCTTCTGACAGAGAAAATCTCGTTAAGCTGTCCTCAATTGCTGATTCCCAATCCTCTTCTCTACAGAATTGCCTTACCCAGCTTGCAGAGGTTAAGGACAATCTGTCTTTCATAGTGCATAGCCTGGTTGGCCCCAAGCCTGCTGCCAAAACTGCTGCTAAGCCTGCTGAATTTGTTTCTCTAGGCAGACCAGTTGTTGAAGGTTCTGAGCCATCTCCTTCAAAGGGGGAGAAGTTGTCTGCCTCAAAGACTAAGTCTAAGGGGGAGAAAACCTCTTCTCCTTCTAAGGAGAAATCAGTATCTGTTGGTCAAGCAGCAGGAGCATTATAAACAGGTCCAACTGGAGATGTCTCCCATCACACTAAAGCTGCTCAGCCTACTCAGGCTGGATCTCCAAACCCTGCACAAACTAAGGGGGAGGAATCCATTCCTGGGGACAGGCCAAGCAGGAGGAGGCATCTGTTTCTGGAAGAAAAAGAAGAGGAAGAGGTTCCTGAAGCTATTCAAACTGTAACAGCTAAAGGCAAGAGGAAAGCAGTTGTAGACCCTGATCACCAAAGAGCAGCGCAGCTAAAGTTTGACAAGGCAAGGGCTAAGGAAATAGGTCTTCCTATCGAGAAATACTATGAGTACAGAGATGAACAGCTCCAAGCCCTGGAAAGATTAAGAAAAGAAGAACCCTCAACCAAAGCTGCCAGATCCTTTGCATTCAAAGAGGCATGCAAAATTAAAATGTCTTCTTTGGATGTGCAAAGAAAATTGCTTGAAGCTGCTAAGGAGTCAGCGGTTGAAAAGGAAGGTGATAGGGAACAGGGTGCTCCGGTCTCTGTGACCAAGTCCAAGCAAGCATCCTCTGCAAGATCCTAGATTCACTTTGACAATTTGGCAAGGAAAAAGTTCTTTGATGTTGCTGACAGAAGACTTGTCAAGGAATCTATTGTCAAAGCTGTTCCGTCCTCAAGAAAAGGCAAACAGTGGAAAATTCAGATAACCAGAATGGTTGCTACAGGCCCAGAACTAGAAGCATATGATTACACTAACGTTGCTCAGATGGGATACAGAGAATGGGTGGAGTTGGCAGTTGCCGTGAGCCAGTCTAAGTCTGAAACAACTAAGACTATCAGAGCATATGTCAAAAAGTTGATGGAAAGAGTGAGAGATCTTGGCCTGATTTCAGAAGAGCAATGTAAGGGTATCTCAGGGTCTACCCCCAAAATAAAGGCCAAGAGGAACAGAAAGGATTCGGAGCTGGAGGAACTCCTGATCATGATTGAACAAGGTGATGTTGCAGTAGAAATCAAAGGAGTAGACCACAGCCTGCCTAAAGGAGTGGAATTTGAGGAAGGCAAGCTGATTGAAGAACCTGAGCTGGGGGTATTTTCTATAGATCCCCTGACAAAGAAGAAGTGCTTCCAAAGAGCATCAGATCTGCACAAAATGGGTCTCAAACAGCTTGTTGCATTCAGACTTGCAAACTCCTTCAGGCAATCCATAAAGTGAAGAGCAGCCATCTGTGATCAGCTCAGAGGCTTCTATGAAAGAGGGGAGCTTCAACATCCCAGTTTCATGTTCCTCAGAGTTGAAATAGAGGAACTGGATGAAACCAGAGAGCAGCTTGAAGAGTTGTTCGAAGAAGGAGTACCACCACTGTCCTGAGATCCATCTACTATCTGAGTAGGTGAAGAATGGAAGCTGTCCATCTATCGGACAGGCTTGCCATTATTTGCTCCCATCATCAACAATCCAAATTGTTGAATTTCTATGTACATTAGTTGTACTTTGTTACATTAGTTGTAACTTTTATTTTTTACATCAGTTGTAATATACACTAGTACAACAGTTGTACTTTTGTAAAAACATGTGTTGTTTATGTAATAAAAAATCAGTATATATATAAACTGATCTTTTACTTTACTTTGATGGTTGTAATTTCATTTCAGCAAAATGCATTGTAAAAATATATAGTGATTATTGATAAAATCAGCTTAGATTGATTATTTCAAATAGGGGAGATTGTTAGGCACAAAAGGCCTCACTCAAACCTGCTCTACATCTTAGGGGGAGATTCTTAATCAAACTTGTTTGATGCACTTGAAGGTATAATTTTAGGCCTGTTTATGCCTTATTGAAACCTGAAAAGTGATTTGCAATATGAGTCAAAGCTGTTTACCCTGTTGCATTCGTTGCAACAAAGGCAGATTGTCCAAGCTGTTCTGTCTGCTGAACAGGCTGGACATAAACTGTCTACGCTGCTCTGAGCAGCTTGGATAGAATCTAAGTGTTCAGTTCTTTGTGAATAGAACTTGTTTTTTGTGAACAGGCTAAACACTTTATGGAATATTTTTCCAAGTCCTCATGTATTGTTTTTGGCTACAAGATCAGTTTACAAGTCGAAGACAAAGTGGAAAACAGAAACTGCAAAAGTCTGCCTAGGCTGATCTGTTACATGAAGACAAAAAGATATTTGAAATGGGCGACAGACCATTTCTTATATCAATATGGCCTTAACAGAAGAAGAAAGATGCAAAGTTGACATTCCTCTTTTGGTTAAAGGCTTATGCAACATAGACAAAAAGGAAAAGACAAAGATTCTACCACTTGAAGACAAGTCTGCTCTTTAAAAATGTGCTGAAAAGTTGTTTTGTCTTTTTGGAAAGACATCCCACTATCTCATCGTCTAATGAAGAAGCTTCACTGAGATTCTTAGTGAGAGTATAAAAGGAAGCTTCTAAGTATTGTGAGATTAACAAAGAGTGAGAAATTCAGATCGTGCATTGAAGTGTGTTATTTTCATGCATGCAAGTCTGCTTGAATAAGAACAGTAACGTATGTCTAAGCTGCTCCAATTCAAGCTGTCCATCTGTGTCTTGTAAAATCAGTGAGTTCATCTAAGTGAGTGTATTCATTGTATCTAGTTTGACTGTGTCTTAGATTAGTTGAACAATCTGTTGTATCTGCCATCTTAGCTTGAACCTTTCCGCAGTCAAGCTTGTTTGTAATTAACACTTGTTAATAGTATACACAAACATTGAGAAAAGAGTGTTGAGTTTTAATTATCTGTGTTCACCCCCCATCTACAGATTAGAACAATACTCTAGGGAAACCTTTTGGGACCTACAGTTGTTAGCAAAATGCAAGGCCGACACTTATTGATGAGGAGACCGAAGAGTCTGAATTTGAAGAAGAAGAAGAAGAAGAAGTTCATCTCGTTCCTAGGCATAGGGCGAAAAGGCATAGATTCATGCAGGGAGCTCCATCCATTTCTGATTCTCCAACTGTTTTACCGGCTGCTCCATCATCATCAACCACAACTCCATCTACATCCGCCTCCATTCCATCTACATCGACTTCATTCACAGAGAATCAGCGGTTCACAGAGTTGAAGGGAAAAGTGGACTTCCAAACAGTCCAAATATTCCAACTCTCTCTGGCTGTGAAAGAGTTGCAGCAGCACAATGCTCGCTTGGATCAAGAGAATGTCGAGTTAAAAACAACTGTGGCTGATCAACAATGACGAATTCAGACAATGCAGACTCTCATTGAGCAGATTTGAAAGATCTACGAGCTCAGGGGGAGAGTAGCTGCAAGGATGATTAGTTGAGGAATGTTAGGAGAGACGATGAGGATGGTGATGATCCAGATGCACAAAAAGAAGGCGAGCTAGCAGATCTTTTCCAAAAGACTGCTCAACAAGCAATCATTCAGGGGGAGCATAGTTCGTCAAGTATGGAAGGAGGTGAAGCTTCAAAGAATGTTGAGCATGAGATGATTGAAGCGTTAATAGATCTTGATGATGAAGACGAGTTTGGATTTGATCAAGAAGATCTTGAGGAAGGGGAATTCATCCCAGAAGAAGTTGTGGACTGGAAATCAAATGATGAAGTTATAGAGGATGAGGATGATGATGTTGATGAGGTGTTGATCCCGAAGCAGCCTGTCACTGAACAATATGTAAGTAATGATCAGAATGTGATAGACTTAGATGAGCTTAACTTGGCATCTATAGAAGAATTAGAATTTAATCCAGCTGAAAGGGAACAATCGAAAGAAGGGATGAGGAGGCTATGGTTTAGAAAGGAAGAGAAAAAGACTGAGATTGCTGTCAAGAAGAAAATGAGATTGCCAAATCCAGGAAAGCTGTCAGGAGGTATCCTTAGCTGGTTCTTCGACAGGGAATTGCAGGTTTTTGTACTTAAAAGAAGAGATGGGCTTCAGAATCTGAGGAGAACCTTCAAAGTCTTTAATACATTGCCCAAATGTGTGGTGAAGGAATTGGCATGGAAGGAGCTTATCAACTTGGGAGACGACCCCTACGCTGAAGTGATTGCAAAAATTATCAGAAGGGAGGGTAGATCTGGGAAGTTTGACAGATTAAAGCCAAGGTCAGGCAAAGTTGAAGATGAGACGAGAATAGATCCTCACACTGGTAAACTTTGGGCTAAGATGGTTTACAAGCCAGTCTGATGCTTGAAAAAAGTTCCCTTAAAGACTATGCCACAGGATGTGCTTGCATACATGAAGTGGTGGTTTGTAGATAACGAAACAGCTTAAGCAATTATGGAGGATCTAGAAGAGAAGACAATTTTGAAAGTATACGATCTGCTGCATCTAATTAACCTATCCAAGGATGACCTGAAGAAGCTTCATGATCAGCCGATTTTCTTTCAAGAAGGCTGGAGATCTGAAGGCAGGAAGCTCCAAAAAGTTGTAAGCGTTTGTATAGAGCAAGGATTATATGCAGGTAGTAGTTTGAATAGACCAAGTACTTAGACAAAATGTATATATAGTTAGAAGCTATCGTCAAGGGGGAGTCTGTTAGTGCATCTTGTGTGACGATAGCAGTCTAAGTATAGATGATATTTTGTAATAGTCCAAGTGTTCGTAATTGCACATTAATACATGTTTGATATATGTTTTGATATTGATTGTATATATGTTTGAACTTGTTGGTGATTGATGTTCTTACTTAAGTTCAAACATAAGTTTAAAGATAAGTTCTAACATAAGTTCAAAGGAAAGTTCAAACATAAGTTCTAGAACAAGTTCAAAGACAAGTTCTAGAATAAGTTCAAAGCCCTGGTTCGAACTTATGGTGCCTTCTCGAACTTGTCCAGGGTAAGTTCGAATCTAATGTCTATAATTAAGGTTTAATCAGTTTTGATTAAGAATCTTTGTAGAAATTAGCATTCGGGCGATTACGAACTTGCAGAGAGATTTCAGTGTGTTCTTGGAGAGAATCACGTGTCGGAACATTCGAGTTTACGTCTATCATCGTGTGTGTTTTCGTGTTTTGTGTGTGTGATTGATCCGTTAAGCCACTAACTAGGATTCCGCACTCGTTGTACGGTGTCGCGTCAAGATCAGATCCGTAGGTAGGTGACCTTACATGGATTAATCTTGTTAAAACTCAAATGAAAGTTTAGAAACTTGGTTGAAAGATGATCAAACTCGGATTAAGTTTGAGTAAATTCGGACAGAACTTGATACATCTCGGACAATGAATGATAAAACTCAAAGAACTCTAAATCTTAATGTGTCCTGAGATTCAACAGTAATGAACAAATCTAAGTTCAGATCCAATATTTTCAACAAAAACTTCACTAAAGGACACCAAATGTTTAGCGTAGATGCATTTTTACTGCAGAAATACTTTTTAAGAAGCTTTTAGCTAATTCCAACCTAAAATCAACCACAAACCTCAAGAACACAAACTTTATCAAAATATCCAAAAAATCCCAAATACTTTATTTTTTTTTGTAGATGAGTTATAAGACTGAAATCAATTGATTCGTCCGTTTAAGCTCTATACTCGATCGAAAACACATATTTAAACAACCACAAAATCACAAAACACACTAGATTTTCTATTTTTGAAGAAGAACACTCAACATAGTAGTAAAAAACAGTGAAAATCACTCAATAATTTCCATATTAGGCTTAGATACCAGATATTAATATAAAAATTTAATAGAAATATAGATGAATACAATAGGAATACAATCAATAACACATAACCGAATGATTTCAATATTGAGCAAAGAGAGTTTTTACATGAAAAGTGACGACTGTTATATCAAATCCTCTGCCAAACCTATTTTCCCTTTTTGCATAGAAATCTAGGCCCTATCATTGACAGCTGCCACAATACATAACTTTTTCTATTTATATCATTTACAAGAATAATGAAATTACAACTAGCCCCCCTCCCCCCCTAACTTTACATTCATAAACAAAGTTATAAACTACCCAACATACTTCTTCTACACTTATTTAATCATTCACAACACTTATTTGACCATTCCCAATTCTTCTACACTTATTTGATCATTTACAAGGATTATTTGACCATTCACAGTACTTATTTTATCATTCACAACACTTATTTGGTCATTCACAAGAATTATTTGACCATGCACACTTATTCTACACTTGTTTGATCTTTCACACAACATTTATTTGATTATTTACAAGAATTATTTGACCATTCACAGTATATATTTGATCAATCACAACATTTGTTTGATCATTCACATGAAGTATTTGACCATATATAATAAGTGTAGAAGAAGTGTGAATGGTCAAATAATTATTGTGAATGATCAAATAAGGGTAAAATAAGTGTAAATAGTCAAATAATTATTATGAATGATGAAATAAATATTGTGAATTGTCAAATAATTCATGTGAATGATCAAATAATTGTTGTTAATGATCAATTAAGTAACGTGAATGGTCAATTAAGTACTCTGAATGGACAAATAAGTGTTGTGAATAATAAGTGTTGAAGAATTGTGGATGATCAAATAAGTGTTGTGAATGATCAAATAAGCGTAAAAGAATTATAAATAATTAAATAATTCTTGTAAATGATCAAATAAGTGTTTTGAATGATCAAATAAGTGTTGTGAATGATCAATTAAGTAATGTGAATGCTCAATTAAGTAATGTGAACGGTCAAATAAGTGTTGTAAATGATCAAATAAGTGTTGAAGAATTTTGAATGGTCAAATAAGTGTTATGATTGATCAAATAAGTGTTGTGAATGATCAAATAAGTGTAGAAGAAGTATAAACACTTAAATAATTCTTTCAAATGATCAAATAAGTAATCTAAATGATCAAATAATATTGTGAATGATCAATTAAGTAATGTGAATGGTCGTTGTAATTACGAAAATCTCCTTGCCTATGTGGGGTACGTTGGATACGTGAGATTTTCCTTGGTATGCAGGGGAATCTTATTCTGTGTGTGTGTGTGTGTGTGTGTGTGTGTGTGTGTGTATATATATATACTCCTTTATATAGCATTCAGAAAAAGTCTTAAAAACAACCATTATTGCGTATAGTACAAGTTTCTTAAAGCATGAGTCTGAATTTTAAGAGGTACAAATATCTTATGCATTTAGTACCACTAATGTATGCACAAAAAGATATTATGCAGACTTTCGATAAATCGTCCTTCTTGCTTTCTCCAAACGTATTTTTCAGTTACCAAGGCGTCTCCTCCAATGCCAGCAATTTGCATCTTGTTGGAATCTTGCATCGTCTCCTTCCTTTCTCCAACCCTAAATCATGTTATCTTCAAGAAATAAAAAGCACCACCCTCCACCACAACGACCACCTCCCCCCTATGCAAAAACCCTACACTATTGCTAATCCCATGTTACTGCAAAAACCCTTTCTACAAACCCCTACTACTTAGGTGGCGTTTGGATTGCATGATTTTAAAATGATGGATTCTAAAATGATAGGATTTTAAAATAATTAGGGGTGAGTGCATTATAAAATGAGGAGAAGTGGAGAATATGAAATGCTAAATGATGCCAAATCCTTTCCTTTTAGTTTTTATCCAAACATGGCATAGCAGGATTTTTAAATCCAAATCCTAAATGAGTTGTTAAAATCCTACAAACCAAACGACACCTTATTTTTGAAAATACACTTCTGACTCTTCCAATCCTAGCCACTTTTATCAAGAGCCGTCAAAGCTCCTCTAAGTACTGTTACCCACCCTTTCCTCGCAAGCCTTATCATCGCTTGTTGGTACATCCGGTGTGACGATAGCAGTCTAGTTTTGTTATTGATATCATGACTGTGTATGATGTTTACATTTGCATGGTAAGTTCTAGACTATCATATTAAGTTCTAGAATAAGTTCAAAGGAACAAGTTTAAAGATAAGTTCAAAGGAACAATTTCAAAGATAAGTTCAAAGGAACAAGTTCAAAGACAAGTTCAAAGGAACAAGTTCAAAGGAACAAGTTCAAAGATAAGTTCAAAGGAACAAGTTCAAAGACAAGTTCAAGAATAAGTTCAAAGGGTAGAGTTTGAAGTTAGTGAGAACAAGTTCGTGAGGAGCGTCTTCACGAACTTGTCGTCTATATATTGAACTTTTCATTGTGAAATCAGGGATCTTTGACGGCTCAGAGGTTCTGTCGAATTTGAGAGCAAACAGAGCATCCGGGTGAAAGAACTTTTGCAGAATTCGAAAGACGATTAGTGTAGAGGCGATCTCAAACTTGCAAGGTGTTTGAGAGTTTGTTCGTGGAGAGAATCATGTGTCGGGGCGTTCTATTGTTCGTCTATCATCGTGTGTGTCTCCGGTTTTCATGTGCGTGGTCTATCCGTCAAGCCGCTAACGAGGATTCCGCCCTCGTTGGACGGTGTCGCATCAAGATAGGATCCGTAGGAAGGCGACCTTACAAGTGGTATCAAAGCCATTAGGGTGTTTTTGGTGTTCTTCGTGTTCACAAGTAACATCTGTGGTTTCTTCGCGTTTTTGGACGGAAAAATCTCTTTTTGGTTAGTTTTCCGAGTTATACAAGCAAGATAACGGGGAAAAGTTTGCATTAGTTCATCCTTTTGGTCGAAATCAGTATTTTTAGACAAAAAAAAATTGGTTTAAACTGAAAACTTGAAAAAATCGAATTTTTGGTCGTTTCACGAACTTGCGGCGCTCGAACATAGGGGTATTTTTAGGGTTCCACGAACTTGTCAGATAAGTTCAAAGCTAAGTTCGTGCGAACTTATCAGGGATAAGTTCAAAGCTAAGTTAGTAAGAACTTATCAGGGATAAGTTCAAAGCTAAGTTCATATGAACTTATCAGGGCTAAGTCCGTACTAACTTGTTTTAAATTTATTTTAAAAATTAAATAATTTAAGTTCGTGAACCAAAGTTTTACGAGAATGTCAAGTTTACATAAGTTCTTGGAAATGGATCACGAAGTGGGCAAATCAAATTCTCCGCCAAAGTTAATGAAGTTGGAAGATTATTATTGGTGGAAGGATAGGTTTGCCGATTTTGCTCGTTTCAACGATACGCGAATGTGGATTTGTATCGATGAGGGATATATTCCACCTATGCAAGAGTTTGAAGGTCGTCAAAGAGTCTTAACATATCAAATTATGAAGGATGATGATAAGAAACTTTATGAAGGCGAGACGAGCTTTCTCGATTAACCATATGGCGTTACCTCAAGAAATTCTACACACCTTGAGAAATCATAGGACTGCTAAAGAGCTATGGGATGCTCTAGAGAAAAGGTGTGAGGGAAATCCAAGGGTACGCAAGGGAAGGACCGAGATGCTGAAAAAGCAGTTCGCTATTTTCAAAGCGAAAAGCTGGATGAGACAATAACAAGATTCTATCATCTGCTGACAGAGCTGGATAATCACAATGTTGATTATCGAATGACTGAGAAGATAAAGAATCTTCTTGATGCTTTACCAGCGAAGTGGGAAAACTACACAGCGCTTATCAAGAATGATGAAGAAAAATTTGAGACTCTTACTCTAGAAGGAGTGATAGGAACGCTGAGGGCGTACAACTTTCAGTTACAAAAGAAGGAACAGGAATATGATCAGGTACAAGATCCTGAGATGTACTTTGGTAAATCTAAACCATCTAATTCTATTGTACCTAAGTCTGAAGCCATAGCATTTTATTCTGGAGAACAAGAAGGCGTACCAAGAGAAGAAGAAGAATCTTATGATAAGGCCTTTCTGGGTTTTTCAAATCCAGATGATCAGCCACAGGCATCTACTTCAGGATCATCGACTCAGGGATACACAAAAATGCTAATGAGTGCTAAAACTGCGGAGGAGCAACTGAAGCTTCTAGCATCGTTTGTAGCAGCTTACGGAAATTGTATTCAAGGGAAAATAAAAGATCCGGCTCTATGGGAAGAAGATTATGATCAGGTGGATCCAGAAGAGTTGGAACAAATGGACCTACAATGGTATATAGCTATGGTCACACAGAGATTGTAGAGGTTCATAAAAAGAACGGGAAGATATATAAGTGTGAACAATGTAGGATTCGATAAGTCAAAAGTTAGGTGTTATAACTGTCAGGGGTTGGGACACTTTGAGAGTGTCAAAGACCTAAGATGGATAATCATCAGAACTCGGGACGTCAGTATTCAGCCAGTTCAGGGAATCAGAGATCAGGGAATCAGGGTTCAGTAGCTGGTTTACTTACTAATGTAGGGTCTAACAAACTGTTAGATGGCACATATGATTGGAATACACATCCAGAGGCGAATACTAGGGCTTTCATGGCTGAAGTGACAGAAACGGATATGGGAGCAGAAGAGGAAAAGAAAGAGGATACGCAGCAGTCTGATTCAGATCCTTTGGTGTTGGAAATTACTGAGGAGCTGACTACTTTGGAGTTTGCAGCTCAGATGACCAACATCGAATCTGGTCGGAAAAAGGTAACTCTGAACTTTTCTACTTTTCATGATTTATGTGCTTTATGTACTACTTTGAATGATAAATTGAATTAGTGCTAGAAACACATTCATCTATGACTGCTCAAATTCAATCCTTAAAATCAGATAATGCTAATTTATTAGACATTAAAGAAGATCTTCAGGCCTAACTGAGAAATGATGCTCAAGATTTAATAGTTTTGAATGACAAATTAATTGAACAAAGTGTCAGGAATGAACTAATTTATGAGCATGTAGAGTCACCGACCAAAGAGATCTCTCTTAGAGATATGGAATTAGCTGAGTCTAGGGCTAAGGTTGCTGAGGCAAATAGCAACCATGTACCTACTTCTCAGGATGAGACCAATGATATGCTTAAATCAGAGGTAGTCAAGGTAACTGAGTCTTCTAAAGTATCTTCATCTACTCCTCAGGTTAGGCAAAGGGTACAGTGTGTTCAGTCTAGTTGTAAGCCAAAACTAGAAGAAGAAAAGACTGTAAGTAATAATGACAAAGGGGATTTAAACCAAGCTGTTGATACAAACAATCAGGGCATTAGAAAGACACCTAGGTCAAAGAGTGCCTATAAGAAATCTATTGACAAGATGTCATGCTTTAAGTGTCATGAGAAAGGACATGTTGCTTCATGTTGTCCCTACAAAAAGTCAGAGTCTTCACTAAACATAGGGAAACAAGAGCAGCAAACCTTAAAAACAATGCCTAGTGATACGAGCTGGAGTAGTTCTCAAAATTCTGAGAAGAACTCAAGTGTGATGTCACGTCTAGGTAGTCGACAACCACCGGTGTCTCTCGGACAAAATGACAGACTTAGGAATAATTCACTGAATAGATCCCCTAGTCAATCAATGTCTGGCCCCCAATCCATCGTTAGGAATAATACATCTAAGAGGAGTCACACTCTAGTTAGGTCTAATTTTCCTAATAGACATAAGACACCAGGTAGAGCCCAGAATTATCAAACTGAGATGTACTATAATAGAAATTATTCAAGGGCTGAACCGCAAAGACCAACCCAAAGGTCGAGAATGGATGTTAATCACTCAACTCCACAACAGGTTCTCAATCAAAAACCCAAGTCACCTAAAAGGAGAGATGGGTATTTGAAAGAGTTCAAGTTTGTGGACAAGGATGGTATTACTAAGTCAGTCATGACTTGGGTTCCCCGTGACCAATGGTTTATGGATAGTGGTTGCTCTCGACACAGGACAGGTGTAACATCCTCGGATTTATTTTATTGTAATTGGGTTAATTAAGTGGAAAATATATATTTAAGTTGAAATTTGAGCAATTATTATGTATTTTGGATAATTAGAAAGTTTGTTGCTATTTTAAGAAAATTTGAATTCGGGAATTATTATTAAGGAATATTATGAATTATAAAAGTTATTAATGATAAATTAAGAATAAATCAGTATTTTATGAAACCAGTTAAGATGAGGGGTGAAATGTGCAAAATGGTGAAAATGGGAATAAAAGGCAAAAGACTTCATTTTTCACCATTTCACTCTCTCTCTACACACTCTCTCTAGAAATTTTCTCTCTACATCTCTCTAAGTTATCTCACAAACCGACCGGCCGATTATCGAGATTTATACGTCAACGGAAAGATCTCGAGGAGTACTACAACTCTGCAATTGGATTCCGGATATCGTATGAATTGAGGTAAGAATCGACCCTTTTAAGTTTGTTGTTTCGGTTTTGAAAAACTTAGAATTCGAATCTGTTGTTTTGTGTGAATTGGAGCTTGTTTTGCTTGAAATATTTCAAGAATATGATAGTATATGCATAATAGAATCGAAACTAGGCATCATACATGATATATCAGTGATTTGAGGCTTGGAAACGTATGTTTTTAAGTTGTAGGATGAACAAACTCGAAAATATCAAGAACACAGTCGAAATGCAAGAACAAACTCGATTTTGGTACTAGATTCGAGTGTGTTTTCGAGTATATCACTAGATTCGAAGGGGGGGGGGGGTTCGAATCTACCCCCAAACTCGAAGATGGGTTCGAATCTACATATGGATTCGAATCTAGTCATCAGATTCGATGGGGGGTTCGAATCTAACCCATTAAATTCGAGTTTAATGCCTAAAATTGAGAATTCTACTCTCTAAACTCGAGTATTTTGAATGAAACTCATAAACAACACATAAAATGACAAAGGACTATACAAAGGACAATGTATGAACATGAGATGGGCACAAACTTAGTTGTGTTATGAATTTGGACATAGACCCAAAATGGGGGAAAATATTGCAAAAACTTACGAAACATGGTTAATGGATTTAAACGGTTTTTTTGACTTGAGGTGTTGTTGCAACTAATTTAACAGGTCCCTTGTGGTGTTGTTTAACCCACAGTAGGGTACTTGGTGGATCCGGTTGAAAGCCCGAGGAGAAATAATATCGGTTAAACGTTTAATTACGCACCCACAGTGAGTACAGTAGATTTCGCATGTTTATATCTGTTTTATGTTAAGCTTTGCCTGCTGAGACCTGTTGCTTCATGATTTGTTTGGAATTCTACTAACTTGCGTAGATTTAGATGCACATTCTTACTTGTTGCATGTCCGTTCGATTGTTGTGCATCTAGTGATGGACCGGTGGGTCGCATCGATTACTCTGATGTTACTGTGCTATATGACCTGGAGCTGATCCCTCCTAGGCCCGGTAGGCAGTATCTCATCCCCGATCGTACGTTGTCTCAGATGGTATGTTTAATGCCGAGCTTTGGGCTCGAAGGGGCTGCGGCTCTGGTCCGTACTTGGTGTACGAAGAGGGTATACGATGTTTGTCATCGGCATTACCCTTGGGCTTCATAAAAATTTATAAAATGCGTAATCTTTGTATTCACTAAGCATTCGCTTACCTCTCAGATGTTGTATTTTTACACGAAAGGGAAAGTCTACTGCCGGACCATCTAGTTAGGTCGATTGTGAAGATTCGGAAGCTTTGGTATTACTTAATCGGTAATTATGTTATGAGGCAATGTTGTAATATATTCTTGATGTTGTAATAATTTATCTGGGTGTGTAGACTTAGACTTGGTACATTGTAGCACAATAGGGTGTTTGACACTGTTGCACCACTTTAAATTATGTGTTTTAATGCTTCCGCACTTAACTAGGTTATCAGATCATTATGTAATTGTGTTTGATGTTTAATCCTGGGTGTTTTAGTAAATTGGTGGTTGTTGTGGCAAGGGTGTCACACGAGATGGTATCAGAGCGGTAGTTTGAGATTTAAGTGTCCGTGAGGTCTTTGTCTCAAACATTAGGTGATGATATGTAGTGATGCTAAGTAATGATCTGAACTAAGATAGGTTATGATCTAGTAATTATAAGAGATTGACTATCATACGGGACAAACGAATGGTGTCTTTAAATTAATGACATGTTGCTAAACAAGTTATATGTTTATTATTTCAGAACATGTCTGGAGGAGGAATGACACCTGAAGAAGCCAGAGAGATGATGCTAGCCATGATGGCTGAGCAGAACAAAATGATTCAGGATCAGTTTCGGGCTCGAGATGAGGCCGATGCTAAGAGAAGAGAGGATAAGAGAAAGAACAAGGAGAAGGAAGGGGGCAACAATGAGGAACGAGATGACAACAATGGGTCGTCTAACAAACCCAAAGGTTGTCGGTTTAAGGACTTCAAGGGAAACGGGGCTGTGGAGTTTAATGGATTGGGAGACGCTGTTGCCACACTCGAATGGATAACGGCAACCGAACGGACATTCCGAATCAGCGACTGTGCTGAGAAGGACATGGTTCGGTATGCTACCGCTATGTTCACCAATGATGCGATCATGTGGTGGAACGCTATGGTGAATGCGTTGACACAGGAGAAGGTTTGTCTGATGACTTGGGCTGAGTTTACAGACTTATTCACTCAGCAATACTGTCCAGTTGATGAGCGCCGAAGGTTGGAAGCGAAGTTTATGGCGCTGATGCAGGGGACTAAGACTGTGTCCCAATATGCTGTAGAATTCACGAGGCTGAGTCTGTTTGCGCCTCATCAGGTGGATACTGAAGAAAGGAAAGTGACCAGGTTCGAGGCTGGTCTGGATATTGGAATACCCTACATTTGCTGGTTTACTTGAGGCTGCCAGAAATGTAGAACAGATTCTAATTATGTCGGGATACTCGATTGGGTCCGCTGCTACTTCCACCAACCCAACACAGCCGTCACCGCCGAAGCACCAACGTGAGGGAGGATACTCGGGATCTTCCCGGTCTTCACAGTACTCACCTCAGCAGTCGTATCGCCGACAGTCTGGTTCATCTGATCGCGGTCGTGCGCGTGCATACTCCATCAACACCAAGCCACAATGCTGCAATAAGTGTCATCTGGAGCACTTTGGCAAATGCACTAATGGACGTGCTTGCTTTTGCTGTGGGGAGCTGAGCCATTTTCAGAATGATTGCCCAAGGAAGGGTGATGCTTGCTATAAGTGTGGGGTGTGGGGACATTACAGTAGAAACTGTAGGAAGAATGCTCCAACAGCTGCTGCCCCATCATCAACACGATCTTCTGGAGGTTCGAGTGGTGGTTCAGTTAACCGCCAGGGTCAGTCACAAAGGGCACCGGTTCGTGCTTTTCAAATAACTGCAGAGGAGGCAAGGGAAAATCCAGAGGTCGTTACAGGTACGTTCATAGTTAATTCTATGCCAGCAAGAGTTTTATTTGATTCGGGTGCAAATCGTTCGTTTGTTTCTACTATGTTTGCACAAAGACTTGCCATGCCACTATCTAGATTATCTGCTGTTCTTGACATAGAAACTGCTAGTAACACTCTAGTCAAAGTAGATCACGTATACCGTAACTGCACGTTAGTAATTGAAGATGTAGTCTTCAATTTGGACTTGATCCCTATTGAGTTCAGTGAGTTTGATGTGATAATCGGGATGGATTGGTTGATAGAGAATGAAGCCCATATAGTGTGTAAGAACCGAATGATAAAGATAACTACTCCGAAGGGGCGTGAGATATGTATATACGGGGATAGGAGAAGCGGGGATCTGTGTTTGCTGACTATTGCAAAAGCTCGAAAGCTTGTTGCAAAGGGATGTGATGCATACTTAGCATATGCGATTGATGCTAAGGCTGAGAAGAGAACTTTGGCCGATGTGCCGGTTGTTTCACAATTCCCGGATGTGTTTCCGGAAGACTTGTCTGGCGTGCCGCCTGAGAGACAAGTTGAGTTTCGAATTGATCTGATCCCCGGAGCTGCACCGGTAGCTCATTCACCTTATCGCCTTGCCCCAACTGAGATGAAAGAAATGATGACGCAACTTCAAGAGTTGTTGGACAAGGGCTTCATTCGGCCGAGTTCATCGCCATGGGGAGCTCCGGTATTATTTGTTAAGAAGAAAGATGGCACGATGAGGATGTGCATAGATTACCGGGAGCTGAATAAGTTGACGATTAAGAACAAGTATCCACTGCCGAGGATAGACGACTTGTTTGACCAACTACATGGGGCTTGTGTGTTCTCCAAAATTGATTTGAGGTCAGGGTACCATCAGTTGAAGGTACGAGAAGAAGATGTGCCTAAGACAGCATTTAGGACACGTTATGGGCATTATGAGTTCTTGGTTATGCCTTGGGGGTTAACCAATGCCCCGACTGTCTTTATGGACTTGATGAATAGGGTTTGTAGACCGATGTTGGATAAGTCGGTGATAGTGTTTATTGATGATATACTAGTGTATTCTAAGTCTGAGGCTGAGCATGCTGAACATCTAAGGGAACTATTAGAGTTGTTGAGGAAAGAGAAGTTGTACGCCAAATTTTCGAAGTGTGAGTTTTGGCTTCAACAGATACAGTTTCTAGGGCATGTTATTTCGGGTGCTAGGATTTCTGTAGATCCAGCTAAGGTTGAAGCCATAAGAAATTGGGAACCGCCGTGTTCAGCTACTGAAGTCAAAAGTTTTCTAGGGTTGGCGGGATACTATCGGAGGTTCATAAAGGACTTTTCTAAGATTGTAGTTCCTTTAACTGCATTAACAAAGAAGAATGCCACGTTGGTATGGGAAACTGTGCAACATGAGGCCTTTGAGGTTCTGAAGAAGGCATTATGTGAAGCACCGATACTTGCCTTACCGGAGGGCAATGAGAATTTTGTGGTTTATACTGATGCTTCGAGGTTAGGGTTAGGCGCTGTACTGATGCAGCATGGAAAGGTTATAGCGTATGCTTCAAGACAGTTGAAGCAGCATGAGAAGAATTATTCAACTCATGATCTTGAGTTGACTGCGGTAACATTTTCTTTGAAATTATGGAGACACTATCTGTATGGTACTAAGTGTCAACTTTACACGGACCATAAGAGCTTGAAGTATATCTTTAGTCAGAAGGAACTTAATATGAGACAACGTAGGTCTATGGAGCTTATTAAAGACTACGACTGTGAGATACTGTACCATCCCGGAAAGGCTAATGTGGTAGCCGATGCCTTGAGCCGAAAAGCTTATGCTAAGGATTTCTGTTATATGATGACGTCTACGATGTTGACCTCCACGATAATTGATGATGTCAAGGCTGCTCAGGAGGAAGCCTTGAAAGATGAGAATATTGGTGCTGAGGATGTTAGGATACAATTAAAGTATATGGAAACGAGCGAGTCTGGTTTAAAAGGTGTGTACGGAAGAATTTGGGTGCCGAAATATGGTGGTATGAGGAATGTAATCGTCGAAGAAGCGCATCAATCAAAATTTTCTGTACATCCCGGGAGCACAAAGATGTACAATGACTTAAAGGCAGATTTTTGGTGGCCGGGATTGAAGAAGGATATCGGCCAGTATGTTGAACGGTGTAGAACTTGTCGGCTGGTGAAAGCCGAACATCAGCAACCATACGGCAGTATGCAACCGCTTCCCATTCCGGAATGGAGGTGGGAGCACATTACTATGGATTTTGTTACAAAGCTGCCGAAGACTAGGCGTCAACACGATGCAGTTTGGGTAATAGTGGACAGATTGACTAAGTCGGCTCACTTTATTCCGATAAAAGAAAGTTATTCGTTAGAGAAGTTGGCTCAGATTTATATGGACGAGATAGTTTCTAGGCATGGAGTGCCTAAGTCCATAGTGTCGGATCGAGATAGCCGATTTACTTCAAACTTCTGGTCGGCACTACAAGAGGGATTGGGAACGAAGATCGCAATGAGTACGGCCTATCGTCCGCAAACCGATGGCCAAAGTGAAAGGACAATCCTCACTCTTGAAGACATGATGAGATCGTGTGTGTTAGATCTCGGTGGCAATTGAGACGATCATTTGCCATTAATAGAGTTTTCATACAATAACAGTTATCACGCAACGATCAAGAAAGCACTGTTTGAGGCTTTGTATGGAAGGAGATGTAGGACTCCCACTTGTTGGAGAGAAACTGGTGAAACACCGATTGCTGGGCCGGCTTTGCTTCAAGAAACAAATGAGAAGATACATTTGATTAGGCAGAACATGAAAGCGGCCCAGGATCGTCAGAAGAGTTATTATGACAGAAGGCACAAACCTATCAGCTTTGAAGTGAATGACTGGGTTTATTTGAAAGTATCACCCATGAGGGGTGTTACTCGTTTTGTGAAGAGGGGTAAGTTGGCTCCGAGATTTGTTGGTCCCTTTAAGATAGTAGAAAAAGTTGGAAATCAATCGTATCGCCTGGAGTTGCCTGAAGAGATGTCAGGCATACATCCAGTATTTCATGTTGGAAGTCTCCGAAAGTCATTTACGACTAGTAACAAAGATTGGGCCGACCATACGGAATTGCAGATTGATGAAAGGCTCCGGTACGTTGAGGAGCCGGAATGTGTGTTGGATACCAAGATGAAAAAGCTAAGGAGCAAAGAGATTGAAATGGTGCTTGTACGTTGGAAGCATCATAAAGGAGCAAATCACACGTGGGAAACAAAGGCGGAATGTTAAGAAAATATCCACAACTGTTTGAATCCGAGTAACTTCGAGGACGAAGTTGAGCGTGGTGGAGCCCATGCTGTAACATCCTCGGATTTATTTTATTGTAATTGGGTTAATTAAGTGGAAAATATATATTTAAGTTGAAATTTGAGCAATTATTATGTATTTTGGATATTTAGAAAGTTTGTTGTTATTTTAAGAAAATTTGAATTCGGGAATTATTATTAAGGAATATTATGAATTATAAAAGTTATTAATGATAAATTAAGAATAAATCAGTATTTTATGAAACCAGTTAAGATGAGGGGTGATATGTGCAAAATGGTGAAAATGGGAATAAAAGGGCAAAAGACTTCATTTTTCACCATTTCACTCTCTCTCTACACACTCTCTCTAGAAATTTTCTATCTACATCTCTCTAAGTTATCTCACAAATTATCAAGAATTATACGTCAACGGAAAGATCTCGAGGAGTACTACAACAATCTGCAATTGGATTCCGGATATCGTACGAATTGAGGTAAGAATCGACCCTTTTAAGTTTGTTGTTTCGGTTTTGAAAAACTTAGAATTCGAATCTATTGTTTTGTGTGAATTGGAGCTTGTTTTGCTTGAAATATTTCAAGAATATGATAGTATATGCATAATAGAATCGAAACTAGGCATCATACATGATATATCGGTGATTTGAGGCTTGGAAATGTATGTTTTTAAGTTGTAGGATGAACAAACTCGAAAATATCAAGAACACAGTCGAAATGCAAGAACAAACTCAATTTTGGTACTAGATTCGAGTGTGTTTTCGACTATATCACTAGATTCGAAGGGGGGGGGGTTCGAATCTACCCCCAAACTCGAAGATGGGTTCGAATCTACATATGGATTCGAATCTAGTCATCAGATTCGATGGGGGGGTTTGAATCTAACCCATTAAATTCGAGTTTAATGCCTAAAATTGAGAATTCTACTCTCTAAACTCGAGTATTTTGAATGAAACTCATAAACAACACATAAAATGACAAAGGATTATACAAAGGACAATGTATGAACATGAGATGGGCTCAAACTTAATTGTGTTATGAATTTGGACATAGACCCAAAATGGGGGAAAATATTGCAAAAACTTACGAAACTTGGTTAATGGATTTAAACGGTTTTTTTGACTCGAGGTGTTGTTGCAACTAATTTAACAGGTCCCTTGTGGTGTTGTTTAACCCACAGTGGGGTACTTGGTGGATCCGGTTGAAAGTCCGAGGAGAAATAATATCGGTTAAACGTTTAATTACGCACCCACAGTGAGTACAGTAGATTTCGCATGTTTATATCTGTTTTATGTTAAGCTTTGCCTGCTGAGACCTGTTGCTTCATGATTTGTTTGGAATTCTACTAACTTGCGTAGATTTAGATGCACATTCTTACTTGTTGCATGTCCGTTCGATTGTTGTGCATCTAGTGATGGACCGGTGGGTCGCATCGATTACTCTGATGTTACTGTGCTATAAGACCTGGAGCTGATCCCTCCTAGGCCCGGTAGGCAGTATGTCATCCCCGATCGTACGTTGTCTCAGATGGTATGTTTAATGCCGAGCTTTGGGCTCGAAGGGGCTGCGGCTCTGGTCCGTACTTGGTGTACGAAGAGGGTATACGATGTTTGTCATCGGCATTACCCTTGGGCTTCATAAAAATTTATAAAATGCGTAATCTTTGTATTCACTAAGCATTCGCTTACCTCTCAGATGTTGTATTTTTACAGGAAAGGGAAAGTCTACTGCCGGACCATCTAGTTAGGTCGATTGTGAAGATTCGGAAGATTTGGTATTACTTAATCAGTAATTATGTTATGAGGCAATGTTGTAATATATTCTTGATGTTGTAATAATTTATCTGGGTGTGTAGACTTAGACTTGGTACACTGTAGCACCATAGGGTGTTTGACACTGTTGCACCACTTTAAATTATGTGTTTTAATGCTTCCGCACTTAACTAGGTTATCAGATCATTATGTAATTGTGTTTGATGTTTAATCCTGGGTGTTTTAGTAAATTGGTGGTTGTTGTGGCAAGGGTGTCACAACAGGGGCACAAAGGACGAAACAGCAGGCAGGCTGATTGGGTCCTTAGACCAAGTGGAGAAGTCTTACAGGAAAAGGGTAAAGTGTGGTAATTGATATAACAATGTTGGTTATAACAACTATGCAAATCTTTTCACTAAAGCATTTGATAAGTCACGCTTTGAGTTGTTATTTCAACTAAATGACATGCGTAATCTAGGGTAACTAGACCTTAGTAGTTTTTCTTTCTTTTTATAATAAGTTAGTAGGTTAATTTATTAGCTTATCTTAAAAATGAAAAACAAAAGAAAAAAGAGAGAAAACCATAAAAAAAATTTTCAAAAAAAAAAAGAGAATATCAAAAAATGAGTTAAGTCTTAGAGACATAGGTTCAAAGTCACGAAAATTAGCATAGTCGATGCAATCTCTAAGTGTTAAGCTGTCACACATGATGCACATTAAACTCTAAGTGATATACATTTTCTTGTTTGATGTGTTGGTAGGCATAATACACAAAGGGAATCTCAAAAGCTAATAAATATTCAAGAAAAAGTCTTATGTGTAACTAACTTAGATGTATGACCAAATGGTCTTAATTTCTGTGTTAGAGACATACAGACAATGATTCTAAATGAGGTACGCAAATTTTCTGGGGGATGTATAGCGACATCAAATACATCTTAAAGAAAAGAAAAGAAATGAAAAATTTTGATAAAAAGAGAGAGTCAAAACAAGTCGCTTTGTTGTACGTAAGTACAAACCTGTCACCTCTGTTTTGATTCGAGTTAGGCTTTGTTGTACGTAATTACAGACCTGTCGCTGCTGTCTTGCTAGCTTTAAATAAACTTTAAGACAAACTAAGACACTCTGTTGTATGTAAATACAGAATTGTGTCCGGCGTTTGCCTTTTAAAGAAAATTTGCAATACCGAAAAGTTATAATCATTGTGTGTCTGCCATGATCATAGAAGTATGTTTAAGTATGGGACATGTAAGATAGTTTCTTGATAAATAAAAAGGCCAAGGGATATTCCAAAGTGTAAAATGTTTAAAGGGAAAATCATACCGATAATCGACTTGGTTTGTATTTCACGACAAACAATCAAAGGAATCAAAAATTCCTAAGTGTGAAAGTGTAATACTGAAAGTGCGTATGACACCGCTATCTGATTGAACCTTTCTTTGTCTTTCTCACAAAAATATTCTGTTTGTATAGATCTAAAATTTAAAAAGAAGTTTAGAGTAGCTTAAGTTTAATTTTTGTTCAATATTTTATTTTATTTTTTCTATTTTATTTTAAGTAGGAAAAAGGTCAAAAGTTACTAGGATGCGTTCTAGTTGGAAAAACAAAATTTGCGTGATAATTAGTTGCTAAAAGTGAAGGGTTCCGTGATAAGTTGAAAAGGTTGAGAATTGTTCAAATTTTTTCAAAACTTATGATAACTTGAAAAAGTTGAAAATTGTTCAAAGTTTTTCAAAACTTACGATGTTGTGACTGTTTAACGAAGATAACGACTGTTTCTCTCAAACTTAGTTCTAGTTTTTGGTTTATGTTCTAAACCATCAAAGAATGTACGTGAGGAGAGTTTCATTGCAATTTATATAGTTGAATAATGGATTTTAATGTCCTACTAACATATTATGACTTGTTTCATGTGTTGATTAAGTCTATACAGTGTTAGAATTGGAGTTTTTATAGAATTACAGATTCTTCAACTGACAAAGGCGATTCATGAACTTCAACACCTTAATGCCCAGTTGGATCAGACAGAGACTGATCAGCAGCAGCAGATTCCAAATCTGGAGGCTATACTGGAGGAGTTGTTGAAAGATCGTCCATCTCAGGGGGAGAAATTGTATAGAAGTCAAAGAAGATGGCCGAACAGTGAGCTGGCAGATCATTCAAGACAACAATTTTCTCAGCTTGCTGATCCTCAGGGGGAGTTAGTGTTCATAGCCGCTGACAAGGGAAAAGACAAGGATTCAGATACGACTAAAGTAACTGAAGATAAGGTCTGATCGGAGCATTGTCAGAGTTAGATGAAGATGAAATGAGTTTCGTCTTCGAAGATGACTTAGAACAGGAGGATCTTGAGGATTGAGCGTTTATTCCTAAAGATATACCTGAATGGAAGTCACTCGATGAAGGTGTTATGAATGAAGATCAGAATGTGATAGATCTAGAGATGCTGAAATCTGCACTAAATGATGAATCATATTCTGAAGTGTGAAGTGATTGATTTAGCTTGGAATGACCTATTAAATCTAGGAAGACGATTCTTATGCTGAGGAGTTTGCAAAAACTATCAGAAGGGAGGGTCGTTCTGGAAGATTTGAGAAGTTAATCTAAGACTTGGTAGAAGAGCTGTGGTTCAAATAAGAAAAGGTGATTTCGGTATTCATAGAGTAATGAATATCTACTAGAAGCTATCGTCAAGGGGGAGTCTGTTGATACACCCGATGTGACGATAGCTGTCTAGTTTCGGTATTCATAGTCTCGGAATCTGATAGTTTATTACGATCAATGAACAACAACTAGAAGCTATCGTCAAGGGGGAGTCTGTTGGTACATCCGGTGTGACGATAGCAGTCTAGTTTTGTTATTGATATCATGACTGTGTATGATGTTTACATTTGCATGGTTAGTTCTAGACTATCATATTAAGTTCTAGAATAAGTTCAAAGGAACAAGTTCAAAGACAAGTTCAAAGGAACAAGTTCAAAGATAAGTTCAAAGGAACAAGTTCAAAGACAAGTTCAAAGGAACAAGTTCAAAGATAAGTTCAAGGGAACAAGTTCAAAGACAAGTTCAAGAATAAGTTCAAAGGGTAGAGTTTGAACTTAGTGAGAACAAGTTCGTGAGGAGCGTCTTCACGAACTTGTCGTCTATATATTGAACTTTTCATTGTGAAGTGTGGGATCTATGACGACTCAGATGTTCTGTCGAACTTGAGAGAAAACAGAGCATCCGGGTGAAAGAACTTTTGCAGAATTCGAAAGACGATTAGTGCAGAGGCGATTCTCGAACTTGCAAGGTGTTTGAGAGTTTGTTCGTTGAGAGAATCACGTGTCGGGGCGTTCTATTGTTCTTCTATCATCGTGTGTGTCTCCGGTTTTCGTGTGCATGGTCTTTCCGTCAAGCCGCTAATGAGGATTCCGCACTCGTTGGACAGTGTCGCGTCAAGATAGGATCCGTAGGAAGGCGACCTTACCAATAGCTGTCTAGTTTCGGTATTCATAGTCTCTGATTCTGATAGTCTATTACGATCAATGAACAACAACTAGAAGCTATCGTCACATCGGGTGTATCAACATCGCTCTCGATCATCGACCCATCTTCGTTGTCTATCTCATTTGGTCTCAAGATTTAATGACAACTTTAGTGTGAAGTTGTGTTTCTCTCTCATATCAGCTGATCTTTTTCATTTTTTTTCTCAGATGCAAACGTGGGTTTTGATCTTAGCGAGATTGTGTTCTTCGCGTGTTTTGGTTTCAGATTCAAAAGGGAAATATGTGTGCAGATTCAGATTCAAAAAGGGAGATTGTGTTCTTCGATCAGACTCTTTTTTGTCTCATCTAATTTTTTATTTCTAATTCAAAAGTCCCGGTGTTACAATTTGATTCGTAGTTTTTGGTATTGATTTGTTATTGGTGTTAGGACTGGTTTTATTTGTTTTTGGAGTTAGAGTCATGTCTGGTGGATTTATGGTATAAATCCTTTCTTGGTGTTCGAACTTATTTGATTTTGATTTCTTAATATAAGTGTAAGGATTGATATGTTCTGATTTTGTTGTACTTATCTAAAAAGAGGTGGAAGACCTGTCCTGCTTGATCTTCTTGTTAATATGTTTATTTTGACGTTTTTTTTTTCTTTTGCCAGCACGTCTCCATTCTTCATGGTCATTTTGCTGTTGAAGGAGACCAGCAATGCGTGCATCTATCTCGTCAACGATCTCTCATCATTGCGAATTTATATCCAGGCTGCTTAACCCTCACGTCTCTGAAACCATCACCAAGTAGACATTTTCAATCCTTTTTCATTGTTGCTTACGCATCTATGCTGTTGTAGTCATCTTAAAATAGATTAAGCGACAACCATTTTGAACCAGGTATGCTGGTTTTCAATTTCGATTTCATGGTGTTGAATTTATATACCACAAAAATATATTTATGTATTATATTTGTTCGATTTTCAGTTTGTTCATGAATGATTCGGTGTAATAAAGTATCTATTTTGAGCTATTATATAATATTTATTCAATTTAAATTTTATTTATTGTGTAGGTGTTTTTGGCTATTTGGTCAAAAATTACCTTCATATTGTATAATATTTGCAGGCAGATCGGTCTACTTCGTTTATTTATCACTTCGTTGCAAAGTAGAAATTTGAGTAGATTGTTTCTTTATGAAATGTTTAATCCCAATAGCTTCTTTATGAAATTTTTAATTCTTCTTTATTTGATTTATTTGTTTTCTAAACACTGTTTAAGCATATTAGTTTTGGTTTTGAAACGATACAAATTATTTCCATCTACAGTTGAATTGTTCATAATGTATTCTCGGTCAAGACAGGTGCGACTATTGTAATTGGATTTTAAGAGATGACTAACATCCTTGTGTTCATTTACATCTGTTGTGTACATAAAAAGAGTTTCTAAACTTCCCACTTTGAAATATAGCCATAGCGTATGAAGAAATTGTTGGTATGAAGTTTGTATAATGCTTGAGGTAAGGAAGAAATTGGATTCTCTATTTGCAGGTAGCATTTTGGTGTTGTTGTTGCTGTTGTATTCTTTTTGTTTTGCTGTCACACTGGCTACAAAACGTTCCCTCTTCTTTTGTTGTCCGGTTACATTTCTTCCTGTTTATATACAGCAAGGAAAAAGGTACTTCTTTTACTTGGCTACTTCATTAGGATCATCATCTTTTGCTCTGCTCAACCTTCCCTACACTATTCTCTTACTCCTTATTTTAGTCTTTTTATTTCTCCTTCCTTGTTCAATTATACCACCAAGATCCCTTGCAATGAGTGGCAATCAATTCAATATGTCTGATCTTAGTGCCACTCTCCTTCATCCCCTCTTCTCTATTTCTTTCCTATGCATGTTGATTTTATCATTATGTTGTTTTTTTTTTTTGCAGGTCTTACTCCTGAGGATCGTGTTGTCCTTGTTAATGTTCTCAAGGTTGTTATAAGTCTACCTTTTTTTTTTCCTTAGATCGATTAGATAATAGATTATATTGGTTTTGTTTTTAATTTTTTGGATGTATGTAATTCTGTGTTTCTTAATGTTTTCATTTGTACTTTTGTGCTACATAAGCTTGAGGATTTGACCGGACGACATCCTGATGTCTTGGACACCCTCTCATCTAATGTTAGGAACCGTGTTGCTGTACTTAAGGATCTCCAGGTCTTGACTTTTTTTATGTTATTATTATGCCGCATCTATTTGATTCGTTTCAGAAATTTGGTAACCATTTTTACTTCATATCCTGACCTCCATAACGTATGCTTCTTGTTTATTTGTATTTCTTTCTAATCCTATTTTGGTGTTCTGTTGGCCACTATCTCAATTATAGCTGATGATTATTTACATTCTTAATATTGACATTCCTTTCTTACACCTTTAAGAAAGGGGAACTAAATAATCAGTTTAGAATTTGGTTAACATAGCAGGGAAATCTACCACACTAATGCACTTTGAAAGTACACTAATAACAATCAATTTAGAATTTGGTAAACCATTTTTTTGTTAGTTCTATATATAAACCATTAAGCATGTGTATAAAAGAAAACCAATTATTGTTGTAATTTCATAAAGCTTCATAACTGTTCTTGACTAATTTCATCGCATAAATCTGTTTTTGATTTTTAAGTTGCAATGATCAGCCCCTTATCATAGTCTTTAAAGTGGTCACCTGCCCGACACTAAACTAGGTGACCTCATGGCTTGGACTCGTTACAATTTCTCACCAATATCATTTTACATTTATGGAACCTTCTTGGTTTGTTCTTTAATATTCTACAATGTAACATCAAATTTCAAAAAATAGGGCCAACACTTTTCTTAGAATGTATGGCCATATTGATGGTTGGATAGACCTACACCATGATGATGTTTCTTGGATAGTTGGATGCTTGTAACCGACATATATCTTTATGTACATGTAAATAGTTCTAAATTTATGAAGTCTTTTTTTTATCAAGAAATTGATGTCTAATTAGTTCAATATCTTAATGTCCAGTTAATACATGTTTGATACCTATTTAAATGCTATTTATGGCACTAGACAGGGAATTTTAAATAAATCTGTGTATCAATTTTGAATTTTTAATTAAGTTTTTTGAGTCTTTATATAAATTTCTAATAAATTCCTTTAATACATATACACAACTCTCCATTTCTGCCCTTCCCCGATTCCAATCATGTCGGAAACCATCTCGGACAACCACCACTCCTTCCCCTCCCTCGTCCTCTGCACTCCCCTACTTGCAAAATGTTGCACCCATGTGTACATCTGTAACCTGTTATGACATTAACCAAGTGTTTTACCAATAAGTAAAAATCTAAAAAGAAAAAGAGATGAACATCTTTCAGTTCTGAGACAAATACAATTTTTATTGTGTGTTGGGAGTATTATGTAAAATGAAGATATGGGATTTAATCAAGCCTTTATGACAGTTTTAAAATATTACTTGTGTTTGTGCTCTGTGTGAATAGATGCATCATAAACAATATAAGCTTCCTTTCTTAAATATGCCCACGTAAGATGTTACCAGTGGGATCCTTTGTGCTCCGCTTTATCCTGCAGACTTGAATGATCTTGAATAATGTAGTCAAATGGGATCCTCTGATTTATCCTGCATGACATATCACAAAAAGAAAACTATTCAAGTTCTTTGTAATCAATAATGAAATTCTGCTCAAACGTTGGTTTTTAAATCACTACAGATTGTAGATGAAAGGAGTATAAAAATGATTTTTATCTTGTTTTTTTAAATGATATGTATAGTAAATAAAATTCGACATCACTACTGATCATTTACTCTCCCACGCTTTTTGTTCCTCTTTAAAGTTGGTTTGTGCTTTAAAATATTATGTTTTTTGAAATATAATGTTTTGTTTAACGAACATGTTATTAAATGAAAAGTAATTTGTAACATCCGGCACTAAACCAGGTTAGCTACTATGACCTAATCAATATTTATTAGCAAGTTATAACCTAATCAATGGTCATTAGCATTTAATCAAAGTGAATAAAAAAGTTCATAAGGAAATTCATTTTAATTAGAAACAATTTCGTCGGTGCGATTGTGCGATGAATCGTCAAATTAATTAATCCGATCGATTTGCAATATGATGGATTAATTAACCTAAGTACATAATTAAATTAAGATTAGTAACACTAATCATGCATTAATACACTTACTTAACATTAATTATGCAAGACTAAATCAATTCATTAAACAAATGAATTCAAAGATATTTATGATTTTACATAAAAAGGGAAATACAAGAATACATTCTAAATACTTTAATACAAAAAAATAAAAACCAAAATACACCATTTTTCAAGCCCTAAGGCCGGCCACATGAAGGTCTACACAACCCTTTTGTGTCCCTTTGACTTTTTATAAAAATATTGAAGAAGAATTCTTCACTTTTTCTACTTTTCCAACATGTTGGTAAAATATTAAACATCACATTTATCCTCATCATTTGCAATACTAAAACTCTTCTATAAATAGAGGACTCATTTCCATTTTCATTCACACCTTGCAAACACCAAAAACTTTCTCAAACCCTCCCTAAAAATCGGCCAAAGAAGGAGCAACAACACCAAAGTTGCAACTTTTTGTTCTTCAAGTGTTTTAAGAGTTCTTTTGGTGCAATCTTTCAAGAATGTCAACTTATTCTAGTTTGCATTCTTCTAATACCTCAAAGTAATGAAATACTAATTTATAACCTCTTATATTTATGTTTATATAAGTCTTGCATAATATATATAATCACCAACAACAAGTTTTTCATAAAAACTCAAGTTTATAACTACTAGTTATGTTTTTAAGTTTGTTTTCTTCAAATGTGTTTATAAATATTTAAACACATAATGTAAGTATAAATAATATAAAAACAAGTTATATAAATGTGTTTCATAGCCTTTTATACATGTGGTTTTTTAGTAAACAACAAAGATCACAAGTTGTTTCAAGGTTATGTCTCAAAAGTTAGATCTATGTCTTAACTAAAAAACTAGAGGTTTTCATAATTTAATATGGAGTTTAGAACCCCTGAAATATTATATAGGAACCCGAAAGTTTGACAGCTCAAAAATGACAAACATAGGGTTTTTAACGAGCTTTTAACCCAACCTAAACACTTTGAAAAATGGTCGTTCTTAATTTTAAACATTCTTTGTATATATTAGTTTTATGTCTATGAAAACCAAAGCCCAAATCGTTTTGGAGCTCGGTCGAAAACAACCTCAAAGTAGGCCGAAAAACCTTTAAAATGCTGGAAAATTATATATATACAAACTTGACATTTTAAGTGAGTTTTATTTATAATTTAGGACTCGGTTAAAAGCGCCGGTGTCGTCACTCATCAACAACGGAAAAACCGTCATTTTTACGCTCTTCTTTCCATCACACTTACGGTGAGTCTTCATAGCCTATATTTTCACACTGTTATGTTAAGTGGTGAAATACATGCTACGTTTTCATATGGACACAGAAACTACTTCAGTTTTATTATGTATCACATATGTGGTTCCATCAGCCCTCAGATCATGAACCGTTAGTTACATTTTATGTAAGCGCGAATATATTATGGATAGATCTATCGGGAATAATGTCCCCCACCTAGGTTGGTCGCTCCAACTTCTAAGGGGTGCATATATATTTAACATTACGGTATTACATTAGGGAATACTGCACAGGGCAAACTCATAATTAAGTTTCGGTTGCATGATGGTTTTATGTAATACATAACATGGAGTTTACGTTTTTTAAATTCAAACTCAACTATTGATGTCCATACAAGTCATATTTACGTGTAAATCTATGAACTCACCAACAATTTTGTTGACGTATTTTAGCGTGTATTTACAGGTAATTAAGGCACGTGCATAGTATCAGAAGCATTCCAAGGCTTCCGTTCATTTTGGAGTCGCATCATTATCAAAAAAAAAACTCAGAGATTTATTTGCATCATTTTTTTTAATTTAATTATGTATTTAAATCGCTGTAACTTGCGAACTACTCGTCATTTTATTCGGACTATGTAAAACATTTGTATATTTTAAGTTGTATCAATGTATTTTCGAAAACGTCCATATAGTGGTCGTTCACTTGATTATGACTATGCTTCCGCGACGTGACGCTTCGTTGCCAACCGGGGTAACGGGGTGTGACAGATTGGAATCATAGTCATAGTTATAGTGAACTAGGTTGCATTAGTACCCTAGACTATAACTACACTTAAGTCTTACAAAATTTTTGAAGATATTTTGTAACTAACTAAAAGACTATAAATGGACCTTGATAACAGAACCATGTCAAGCAACACAATCATCATCCTATCTGACTCCAAAGATAAGTACACCCCTTTGAGCCCGGAGGTCACGGAGGTGTTCATAGAAGAGGACCCGTCTGAGGAAGAGGACCCATCAGAAGAGGAAGACCCCTCCGAAGAAGAAGACCCGATGGAGGAGTCTGAGTAAGAACCCATGGAGGTCAACAAATCCTCCAGTGGTTGGGGAGAACCATCCGGAGAGGACCCACCATCCCCGGTGGCTCCCTCCTACATCCCATATCATCCCCGAGGTTCCATCGTATAAACCATACCGTCCCCACCCCAACGGCCCACGTATGCTATTCACACCCCGAAAGAGGGTGATGATGCCGAGACTGGAGTCTATTCCAATCCCGGCTTACCAGCCAAGCCCACCGCTGCATCGACGGGCAAACGCCCGTAGATGGGGCTGGATACACGAGACCCTCCGAGATTGGAGGAAAGAGGAGGGAATCCCGTCCCAGTTCGAAGTCGGAGGACCATCCCTTGCACCGACCCCACCGCTCACTCAGGAGCCGGCCGACCAGACCGTACCTCTTTTAGTAGCAAGGTCTTCACGGCACAACCTCCAAATCCGGTTACTTAACCAGGATATTGGAGAGATGACTGCTCGCATAGAGCGGGAGGAGTTGCAAAACTCCAATATCTATTGGGCCAACCAGCACGCTCTTACCATTCAACAGGACGGGCTGGAGGAGCTTCGGCAACGACTAGTCGAATACGAGGCCCGCAATGAGGAGCTAACACAGCGCCTCAATGCATTAGAGTAGGGAGAGACCCCCGATCACTCCCACACCTAGTACCTCCTTATCTTTTTAATGTTAGGAAATATTATATAATAGCGTAGGACTTAAAATTTTCGGGTAATAACCCTCCCCGATGTAACAAATTATAAATTATTAATGAAAATTTCAAGATATTTTTGAATCTGTGTTTGATGATTAAAGAACTGTGCCCTATGAAAAATTTGAATCTTTGATAAGTCTATAATTTATATGGTTTCTGAGTCATATTATGATCATTTTAAGCACCGATACTTCGTAAAGTCCATATTATTACTCCAAGTTTGTATTTCAGGGCCAAGATGATAAAAAGAAGCAACCCGAGAGAATTCAGAGCAAATCGGACTGAGGGGGGCGCAGGCCTGCGCTAACTTGCGCTCCACACAACGCCCAAACTGTCCAGATACGTTCCAGGACACGCCAGCTAAACCCTAGCCGCATCCGGGCGCAGGGGGGGCACAGGCCTGCACGTGGCCTGTGCTGGTGCGGCGCCAATACACGTTTTTCATCTCTGGAAACCCTAATCTCGATTCTTTAAAAATAGGAGAGGAGGGGTAGCTTTAGAGAGGAGTTCCGACATGTGTGCAAGTGTGCCGAAGCTCTGCCGGAGTGGATCTACGATATGGGAACGAAGACGGTGGTTCGCAAGCTATCCAACGGCTCAGATCCGTGATTGTGACAAGTATACGATGAGCGGCTAATCCCATTACCCGTTTGCGGAGGATCTACGGTAAGTTTACTTTGCTTTAATTTCTTATGTTTTGATGTATTCGTATTGAGCTAGATCTATTATGTGTATGCAAATGATAAACATTTGGCTATGATTATGATTATGTGTTGCGACTGGTAAAAGCAAGATAGTTTATAGTAGTGTTATTATTCGTGCCGAGTCCATTAGTTTAGGGATTAGGACGAGTATTACTGTTGCATACACTATGTCGAGAGTTATTGGTTAAAACAGATATTATTAATTTAGTCGCACAATTGATTATGTCTATGTGATCATTGTATGAAAGTATAATGAGTAATACTTATGTCGTGGTGATTCCGTGAATGGTTATTTGTATCTTGATTGTTTATCTTCTTCGTTGGTTACTTCGTTCTTAATTTTAGTTACAAGCAATAGCAAATCATTATTCTAAACAACTCATTCAAATCCACAATTTTCACAATTTAAATGCTTTCAATAAACCTATTCCTATAAGGCTAATAACCTAATCCAAATCACGACCACACTCCCTGTGGATTCTACCCTTACTTCTCTAGCTAATTAGTGGATTTAAGGATTAAATCGGCGAGTCGCAACGACGGCCCGTCAATCTTTAAGACTCAACTTCTCACACTATGCTCTTTTCTTTAAACTTTAAGATAATGCCGCCAAAAAGAGCCATGAACACTACCAAGATCGAGCAACTGGTCGCCCAACAAGTGGCAGCATCTATAGCCACTTACTAAACCAACCACAATAGCACCGTAAACGGCGATGGAGGAGCAAGTCGCACTACGGGAGGGTCTGAATCAACCCAGAAAGGGTGTGGAAATAAAAAAAAAAAATTAAGTTGTAAGCCTCAATACTTTAATGGGACGGAAGGCGCTGTCGGACTGGTTCACTGGTTCGAAAAACTTGAGTCTGTGTTCCGCGTTAGTGGCTGTATCGAGGATGAGAAGGTCAAGTTCGCTACCCACACTCTTCAGGACGGTGTTTTGACTTGGTGGAATTCGTATGCTCAGTCTTTTGGAATTGACACGGCTTACCAACTCGCCTGGACTGAGTTGAAGCAAATGATGACGGATGAGTATTCACCTAGAAACGAACTGCAAAAGATGGAGTCTGAGTTCTTGAATCTTGATATGAAGGGAACAAATGTCGCTGGGTACACCAACCGTTTTCATGAATTAAGTCTACTATGCCCACAAATGGTCACTCCGGAGTACAAGCGTATTGAGCACTACATTTGGGGACTCGCTCCTCAAATTCAAGAAAATGTCACCGCATCGAACCCAACAACGATTCAGAGCGCCTTTCGGATGGCAAATAATTTAATGGATCAAGTGGCCAGGAGAATGGAGGTCAAGGCAGGGGACAAATCAGGGAAAGGTTCGGGCTCACAGTCCAAAAAGCCCGAAACCATCAAAGCCTTTGTCGCCGGAGCTTAGCCAAGGAAGGGCTACACCGGCAACAAACCGTTGTAAAACTGATGCACCTACCATCACGTAGGTCCCAGTCGAACCCCTTGCGGGAAA
The DNA here is from genome assembly GCA_020465985.1 of Centrapalus pauciflorus. Lineage (NCBI taxonomy): Eukaryota > Viridiplantae > Streptophyta > Magnoliopsida > Asterales > Asteraceae > Centrapalus > Centrapalus pauciflorus. The sequence goes on from JAANYP010001371.1 coordinate 218,180, forward strand.
TATAAGAAGCTTGGTCATCTGACCCAAGATTGTAAGTATAACACCAACGGAAACAACAACGGTGCGCAAAGGATCTATTTTAAATATTGAAACACTGGGCATTCCAAAAGTCTTTCCTGAAGACTTGCCTGGACTTCCACCAAATAGGCAAGTAGAATTTCAGATTGACTTGGTGCCTGGAGCTGCACCCGTCGCACGAGCACCCTACCGCTTGGCACCGTTAGAGATGCAAGAATTATCCAATCAGCTGCAAGAACTGTTGGATAAAGGATTCATCCGACCAAGTTCCTAACCTTGGGGAGCTCCGTTGTTATTTGTCAAGAAGAAGGACGGATCCTTTAGGATGTGCATCGATTACCGAGAGCTGAACAAGTTAACGATCAAAAACCGATACCCTCTCCCTAGAATAGACCACCTATTCGATCAGCTGCAAGGATCCAGTTACTACTCTAAGATTGATTTGCGGTCTGGATATCATCAAGTTAAAGTGCGGGAGGAGGATATTCCAAAAACAACTTTAAGAACTCGTCATGGTTATTACGAGTTTCAGGAAATGCCATTTGGTTTGACCAACGCACCAGCAGTATTCATGGATCTCATGAATCATGTATGGAAACCCTATCTAGAAAAATTCGTGATTGTCTTCATTAATGACATTCTTATCTATTCTAGAAGCAAGGTGGAGCATGAACAACATATGAAGTTGATTTTGGAGCTTCTAGAAAAAGAACAGCCATACGCCAAATTTTCCAAGTGTGAATTTTGGCTGTGAGAAGTGAAATTCCTTGGGCACGTGATCAGCAGTCAAGGAATACAAGTAGACCCATCAAAAATTGAGGCCATTAAGAACTGGGCAACTCCTAGGACTCTCACCGAAATCTGGCAGTTCTTAGGTCTTGCCGGTTATTATAGGCGATTCAATGAAAACTTTTCGAAGATAGCTTGTTCTCTAACGGAATTGACTCGAAAAGACGTGAAGTACAACTGGGGTGAAGATCACGAAACGACATTCCGACTATTAAAGCAAAGGCTGTGTAGTACACCTATTCTGTCCTTACCATAAGGAACAAAATATTTTGTGGTTTACTGCGATGCCTCACACCATGGATTGGGTTGTGTGTTAATGCAAAGAGACAAGGTTATCGCTTATGCATCGCGGAAACTTAAAGTTCATGAGGTAAACTACACGACTCACGATCTAGAACTTGGAGCTGTGGTGTTTGCTCTTAAAATATGGAGGCACTACCTTTACGGGACAAAGTGCACGGTATTCACGGATCATAAGAGCCTTCAGCACATTCTGGACCAAAAGGAGTTGAACATGAGGCAACGACACTGGGTTGAACTGCTAAGTGATTACGACTGTGAGATCTGTTATCACCCGGGCAAGGCAAACATTGTAGCTTATGCGTTGAGCCGAAAGGAACGGGTTAAGCCCTCAAGAGTCCGAGCTTTGGTCATAACAATCCAGTCAAATCTAAACTCTCAGATTCTCGAGGCACAGAAAGAAGCAGTCAAGGATGAAAATCTGCTAAATGAAGCCTTGAGAGGAATGGATAAACAGTTTGAGATCAAGACCGATGGATGTCGATACTTCATGAACAGAATTTGGCTACCAAAATTCGGAGGGTTAAGGAAGCTGGTCATGGATGAATGGCATAAGACAAGATATGCTATTCACCCAGGATCAGATAAGATGTATCATGACCTGAAGGAAATGTACTGGTGGCCAAACATGAAGGCTGACATTGCTACGTATGTCAGCAAGTGCTTAACGTGTTTGAAAGTTAAGGCTGAGCACCAGAAGTCATCAGGATTGTTGGTTCAACTGGAAATACCCCACTGGAAGTGGGAGAAAACAACTATGGACTTCATCACAAAGTTGCCAAAAACTTCTAGTGGTTATGACACCATTTGGGTGATTGTGGACTGACTCACAAAAACTGCACACTTCTTGCTAATCAAGGAGACTAATAAGATGGATAAGTTAACACGAATATATCTTAAAGAAGTCGTCTCAAGGCATGGAGTTCCTGTATCGATTATATCAGATAGGGACAGTCGTTTCACATCAAGATTTTGGCAATCATGGCAAGAGGCTTTGGGTACGCGCTTAGATATGAGCACAGCTTACCATCCGCAGACTGAGGTCAAAGTGAAAGGACCATTCAGACATTAGAGGATATGCTAAGGTCATGTGTGATTGAGTTTGGCAAAAGTTGGGACAGACAACTGCCGTTAGTCGAATTCTCCTACAACAATAACTATCACTCGAGCATTAAAGCCGCTTCGTTCGTGGCACTTTATGGGTGAAAGTGTCGATCGCCGATTTGTTGGGCTGAGGTAGGGGATAACCAAATCACTAGTCCTGAGATCATTCATGAGACTACCGAAAAGATAGTACAGATTCGGAACCGATTAAATATCGCGCATGATCGGTAGAAAAGCTATGCAGATTATAGAAGGAAGGATCTGGAATTCCAGGAGGGAGATCAAGTAATGTTGAAAGTCTCGCCTTGGAAAGGCGTAATCCGTTTTGGGAAACGAGGAAAACTCAATCCTCGTTATATCGGATCATTCAAGATTTCCAAAAGAATTGGCCCGGTAGCCTACCGACTCGATCTGCGCCCAGAGGTAAGTAATGTACATAATACCTTCCACGTGTCCAACCTTAAGAAGTGCCTGTCTGATGAAACACTCGTCGTACCCATGGACGAACTAGAACTAGATGATAAGTTGAACTTCATTGAACAACCCGTGGAAATAATGGGCTGAGAAGTCAAGACACTAAAGCACAACCGAATTCCGATAATAAAAGTCAGATGGAACTCTAAGCGAGGTCCTGAGTTTACATGGGAACACGAAGATCAGTTTCGTGAGAAATACCCTCAGTTATTCTCAAATGCTCAATCAGTGGGTAATGCGAGCTAATTTCGGGACGAAATTTCCTTAACAGTGGGAGACTGTAACATCCGGCACTAAACCAGGTTAGCAACTATGACCTAATCAGTATTTATTAGCAAATTATAACCTAATCAGTGGTCATTAGCAATTAATCAGAGTGATTAACAAATTTCATAAGGAAATTCAATTGAATTAGAAACAATTTCATCGGTGCGATGAATCCATAAATTAATTAATCCGATCGATTTGCGATATGATGGATTAATTCAACTAAGTAAATAATTAAATTAAGATTAGTAACACTAATCATGCATTAATACACTTACTTAACATTAATTATGCAAGACTAAATCAATTCATTAAACAAATGCATTCAAAGGTATTTTTGATTTTACATAAAAAGAGAAATACAAGAATACATTCTAAATACTTTTATACAAAAAAAAAACCAAAATACACCATTTTTTAAGCCCTAAGGCCGGCCACATGAAGGGCTACACAACCCTTTTGTGTCCCTTTGACTTTTTAAAAAAATATTGAAAAGAATTCTTCACTTTTTCTACTTTTCCAACATGTTGGTAAAGTATTAAACATCACCTTTATCCTCATCATTTGCAAGACTAAAACTCCTCTATAAATAGAGGACTCATTTCCTCATTTCATTCACACCTTTCAAACACCAAAAACTCTCTCAAACCCTCCCTAAAAATCGGCCAAAGAAGGAGCAACAACAGCAAAGTTGCAACTTAAGAGTTCTTTTGGTGCAATCTTTCAAGATTTTTAACTTTTCTAGTTTGCATTCTTCTAATACCTCAAACTAAGTAAATACTAACTTATAACCTCTTATATTTCTGTTTATGAAAGTCTTGCATAATATATATAATCACCAACAACAACAGGTTTCATAAAAACTCAAATTTATAAATCACTAGTTTTGTTTTTAAGTTTATTTTCTTCAAATGTGTTTCATAATATATATAATCACCAACAACTCATAATGTAACTATAAATAGTATGAAAACAAGTTATATAAATGTGTTTCATAGCCTTTTATACATGTGGTTTTTGAATAAACAACAAAGATCACAAGTTGTTTCAAGGTTATGAAATCCGGATTTTCGGCAGAAATATTACGTCGAGTTTGAAAAATCATAACTATTTCATAACTTAACGAAATGAGTTGATTCTTGTGATAAAAGTTAGATCTATGTCTTAACTAAAAATCTGGAGGTTTTATTAAATTTAAGATGAAGTTTAGAACCCCCAAATATTATTTGGGAACCCGAAAGTTTGACAGCTCAAAAATGGCCACCATAGGGTTTTTAACGAGCATTTCCCCCAACCTAAACACCTCAAAAAATGGCCGTTCTTAACTCAAAATTATTTGTATATAGTAGTTTTATGTCTATGAAAACCAAATCCCAAATTGTTTTGGAGCTTGGTCAAAAACAGCCTCAAAGTAGGCCGCAAAACCTTTAAAAAGCTGGAAAATTATATATATATAAACTTGACGTTTTAAGTGAGTTTTATTTATAAACTTGTAAAGTTGGGTGATTTAAAACATAAAACCTTTATACATACATATTATCATATATATGGGAGTTATTAAGTCCCTCATATCATTTAGGACTCGGTTAAAAGCGTCCGGTGTCGTCCCTCATCAACAACACACAAACCATCGTTTTTACGCTCTTTATGCCTTCACACTTACGGTGAGTATTCATAGCCCCTATTTTGACACTGTTATGTTTTGGGGTGAAATACATGCTACGTTTTCATATGGACACAGAAACTACTTCATTTCTATTATGTATTACACATGTGGTTCCATCAGCCCTCAGATCATGAACCGTTAGTTACAGTTTATGTAAGCGTGAATAGATCTATCGGGATTAATGTCCCCCACCTAGGTTGGTCGCTCCAACTGCTAAGGGTTTATATATTTTTACCATTACGGTATTACATTGGGGAATACTGCACATGGCAAACTCATAATTAAGTTTCGGTTGCATGATGGTTTATGTAATACATAACATGGAATTTATGTTTTATAAATTCAAACTCAACTATTGATGTCCACACAAGTCATATTTACATGTAAACCTATGAACTCACCAACAATTTAGTTGACGTATTTTAGCGTGTATTTATAGGTAATTAAGGCACGTGCACAGCATCGGAAGCATTCCAAAGCTTCTGTTCATTTTGGAGTAGCATCATTTTCAAAAAAAAACTCAGAGATTTATTTGCATCATTTTTGTTAATTTAGTTATGTATTTAAATCTCTGTAACTTGCGAACTACTCGTCATCTTATTCGGACTATGTAAAACATTTTTATTTTGAAGTTATATCAATGTATTTTCGAAAACATCCATATAGTGGTCGTTCACTTGATTATGACTATGCTTCCGCGACGTCACGCGTCGTTGCCAACCGGGGTAACGGGGTGTGACATAATCGCCGCCGCCGCTTTGTGCGGGTATACTACTAGTGTGTGTGTGTGTGTGTGTATAATAAAATGGTAATATAATAATATATAGTATATATCCTAATAATTATCTTTATTATTTAAACCTTGAATTATCGATATAATTATTTCCATAATTATAAAATTAATTCTATAAGTAATAATATATATTTGTTATACATTACCTAATAACATATAAATTACTAGACTAGTATTTATATATATCTCTATTTATTTGTTTATAATTATCCATCTAATTAAATGATACTACAAATTCAAATAAATTCATCTTTTATTTAATATCTAATAATAAATGAAAGACTAGATAATTCATTTGATTATCATCCGATGACAATTAAATCACTACAATATCAATATTACAAATTTAGTCCCCGTACTTTGAGATATAATTAATCACCTAGTAATTAATTTAATCTGAATAATCATTTCGTGTTATAAACAATATCCAATATAATTTATTCAATAGTTCGATTGCATCTACTCAGTTGTGCTCATTGGTGTGACCCTCAAGAATTTTATGAAATCAGTCATAATGCAGTAGTGATGTCATCTGTACACAGCATACAGTAACATACTCTCACTTGTGTAAGACGACATTACTATCCCTTAGCAGGCGTCTAAAGGAGGTCATGGCTAGACACTTAGGCAACCAAGGTCATAAAAACTCTTACACTCATTCAGGCATTCTTGTTCAAACAACCTTCCAAAAAGAAACTTAGGTTATATCCCATGCATCATGATATTTCAATGTGATATCTAGGCATGGATTAGATGAACCGTAGCAAACAAGATTATGTTTTTCGACTCCCTGATCTCATACTGAACTGTAATACACAGAGTAGAACACATCAGTTCTGTCCGAGCACGGCCATGCATTTCTTTCAGTATCGATCGTCGAGGGGCCCAAAAATATCTCTTTGTAGTTAAATAATATGCAAATCTCATCTTGACTATCTAGGCCTCCAACATGACTCTCACTGCATCCAACCTCGAATCGTTATGATCACCCAGTTACGAATAACGTTAGGTTAGGTCAAGCGTACATAGGTTTTCGCACTGAAGCACGTAGACATATCAGGTACTAGAGATTACCTTTTTGAGACGACTCATGACTATGATCCACAAAGTTGTCTCAATTGGTGGGTTTATCCAATATTTGTTTGGAATAAATATCAGTGAATTTGGTTCAACCTTTGCCATATTCATCAAAATGAATATCAATCGATAACCACAGTACCCTTTTATGTCTCGTTGTGGTTCCCATGACAACAAGCATCTATGGAATAAATTTATAATAACTTCAAATATTTTCGAGAATTTTTAAAACATGCAAAATAGAACAACATTAAAGTTATCATGTTGATCTCCTTTATCTCAATAAACACAACATGATTTCCATCAATTTAATGCTACTGTTCCTTTATCAAACGTAACCGTAATATGATCTATCGAAAAATTAATTTCAGACATGATCTTACTAGGAGTGTTCTCTAGTTTAGTGACTTAACTTCATCACCTTTTATCTTTGAAAAATTTCACTAGTTCTTATTACAAGTTTTTGTAATATTATTCAGATCCATTCTGAATCTCCTTTCAAATTTATATCCATTATCTTCAGAGGAACCGGTAAACTACTCATAAATACCCCCAGATTAAAATTTATGATCCCTAGCAATTCAAATTAATTGCTAATAGTCATACGTTTAGATGTTTAGTCTTGAGACTGACTGTATGCGGTTTATCTATATCTTAAGCAGATATCTTAATATAATAACTTTGTGTTCAAGATTTGTGACATGTATCCATAACCACCAGAACCTAGTAGTCTACAACATTTCATTGTGGTTTACCTTCAAGTTTGTCCACGAGTGTTTAAACAAGTCAAAGGCTATTACTTGACTAACCATCACACAAGTTGTATACATTTCACATCTATTTTTATAAAAGTGATTACTTCTTGTCTAAACAATCTTGACTTATCAATCTTTAACTGTTTCTGACAAGTTAAATGAATTAAGCTTCATCTATCTCCGTTACATTTAATTTTGCATTTTATTGGTTTCATCTATATAATCACAGATGAATATCAAATTCATATAATCCCTTGAACTAACTTTCAAGAATCAATAAGCTTGATGAAACTTTATTTGAACACTTTAACAATTTTAACAGTATTACACAACACATAGTAACCCTCTTTATCTGAATTTGACTACTAGCTTGTCCAATCTCTATTGACAAGTTATTATTTATGTTCCACATGAATCAATAGTCTATAATCATGGCTTAATAACTTTAAACAATAGGAATTTCAAGCAATAAATTTTTAACTCCAAAAGTTTCTCTAATTATCCCAAAAATACTTGCAAAAAATTTTAACTACAAAATTGTTTATTACACCTTGATAAATTACTGATGACATGAACAAAATAGTGTCCAGCAGAGTATTCTCAAATATGTCTCTATGCTCCCACTGGTCCTGTCATCTCTTTTCACTTCATTTTAGTCATTGCAGACATTATGCATAAACTTTGTTCAATTGGCTATCACATATCCAAGAACAATAGAAGTGAATGATTCAGATACCCGAAGTCTCAATGCGGTCAACGCTGACCTTTTCCAAGTACTTAGGAAAATTCCTCCTTCAATGCCTAGTTTCCTGACACTCAAAGCATTTGTCATCTTTGGCTTTGACTTCTTTGGTCTTAGGCTTCGGCTACTCTTTAGCTTTACCCTCCGTCTTGGGAACTTGCTTTCCCTTCCATCCCTTTCCGTTTCCTCTCTTCTTAATTTTCCCCTTTCTGACCATTAGCACGTCTTTAGGCTTTTTAGAAGGCTTCAGACCCATGCTCTCTTCAGCAGTCTGGAGCATCTGATGTACCTCACTGAACGTCTTATCCATATTATGCATATTGTAATTAATTACAAATTGATTAAAATTCTTTGATAAGGAATTAAGAATCAATTACGTGGCACATGGGTTTTGACGACTATTCCTTCGGCCATTCTGCAGGAGTTCAGAGCCCTACTCGTATTATTTTTTTCAGTTCGAGTTTGAGTCTGGATCATATCCTATACTTGGCAATAAATCTGGTAAGCTGGGACATCCATAAGGTTAGTCTGCAACTCAGATATCATGGTTGCTATCATTAGACAGGCAACATCGACCGCATCCTTAGAGTGCTTCTTATGGAGATTTTTCTCCTCAATTGTAACAGTCTCTACAAGAGCAGGTCCTAGTGCCCTTTCCAGATTATATGACTTTCGCTACATTCTCAGAACAATCTTCAGATTTCATTCCCCGTCTAGGAAATTCCTTCCTTTGAGTTTTTTTTGTCCAGGATTGACCTCAAAGTAGCAACATTGTGCTTTTGGGGAGGATTTGCAATATGAGGAGGTGGAGAATGGATATTAACATTATTATTGTTGTTGTTGTTATTATTTAAACAACTTCTCCCTCTGCCTTTTCCAACCATTTAAAAACATTTTTTCAAAAATGAGTATTTGATTAACCATTAATAAATCAGTAACCCGAAATTTAGAAAATGATTTATTAATCCTAAACCTGTTACTTATTCACGCACCCAACAGAGGCTGAACCTACATGAGTAAGCTACTTAGCAAGGAAACTTATTACCAACTACAACTTCTTTGTAACTCTTAGATCATATGAGAATTTCAATTTCTTAAATTGATCATGTTTAATGTCATCCCTACCTTGGGCAACAGTCTTACTGAGGAACCACCACTAACAAACAGCATATAACAACTACAAGGCACTAACCCAAGTCTCACTTAGGATCCGCAATGCTCAACTCACAGCTTTCTGAGTTTGCGGCGTAAGCACCCAACGGTGGGTAAACCTACTTACGACGACCGGTCACCATGAGTGCCACTATATGAACGGTGTGTTGTATCAGATTTTTAAATTGGATTTAAAACCAACATCTTACCAATAACTAGTGGCTAGTCAAGTTATTCGGGGGCAGGATCCTTTCGATTATAAACCTTTCAGAAAGTCCAACAACTTCAGCCCGAGTATGACTATCCTAGACACCATCTATTCTAGTAAAAAGTCTACTTAATATACCAGTATTAAGAAATCTTTCAACTCTTTGATCATATGACATTTTAAAATAAATCTCTTTTTATTTAAAAAGATATTTTCATAAAAATGTCACAATTAACATTTGACAAAATAATTAAAGTTTTTATAATTCCCATTTAGAAGCATACATTCAACATTCAACATATACTCATCATTATTATATAGAACATGAAGAACATAGCATGAACAATATGATTATTATAAGAACAATAAGAACATTCAAAGGATTAGAGAAACCTTAATATTGCAAAAACGTACATACAAAAAGGCTGCTTAATTGATACCATGAAAACCCTAAAAGCAATCTACTAATAAGCAATAATATGGATTCAAATACTATCCAAACCCATGGGTTGACCTTTTGGTCTTTTAACCCATTTACATCAAAGTTTGAATCCTTACAATTTAGCCACAAAACTAAGTTTCATATATTACACTTTGAACCGTGAAACTATCACAACTTCTAGATATGACATTCTCCCCCTTTGTGATTAGTTTCCAGATTGCGGCTTTAAGATTGTCACCAACTTCCTATTATCAAAGTATCCGTCAAGGCATCTGATTGTAATTCTGTGCTCCAAATTATATCGGACATCTTGTTGAAAGTCTCTGACAAGTTTAAGTGCCGCTTTAAGCTCCTAATGCCTTGTGCCTAGCTTCAGAGCTGGTTCTAATCTGAAGTGATTGGAAACCATGTCTGTAAGACAGTTAAGTGACCTTTGGTACCCAAATTGTACCATATTTGGGTCCTGATGGATTAGCGTTTATGGTTAGGTTTTTAATGTGAGAACCTCCATAGATCTTATATGAAGTACACTTAATGTCTTTGTTGGCAGAGATATAGTCCTTAGGAATCCAGACAGACTTATATATGATAGGTCTGTCAGAGTCCCTGTTAACCTTTTGTTTAGGGTTCCGACGACGTTTATGTTTGGTTATAGGAGCATGGTTTAACAAAGTAGCCATAGACAAACTGTAGGTCCCGAGAGGTTCCCAAAGTATATAGTTATAAGCTGTAGAGGGGGGGTGAATACAGCAATTTAAAAACTACACACTCTTTTCTCAATGTTTGTATGTATTATCAACAATTTGTTAATTACAAACAAGCTTGAATGCGGAATAGTTCAAGCTGAGATGACAGATACAACAGTATGTTCACTAGTCTAAGACAAACTCAAACTAGTATACAATGAATACCCTCACTAAGAAGCACTCACTGTGTTTACAAGACTTAAGGGAACAGCTTATGTAAAACAGCTTAGACACACAGATGCTGGTTTACACAGACGGCTTGCATGCATGAAAATCACACTTGCACGTTCACTCTTGGTTTCAACACTTAGCTTTCTTCACACTTCTTTCTGACCTTAGAAGCTTCCTTTTATACTCACTTAGAGGATCTAAGAGAAACATCTTCATTGGACGGAATGAAAAAGGAGAAGTCTTGTTGAAAAGACAACATAACCTTTTCTGCACTTTTCTGAAAAGCAGACTTGACTTCTCATGTGCAGAACTTTTGTCTTTTTACTTTGTCTACTGTTGCATTGCCTTTAAGCTAATTTAGGAATGTCACTTGCGTCTTCTTCCTTGTAAAGGCCTATTTTGATATAAGAAAAAAGTCTGTCACCCTTTTTCAAATAACCTTTTGTCTTCATGTTACAGAACAGCTTGGGCAGGCTGAGCAGTTCTGTTTTCCACTTTGTCTTCGACTTTGTAAACTGATCTTGTAGACAAAAACAATACATGATGACTTGGAAACATATTCCATAAAGTGTTTAGCCTGTTCACAAAGAACAGGTTCTGTTCACAAAGAACAGAACACTTTAAATTTGCCCAAGCTGCTCAACAGTGTAGAGCAGCGTAGACAGTTTATGTCCAGCCTGTTCAGGCAGACAGAGCAAGCTTGGAAAAACTGTCTTAGTTGCAACACATGCAACATATAGAACAAGCTTAGACTGATATTGCAATATTTTCAGTTTTCAATAAGGCATATAACAGGCCTTAAATTCAACCTTCAAATGCATCAACAGTGTTGATTATAAATCTCCCCCTCATGATAGAACAGGTTTTGACTGAGGCCTTTTTGTGCCTAACAATCTCCCCTAATTTGCAATAACCAGTCTAAGCTGGTCCTTAATCAAAATCACTATATATTTTACAGTAACATTTGCTGATGGAAAATTACAAACATTTACAGTAAAGTAAAGTTTCAGTTTATATATACACGGATTCTGATTATGCTAGAACAACACATGTTTCTTACAAGAGTACAACTAATGACTAATTATTTTACAACAATGTAAAAGCAAAAATTACAACTTATGTAATAATGTCAACTAATGTACAAGATGTACAACTAATGTACAAGATGTTTGGACTGTTTTGAGTTGGGACAGAAAAACGGTAAGCCTGTCCCAACTGAATGGACAGCTCCCATTCTTCACCTACCCAGATGGTAGATGGACTCATATTCACTGGAGAAGGATCCTGAACCATCTTTTCCAGTTCTTCCCCGTGTATCCTCAAGTTTTTCCAACTTACCCTTCTGATGATCATGGAACTTGGGATCATTGAGCTCCCCTCTTTGATAGAAGCCTCTGAGCTGATCCCAGATGGCGGCTCCCCATTTGCTAGCTGCCTAAAGAAACTCAAGTCTGAAGGCAGCAAGTTGGTCTCAATCAACTTGTACACTCTGAGGCTCTTTGGAAGCACTTTTCTTCTGAGTTAGGGGATCTACAAAAAATGGCCCCCAGCTCAGGTTTCTCAATAATCTTTTCATCCTAAACCTATTCCTTTAGGCAGACTATGATCAACTCCTTTTTTATGTCAATGGCATAGTCGCCCTGTTCAATCAGCCGTAAGGAGTAGCTCCATTTCTGTATCCTCTTTGTCCTTCTGGCCTTTATTTTGGGGTATGTCACAGAGACACCCCCTTTTTACTTCTTTTGGAATCAGGCCCAGCTCACTTACTCTCTCCATCAGCTCCTTGTGTATGCCCTGATAGTCTTAGCCTTTTTCTGACTTAGACTGGCTCAGGGCAACTGCCAGTTCCACCCATTCCCGTGATCCATCTGTGCAACATCAGTGTGATCGTAGGATTCCATTCAGGCCTGTTGCACCCAATCCGGGTGATCTGAAGCTTCCCACTGTGTGCCTTTTCTGAAGTGGGAACAGCTTTGACATCGCTTCCTTGGCAAGCCTTCTAGTAGCAACATCATGGAATTTCTTTCTAGCCAAGTTGTCAAAGTGGAATTTGGCTCTGGCAGAGGGTACGTTGAGTCACTGGTCCAGAGACCTGAGCAACCCTGTGCTTTTTCTTCCCTCCTTTTCTCCTGCTGATTCCTTAGCAGCTTCCATTAATTTTCTTTTTGCACCTCAAGGTAGACATTTTAATTTTCTTTGCTTCTTGGAGTGCAAAAGATTTAGCAGCTTTAGCAGATTCTTCTTCTTTTCTCAATTCCTCCAGAGCGTGAAGCTGTTCTTCTCTAAACTCAAAGTACTTGTGCATAGGAAGACCCATCTCTTTAGCCCTGGCTTTGTGAAACTTAAGATCAGCTGCTTTCTGCTGTTGTTGATCAATGGCTGCTTTTTATTTTCCTTTAGCTGCTGCTGTAGTGACAGCAGCCTCAGAAATTTCTTCTTCTTCTTCTTCTTCAGTTAGAATTAAGTGCCTCCTTTTACTGCTAGGCCTGTTCCTCAGGAATGACTTCCTCCCCCTTAGACTGAGCAGGTTTTTGGAGAGACAGCCTGAGTAGGCATAGCAGCTTGAGAGGCACCTTCAGCTGTACCTGTAGATGTCCCTGCTGGTTTGACCAGTGAGAGTTGTAGGTACTGCTTTTCCCTTGGAGAGAAGTTTTCTCCCCTTAGACTTAGTCTTCGAGGCAATGACTTCTCCCCCTTTGAAGGAGATGGAACAACACCTTCAACACCTGGTCTGCCTGAAGACACAAAGTCAGCAGGCTTACCAGCAGTTTTGGCAGCAGGTTTGGGCCAACCAGGCTGTGTCACTAAGAAGCCAGGAGGTCCTTAACCTCTGCAACTGGGAAAGACAGGCCTGAAGAGAAGAGGCTGGAATCAGCAGAAAGTGGTCAGCCTTAACAATAGTTTTCTCTATCAGAAGCTGTGAACAACAGGCTTTGAAGCTGTGCAAGATGGACTTCAAGAGTATCTTGCACATCAGCAGGTCTGAGGACACAGTATTTGATAGAGAGCCAAGAAGAGTGTTCAGCGCTGCCAATGTTTAGGAAGGGTAGTGTTTGCAAGAATTGGGAGGCATGACAGCTGTGGAAATGGCGTGTCATAGAGACACAAGAGTCCTGTTGTTTAAGGGGAGTAATAGAAGGAGAGAGAGGTGATACAGTTTGCAGCTGGGTGCATGAGTGCAATCAGCTTGTGAGAGTTGTCAGTTTGTGTGGTATTGACTGGGAAGGAGTTCTTTGAACATATCAAAGAATCCTTTGAGACTGCTTAGACACAGAGTCTGAGATGATGGATGGTAGGGAGTGCATGGTGTTTTCCCAAAGAACCACACTTTGTTGGTCAGCAAAGAAAGCTGATCCTTCAAAGGCAGGTCCTTTGGGAGATGGTGGTGTATGGTGGGATTTGTTTTGAGTGGGTAGATGGAGAAGAATGAATGATGAGGCTGGTGGTTTTAGGATGTGATGGAGAGGGAAGAGGAACATTGGTCAAAAGCCCTTCCATACCTGGGCAAAAGTAAGATGGCCCAGGTTTGGAGGGATCAGAGGGTCCTTCAGCAGCGGCTGTAGCTGCATCACCAGGAGAAGGGATGATGTTGTGGGGCCTTTTCTCAGATCTGCTTTGTGTTGGACAACACACCAGGAAGACAGTGTGGGTTCCCTCTGCAGTGCCTATGGTTCTAAAGGCACCTCATCAGGGGTGGGAGATGGGATATGCATTTCAACATCAGCAGTGGTGAAACCGTGCTGGATGGAATGTCATGAAGGGAAGCACGCCTCAACAGAGGGATGGTATGATCCTGAGGTTCATCAGCTTGGGTGTTTTGGTCCCTCAGCAGCTGTTTGTGGTGTAGAACAGCTGTAATCATGGGAGCAAAGTTGAGGCTGAGCTGCTGATTGGTTATATCACAAGCGTGGGCACCTCGTGCAGACTCAGGGTTTGTGGGAGGAGATATGAGTGGGGGAACAGTGGGGACCCAGTATGGAGTGGAGAGGACCTCCTGTCTTTCATATCCTCAGCCTGTTGGGAGGCTGGGAATAAGTTGATGGTGGGTATCTCCGTTTTGTACAACTGGTTCTTTGTTTGGGAGGAACCAAGGGTCCTAGGCTGACTCTGGGTAGAACTCAGAATTGGAGTGAAGCAGGCTCCAAATGAGCTGAAAACCTGCTCCAAAAGAGGAGAGGCAGCTGGGGGTGCTCTTTTTCAACTGAACCCAGTTTGAGGAGGAACAGAGGAGGTGTTTTGTGGGCTGTTTTTCTTTGGGCTAGTGATTTTGCGTTGGTAATGGAATTGGATTGATGTGGGTGATTGTGGAGTGAGGGAGAGGATCTTTTTTGGACAGGATGTGAGACTTGGGTTAGGAACCTGGGGCTGGGCCTGTTTCCAGGTCTCTTGTGGCCACAAAGGCACCAGCCCAAAAGGCTTCAGGGCTCAACAAATGAACCAGGGTGAGGAGTCTGCTCTTCCTTAGCCACAAGGCTAAAGGAAGCAGACTCAGACTGAGCGGTTTGGGCCTTCTTTTGCACAGGCCCACCTCAGTTGCCAGGGTCCTTTTGACAAGCTTTGGACCTGGCTTTGGATTTTGACATGGGAGCAGTCTCGGGATCCTCCCTCACAAGTAGAGGGTCCTTCCACCAAACCTAGCAGCCTCCTCATTGGTGTGGCATTAGAGGAGGCCCATTCTTGCAGGACTGGAGTGATGAAAACTCTATTCCTATAACTGTAAATTGAAATGCCGCAGTTTACTATAAAGAAGAGGCTGTGAGAGTTATAAGAGATGCTCCCCACATTACATGCTTGAATGAAAATGGGGCTCCGAAACCTGGGATATCGAACAGCAGAAGCGGAACTTGACTCTTGCTGCACAGGTTTCCTCAAATTCACCAAAAAATCCATTTACCCATATCAAGGGTAGTCACCAATCCCGAACTGTTAGGGCCGATAGGAACTTCCTCTGCTGCCCCAGTTGGTATCAATGAAACCAACTTGCTTCCCCAAAACACATCACCACTGAGGCCGAAGAGTAAACTGAGTAGGAGATGAGGTTCCTTCCTGAAATAGATGTTGCTCCTATTTTGGGTGTCTGGCACAACAACGAACAGATAGTTACGTAGCAGGATTGCCATTTTTGAAGTCATTTTTTCAGCTTTGGGGCTGATCGTAAGTTGTTGCAGCAGTTTGTGTAATGCAAACAACCCCTGAGCAGATCAGAACTACTCTCATGGGCGTGAGTCCAGTGAATAGTGAACCTTGATGGACTTTGGTTTTTTGGGTTGTAAGCACAGTGTACCAAAACTCTATACCATCTCCTGGTACAGACCTAGAGAATGCAGTCATCCGCGTAGTTCAACGGATTGAACTTGAAGGAAACCCACCATTTTCCTTATACCTTCCCCACATAGTTTTTGGGAGATGGTTTTAAGTTTTAGCAATGTAAGTGGTGGGTTTTTTTATTGAATAGTCAGACATCTGTGTGACTGACGAGTGTTTTGAACAACGTCATCACCTACGAACCTGGGAGGAGAAAGGGATTTAGGTTCTCTGTGAGCCATTTGGGAATTTGGGAGGAGTGAAGAAGCAAAAAAAAAGACACTTACTCGATTTTTTTTTAGGGTTCTTGAGGATTTTTCTGGAAATGATATGAGGAAGACGAAGCTTATTGAAACAGTAATGTAGGATTTATAGGAATTGAATGGTCGTTGTGTATGAGAGAGAAAAGATTTGGGCGGTTTTGATTGAAAAGTTAGTTTAACGGAAAACGGAACGGTTTGTCCCATTTCAGACACATTTGTCAGACCACTGACCTTTTAATCACTTAAACAACGTAACCCACATTATCCCACCGTAAATTAAGTTAAGGTAAAAACAATAAATTAGTAACTAACTTATGAAAAAGGTAAATTAAACACTTTCTGATCTACGCTGTTGTGGCAAACCTATTGTTTTGATCATCAGGGTCCACCAAAGGTTCTCCAGTCTTCCAAGCTGTTTCCCTTCCAAACTGTGCCTTCAAGCCCTGTTCTTCTTTTGCAAAAGAACACGGTGTTTTGTGTTCATTACGTTGATTGAAACAGTTTGTACCAAGACAAGACTACTTTAAACAGTGGAAAGGATGAAGCAGATTGAGGATTGGACCATTCAGAGCAGGCTGGGGACTTAACAACCTGTTGTTGGTTCAGCCTGTCTTATTGGCTCAAGCTGTTCAGTTTTCAGACAGAATTGGCTAAGTCACGAAACATGGCATTGGCCTTTCTGCTCTAAGCCCTGTTCTGTCAGAAAACTTGAGCAGTGGGTGAGTACATTACAAAACTTCGTAGACTGAGAGAACTGGAGAACACTTGAGTCACTCTTGTTGTTTTAACATGCCCAGCTTGCTGACAGAGGAATAAAACCTTGGTTTCATCGCAGGGTTTTGGTGCGGGGGTGTGGAAAAAAATGTTCCCTGCAAGCTGTTCTGTGTGGAAATAAAAACTTGACACTCCAACATTACCCTGTTCTTGAAATGGTGATTCCTGGAAGTGATGTCCCTGACTTCAAATATGCTTTGTTGTCCCGTGAATGAAATACAGGATGGTTGAGATGGCTATGGCACTTGTGTGTAGCCCACAGAACATAGGTCTTTTCAGTTTTGTTACCTATACCAACAAGGCCATAATCTTCAAGCGGAATCGCTGCATCCACAGGAATCTGCCACACAGCAGCTTCCAGCCCCAATATACTCAAGCTTCCAGACGTAGAATTGGACACTGAGTTCTGCTTTCTGCTACTCCCAACCCTTGATCACTGTCCACCAAGGGAGCTTGACACCACCCTGTTTGTTGCTTTTTCCTATCTAACCTGCAGCCTGGCAAAATCAGGAATCTTGAATAACCTGTTTTAGCTCAGCCTGAGTATTTTGGGAAAATACCAAAGAATAAAAACCTGGTGTTAGCCTTCAGGTATCTGAAGAATTCTTTTAACAGCAGCTAGATGAGTTATTCCTTTGGATCAGCTTGGAGCAAACCAGCACATACACAGGTGGGCACAAAACACATAATAATCAGGTTCCTACTGCATTTTAAGTATAAGCCAAGGCTCCCAATTCATGCCTCTGTAAGCTTGTTACTGAAACCAAATTTTGCCACTGGCATCAGCAGTCCAATTTCACATTGGTTGCCATTGGGGTTGGTTTTTAATAGGAAACTTTGAATCAAATTTGAAACATTTTCAATAGGATTCTAAAAGTGTACTTTCCTTCTTGATTTATAAAAATGTCTATAGTTGGTTTTGTGTTAACCTGCATCCTAAAAAAAGAAAGTTAGTTTCTCCCAATCATACTCATTTCATTTTAGATTTCGTCATTGGAGTAATGAAAAAATTCTGCATAACTGCTCATTAGTAGAAACTCAAATATTATGTCATACCACATAAAATTTGAACACAGCATAAATATCCAGACTTTCAACTTTCCTTTAAATGAACAGTGTGTATCCACTTTAACCTGCTGGAGTTTTTTCACCCCATGCTCCAGAAGGAATCATGAGTGTCATAACCGGCTCGTCTAGGGGCTTGTTTGAGACCACATAAGACAGCTTGCCACTTTAAGGACTAAACCTGGATGTTGATTCATTTTTTCCAAAACCTGGAGGCTGCTTGACATAAACTGTCTTCTTGCAGCTCCCTTCAAAAAATGCATTGCCTCCTCAACAATCCAATTTTGAAATACCTTAATGGCTATTATGAGAGCTGTTAGGCTAGATTAACAAAACGAATTTGCGTCCTAGCCTGGCCCCACAGGAGCCAAACCGTTGCAATCATAATCTAATTCCCTTTCCCCCTGTTCTGTAGCCCGGAAGCAACAAGTCCTTGCCCTTATTTCTCACATGACATGACGCTTGCTCATCCATCTTGTTCCTGAAGATCCCATTTTGTGCAATTATAGTTTTACTTTTTAGGGCAGGGGACCAGCTTCCATACTTGTTTCTTCTTCAAACTGATTTGAGCCTCGTTCTTGCATTGGCAGAGTTGAATCCAATTGCGCATCTTGTTTAATGCTCATCAACCTTCTTTAGATCCATCAGTGATGAAAACAAAACTAGCGAACCTACAAAGTTCCGAAGTTGTTTCCACCGTTGTTTGTTGTATCCCTTTGTTGATGTCCCAATTATTTTGATTCATGGGGGTGGACACCTGAT
>JAANYP010001371.1:238305-263900 GCA_020465985.1 Centrapalus pauciflorus
GCCAGTTTAGATCAGCATTTGTTCTTGTGAGAAAACAGGTTTCAGTTGTGGGGTCAGCAGAATGCATATCCACAACATATACACCTTTCTTTCGTTGAGCACATAGCACAACTTTGCCTTGGAATCCAATATGTAACCCAGGTGCTCATCAAAGTTAACCTTGTAACCAGCATCACATAGTTGGCTTATGCTAACAAGGTTATGTTTTAGCCCAACCACATAGGCTACTCTTTTGAACACTGCAGCACCAGCTTTAAGAGTTCCATATCCCTCAGTGGATCCCTGTACATTGTCACCAAAGGTGACTTTTGGCCCTTTTTCAGGCCTAAGTTCACTCAGCAATTCTTTACAACCTGTCATGTGCCCTGAAGCAGCCACTGTCCAGTACCAAACCTGGAATGTTGTTTTCTCACTGCATGAGTTGATTTACTAAGAATTATTAGTCATTTTTAGGGGAACTCATCACAGAGATGAGTTCTCCTACTTCATCAACATTTGTTGATGGATTTGAAATATCCACACTAATATTCCCTATCTGAATGGTATCAGCTTGAATACCATTCTCAGTAACTGTGCCATTTCCAACACTGCTTGTGACAGCTGTGAGGGAAACAACAGAGTTAACAGGCCTCATGTCCTCAGATTCAGGACAGTCCTTGGCAAGATGTGTCTTCTTCCCACATTTGTAACATTTTCTCTTTTTAGTATTTTTGGAAGAAGATCCTTCAGAAACACATTCTGAGCTATTTTTGTTGATTCTTTCAGCAGGTTTAGCATTCTTTGATGAATCAACAGTTTGAGTGGATAGTTCAATAGCCATAGCTTTGGCTGCCTTTTCTGTCTTCTTTTTAGGAAGACAGATATCAAAGACAGGGAGCTTGATTGGCTTTTGAGCTTCCACAGGTTTGGGAAACTTATTCCCAATTGTCTCAGTTTGAGCAATGGCTTTGCCTTTGCCCCTACTGAATTGAGATTTATGCTGCCTATCAGCATACTCACTCTGTCTGGTTTTGAAAAACTTATTTTCATTTAAAACCAATTTACCACTATGATTTGCAAACTTATTTGAAATCACAGCAGTTTTGTTTTCAACATGAGACTTACCCTTGTTGAAAACAGGCTGCTTACCTTTTGAAAACTTATTTTCAAAGTGTTTAGCATCAAAAGGATTAACATGCTTTTTACCATCAGCTTTGGACTCAGAACCTGTTTTGTTAACAGGTTTAGCATCCACAACTTCAGTTTGAACATGTTTTCCTTTCTTTTGCTTGTGTGAGCTAGCAGAGCACTTAGCAGGCTGACTTGGAGAACAAACTCCAACATCAGCTTTTGAGCTGAGTTCACACAAGCTGTCAGTATTTTGAGGCCTGACAAACCTGTTTTTTGAGATTAGTTTACCATTCACATTTTGAATGAATGTATTTGGAAGTTCACCAAGAGTGGATAAATCTTCTTTCAGATTACTTATCTCAACAATGGAAGCTGCTGTGTCAAGATCCCCTCCAAGATAGGCTTGGATTTGTGCAGGAATCTGTTGACTTATACAATGGCTGACTTTTTGTGCAGATTGGCACCAAGAGTCAACTATCTTTTGAAGCTTGGCATGCTTTATATCTGTTTCTCTCTTTTCTTCCAGTAAAATAGAGTTGATGTGTTTTAATTCATCAAGCTCAGTTTCCAACTTATGGAAACTGTCCAGTTTACTGGATTTAGTTTTAAGATCAGCTTTAAGCTTAGAGATTTCAGATAGTAAAGCATCATGCTTCTCAACAGCAGCTTTGAGATCAACAAGCATATATTCAAACATTTTAACTTTTTCTTCAGAACTGTAAGCCATAAAATTTTGTACCTTATACATCATAGTAGGATTCCAGTTCTCTAAGCTGCTGAAGGCTTCAGCTTCAGCCATATCCTGTTTGAAACCGCTTGTTGATGGGACATCAGTGTTGGCCATCAGACATTGATTATCTTCTTCATCAGATGATGAATCAGATTCCTCCCAGTCACATGTCTCTGCCATAAGTCCCTTTTGGCGATTGGAAGACACTGAGTTTTCCAATTTCCTCAGCTTAGCCATGGCCATAAGGTACTTAACCCTATAGCCATCATCCTTGTTAGTCTTGTTGGGTTTGGATGACTGACCAACAGCTTTTGACACACAGTCAGCAGCTATGTGACCAGTTTTGCCACATTTGAAGCACTCAGCTTTGGATTTGTAAAATGCCTTCTTTTTCCCAGCACCTGAGCTTCCTTGTAGCATGTTTCTTCCAAACCTTTTCTTGTTGAACCTTTTGACAAGCATGGCTATCATTTGCTCATCATCTTGTTCAGCAAGATCTGAAGCATCTTCTTCGTCTGACACCTCCTCCTTTTCATCATCCTGTTGATCAGGTTGAATGAACACATCACTCACCTGATTTACAGGCTGTCTCACATTAGCCACAAAGGCTGCACCTCTTTTGGACATTTCCAAAGCATTTCTCTTTTGTTTCCTTGACTGTTCATCATTCAGTAAGGATCCATACAGATTGACCAGATCCATACTTCTGATAGTACCTGAGTTCCTTAGGATTGTTGAAAAGTAGTTCCACTCTTCAGGTAAAATGTCCAGAAATTTATTCACCAGGGTAAGACTGTCCTTGGTGATCCCAACAGCTTTGAGATCATTCACTAGAGCAGTAAACCTGGTGTAGGTTTCAGTGAGAGTCTCCTTTGGTTTAGCAAAGAAGAGTTCATACTGTCTAACAAGATTGTTGACCCTGTTGTCCAGTGTGATTGTGGGTCCATCATAGACGGTACACAAAGTATCCCACATCTCCTTTGCTGTCTTCATTTTCTCAACCTGCTTGAACACATCATCAGGGAGAGAAAGACCAGGTTGTTTCTGGCCTTTGCATCCAGAGCCACCAATCTCTTGTCTTCATCAGACCATTGAGCTTGTGCTTTCTCAAAGGTCCTGATTTCAGGAGCAGCTCCTTCAACCGCTGGAGTTATGGTAGTAACAGAGGTTGGCACATAGGGACCCTCCATCACTATCTCTGGCAGTTGTACATCCAGATTCTCTAAATAGAGCATCATTCTGCACTTCCAACCAGAGAAGTTTTGATGATTAAATTTTGGAGGTTTGCCCATAGAACCATTGTCATAGTAAGAACAATTTGCAGCACTGTTGTCCATGGAAACTTGGGAGAATGAGAGATCTAGAATGACACACACTCTAAACTGCTCTGATACCAGTTGTAGGTCCCGAGAGGTTCCCAAAGTATATAGTTATAAGATGTAGAGGGGGGGTGAATACAGCAATTTAGAAACTACACACTCTTTTCTCAATGTTTGTATGTATTATCAACAATTTGTTAATTACAAACAAGCTTGCAATGCCGGAAATAGCAAGCTGAGATGCCAGATACAACAGTATGCTTACTAGTCTAAGACAAACTCAAAACTCGGATACAATGAATACACTCACTACGAAGCCACTCACTGTGTTACAAGACTCAAAGGAACAGCTATGTACAACCGCTTAGACACCACAGCGATGGTTACCCACAGAAGGCTTGCATGCATGAAAATCACACTATGCCACGTCACTTCTTGGTTTCAGCACTTAGCTTTCTTCATCTTCTTTTGACCTTCGAATCTTCCTTTTATACTCCACTTAGAGGATCTAAGAGAAACATCTTCATTGGACGGAATGAAAAAGGAAAAGTCTTGTTGAAAAGACAACATAACCTTTTCTGCACTTTTCTGAAAAGCAGACTTGTCTTCACATGTGCAGAACTTTTGTCTTTTTACTTTGTCTACTGTTGCATTGCCTTTAACTAATTTAGGAATGTCAACTTTGCGTCTTTCTTCCTTGTAAAGGCCTATTTTGATATAAGAAAAAGGTCTGTCACCCTTTTTCAAATAACCTTTTGTCTTCATGTTACAGAACAGCGTGGGCAGGCTGAGCAGTTCTGTTTTCCACTTTGTCTTCGACTTTGTAAATTGATCTTGTAGTCAAAAACAATACATGATGACTTGGAAACATATTCAATAAAGTGTTTAGCCTGTTCACAAAGAACAGGTTCTGTTCACAAAGAACTAAACACTTTAAAAAAATGCCCAAGCTGCTCAACAGTGTAGAGCAGCGTAGACAGTTTATGTCCAGCCTGTTCAGCAGACAGAGCAGCTTGGACAAACTGTCTTAGTTGCAACATATGCAACATATAGAACAGCTTTAGACTGATTTTGCAAATCATTTTCAGGTTTCAATAAGGCATATAACAGGCCTTCAATTCAACCTTCAAATGCATCAACAGGTTTGATTATAAATCTCCCCCTCAGATGTAGAACAGGTTTGACTGAGGCCTTTTTGTGCCTAACAATATAAACTTGACGTTTTAAGTGGGTTTTATTAATAAACTTGTAATGTTGGGTGATTTAAAAGATAACAAAATTTATACATACATATTATCATATATGGGTGTTATTAAATACCTTATATCATTTAGGACTCGGTTAAACGCGTCCGGTGTCATCACTGATCAACAACGTAAATCGTTGTTTTTACGATCATTTTGCCATCAACTTGCGGTGAGTCTTCATAGCCTCTATTTTCACTATCTATTGGGGTGGAAATACATGCACTATTTTTATATGGACATCAAAACTGTTTATTTCTTATATGTATTACACATGTGGATCCATCAGCCCTCAAATCATGAACCGTTAATTGCATTTATTTGCAAGCGCGAATATATTGTGGATAGATCTATTGGGAGTCATGTCCCCCATTCGGGTTAGTTCAGCTCGGCTAATAGCGGGATGCATATATGTAACATCCTCGGATTTATTTTATTGTAATTGGGCTAATTAGATGGATATTTTATAATTAAGTTGAATTATGAACAAGGATTATGTAGTGGTGATATTTAAAAAGTTTGTTGTTATTTTAAGAAAATTTGAACTCGGAATTATTATTAAGAATAAATTAGTATTTTATGGAACCGGTTAAGTTGAGGGGTAAAATGTGCAAAATGGTGAAAATGGGAATAAAAAGGCAAAAGCCTCTCATTTTTATGGTCACTCTCTCTCTCTCTCTACATTTTCTCTCTCTAGAATTCTCTCTACTTCTCTCTACGATATCTCACAAACCGACCGGCCGATTATCGAGATTTATACGTCATTGGAAAGATCTCGAGGAGTACTACAACAGTCTGCAGTTGGATTCCTGATTTAGTATGGATTGAGGTAAGAATCGACCCTTTTAAGTTTGTTTATTTTGGTTTTGAAGAACTTAGATTCGAATCTGCCATTTTTATGTGATTTGGAGCTAGTTTTGTTTGAAATCTTGCAAGAATATGATAGTATATGTATAAAAGAATCGAAATTAGGCTCAATACATGATATATCGGTAATTTTAGGCTTAGAAATGCATGTTTTAAAGTTGTAAGATGAACAAACTCGAAAATACCAAGAACACAGTCGAAATGCAAGAACAAACTCGATTTTGGTACTAGATTCGAGTATATTTTCGAGTTTATCCTCAAATTCGAATGGGTGGGGTTCGAATCTACCCCAAACTCGAATGGGGTTCGAGTTTACTGCATGGGATTCGAGTTTGTGCTTAAAGTCGAAGGTGGGTTCGAATTTAACCCATTAAATTCGAGTTTAATGCCTAAAATTGAGAAATATACTCTCTAAACTCAAGTATTTTGAATGAAACTCATAAACAACACATAAAATGACAAGAGTTATACAAAGGACAAGATATAAACTTGAAATGGGTCCAAACTTAATTGTGGTTTGGAATTTAGACATGGACCCGAAATGGGAGAAAATATTGCAAAACTTACAAAACTTGGTCTTATGAATTTAAACGGCTTTTGACTTGAGGTATTGTTGCAACTAATTTAACAGGTCCCTTGTGGTGTTGTTTAACCCACAGTGGGGTACTTGGTGGATCCGGTTGAAAGCCCGAGGAGAAATAATATCGGTTAAAAGTTTAATTACGCACCCACTGTGAGTAAAGTATATTTCGCATGTTTATATCTGTTTTATGTTAGCTTTGCCTGCTGAGACCTGTTGCTTCATTATTTGATTGGAATTCTACTAACTTGCGTAGATTTAGATGCACATTCTTACTTGTTGCATGTTCGTTCGATTGTTGTGCATCTAGTGATGGACCGGTGGGTCGCATCGATTACTCTGATGTTACTGTGCTATATGACCTGGAGCTGATCCCTCCTAGGCCCGGTAGGCAGTATGTCATCCCCGATCGTACGTTTGTCTCAGATGGTATGTTTAAAGTCGAGCTTTGGGCTCGAAGGGACTGCGGCTCTGGTCCGTACTTGGTGTACGAAGAGGGTAAACGATGTTTGTCATCGGTGTTACCCTTGGGGCTTCATAAAAATTTATAAAATGCGTAATCTTTGTATTCACTAAGCATCCGCTTATTCCCCAGTTGTTTATTTTTATCTTACAGGAAAAGGGAAATCTGCAGCTGGACCTTCTAGTTAGGTCTTTTGCGAACATTCGGAAGATTTGGTACTATTTAATCGGTAATCATGCTTTGGGACAATGTTATATTATATTATGGATGCTGTAAAAATTGTATTGGGTGTGTAGACTAAGATATGGTACCTTGTAGCACCGTAGGGTGTTTGTCACTGTTGCACTACTTTATTTTATGTATTTTAATGCTTCCGCACTTAAACTAGGTTATCAGATCAATATGTAATTGTGTTTGATGATTAATCCTGGGTGTTACGTAAATGGTGGTTGTTGTGGCAAGGGTGTCACAATATATATTCAACACACGGTATCCGTACTTGGTGTACGAAGAGGGTAAACGATGTTTGTCATCGGTGTTACCCTTGGGGCTTCATAAAAATTTATAAAATGCGTAATCTTTGTATTCACTAAGCATCCGCTTATTCCCCAGTTGTTTATTTTTATCTTACAAAAAAAGGGAAATCTGCAGCTGGACCTTCTAGTTAGGTCTTTTGCGAAGATTCGGAAGATTTGGTGCTATTTGATCGGTAATCATGCTTTGGGACAATGTTATATTATATTATGGATGCTGTAAAAATTGTATTGGGTATGTAGACTTAGATATGGTACCTTGTAGCACCGTACGGTTTTTATCACTGTTGCACTACTTTATTTTATGTATTTTAATGCTTCGGCACTTAAACTAGGTTATCAGATCAATATGTAATTGTGTTTGATGATTAATCCTGGGTGTTATGTAAATGGTGGTTGTTGAGATTCAAGACCCCCCTTAAATAAAGTAAAGGCAGCTGATCCCGATTTCCTTGATCCTGTTGTGGCAAGGGTGTCACACGAGATGGTATCGGAGCAGTAGTTTGAGATTCAAGTGTCCGTGAGGTCTTGATCTCAAACATTAGGTAATGATATGTAGTGGTTTAAGTAATATTCTGAACTAAGATAGGTTACTATCTAGTAATTTTAAGAGATTGACTATCATACGAGACAAATGAGAGGTGTCTTTAAATTATGACATGTTACTAAACAAGTTATATGTTTATTATTTCAGAACATGTCTGGAGGAGGAATGACACCTGAAGAAGCCAGAGAGATGATGCTAGCCATGATGGCTGAGCAGAACAAAATGATTCAGGATCAGTTTCGGGCTCGAGACGAGGCCGACGCTAAGAGAAGAGAGGATAAGAGGAAGAAAAAAGAAAAAGGAGGGGGCAACAACGAAGAACAAGATGACAATACTGGGTCATCTAACAAGCCCAAAGGTTGTCGGTTTAAGGATTTCAAAGGAAACGGAGCTGTAGAATTTAATGGATTAGGAGACGCTGTTGCCGCACTCGAATGGATAACGGCAACCGAACGAACATTCCGAATCAGCGACTGTGCTGAGAAAGACATGGTTCGGTATGCTACCGCTATGTTCACCAATGATGCGATCATGTGGTGGAACGCTAAGGTGAGTGCGTTGACACAGGAGAAGGTTTCTGTGATGACTTGGGCTGAGTTTAAGGACTTATTCACTCAGCAATATTGTCCAGTTGATGAGCGTCGGAGATTGGAGGCGAAGTTTATGGCACTAATGCAAGGGACTAAGACTGTGTCCCAATATGCTGTGGAGTTCACGAGGCTGAGTTTGTTCGCGCCTCATCAAGTCGATACTGAGGAAAGGAAGGTGACCAGGTTCGAGGCTGGTCTGGATATTGAGATTAGGAGGGTCATGAGCAACGTTCGCTACCCTACATTTGCTGGTTTACTTGAGGCTGCCAGAAATGTAGAACAGATTCTGATCATGTCGGGATACTCGATTGGGTCCGCTGCTGCTTCCACCAACCCAACACAGCCGTCACCGCTGAAGCGCCAACGGGAGGGAGGATGCTCGGGATCTTCCTGGTCTTCACAGTACTCACCTTAGCAGTCTTATCGCCGACAGTCTGGTTCATCTGATCGTGGTCGTGCGCGTGCATACTCCATCAACACCGAGCCACAGTACTGTAATAAATGTCATCTGGAGCACTTTGGCAAGTGCACTAACAGACGCGCTTGCTTTTGCTGTGGGGAATTGGGTCATTTTCAGAACGATTGACCAAGGAAGGGGGAAGCTTGCTATAAGTGTGGGGTGTGGGGACACTATAGTAGGAACTGTAGGAAGAATGCTCCAACAGCTGCTGCTCCATCATCAACACAATCTTTTGGTGGTTCAAGTGGTGGTTCAGTTAACTGCCGGGGTCAGTCACAAAGGGCACCGGCTCGTGCTTTTCAAATTACTGCAGAGGAGGCAAAGGAAAATCCGGAGGTCGTTACGGGTACGTTCATAGTTAATTCTATGCCAGCACGAGTTTTATTTGATTCGGGTGCAAATCGTTTGTTTGTTTCTACTATGTTTGCACAACAGCTTGCCATGCCACTGTCTAGATTATCTGCTATACTTGACATAGAAACTGCTAGCAATACTCTAGTCAAGGTAGATCACGTATACCGTAATTGCACATTAGTAATTGAAGATGTAGTCTTCAATTTGGACCTGATCCCTATTGAGTTCAGTGAGTTTGATGTGATAGTCGGGATGGACTGGTTGATCGAGAATGAAGCCCATATAATGTGTAAGAACCGAATGATAAAGATAACTACTCCGGAGGGGCGTGAGATTTGTATTTATGGGGATAGGAGAAGCGGGGATCTGTGCTTATTGACCATTGCAAAAGCCCGAAAGCTTGTTGCAAAGGGTTGTGACGCCTACTTAGCATATGCGATTGATGCTAAGGCTGAGAAGAGATCTTTGGCCGATGTGCCGGTTGTTTCACAATTCCAGGATGTGTTTCCAGAAGACTTGTCTGGCGTGTCGCCTGAGAGACAAGTGGAATTTAAGATTGACTTGATCCCTGGAGCTGCACCGGTAGCTCGTTCTCCTTATCGTCTTGCCCCAACCGAGATTAAAGAAATGATGACACAGCTTCAAGAGTTGTTGGACAAGGGCTTCATTCGGCCGAGTTGATCGCCGTGGGGAGCTCCGGTATTGTTGGTTAAAAAGAAGGACGACACGATGAGGATGCGCATAGATTACCGGGAGCTGAATAAGTTGACGATTAAGAACAAGTATCCGTTGCCACGGATAGACGATTTGTTTGATCAATTACATGGGGCGAGCGTGTTCTCCAAGATAGATTTGAGGTCGGGGTACCATCAATTGAAGGTACGAGAAGAGGATGTGCCTAAGACGGCATTTAGGACGCGTTATGGGCAATATGAGTTCTTGGTTATGCCTTTCGGGTTAACCAATGCCCCGGCTGTCTTTATGGACTTGATGAATAGGGTTTGTAGACCGATGATGGATAAGTCGGTGATTGTGTTCATTGACGATATTTTGGTATACTCTAAGTCTGAGGCTGAGCATGCTGAACATCTAAGGGAACTGTTAGAGCTATTGAGGAAAGAAAAGTTGTACGCCAAATTTTCGAAGTGTGAGTTTTGGCTGCAACAGATACAGTTTCTAGGGCATGTGATTTCGGGGGCTGGGATTTCTGTGGATCCAGCCAAAGTTGAAGCGATAAAGAACTGGGAGCCGCCGTGTTCAGCTACTGAGGTTAGAAGTTTTCTGGGGTTGGCAGGATACTATAGGAGATTTATAAAGGACTTTTCAAAGATTGCAGTTCCTTTGACTGCATTAACAAAGAAGAATGCACCGTTTGTATGGGAGACTGTGCAGCAAGAGGCCTTTGAGGTTCTGAAGAAGGCGTTAAGCGAGGCTCCGATACTTGCCTTACCTGAAGGTAATGATGATTTCGTGGTGTATACTGATGCCTCAAGACTGGGGTTAGGCGCTGTACTGATGCAGCGTGGAAAGGTTATAGCATATGCTTCAAGACAGTTGAAGCAGCATGAGAAGAATTATTCGACTCATGATCTTGAGTTGACTGCGGTAACATTTGCTTTGAAGTTATGAAGGCACTACCTGTACGGTACTAGGTGTCAACTTTACACGGATCATAAGAGTTTGAAGTACATCTTTAGTCAGAAGGAGCTCAATATGAGGCAGAGACGTTCGATGGAACTTATAAAGGATTACGATTGTGAAATCCTTTATCACCCGGGAAAGGCTAATGTGGTAGCCGATGCCTTGAGCCGGAAAGCTTACGCTAAAGATTGCTGTTACATGATGATGTCTACGATGCTAACTTCCACAATAATCGATGATGTTAAGGCCGCTCAGGAGGAAGCCTTGAAAGAGGAAAATGTCGGTGCTGAGGATATTAGAGTGCAGATTAAGAATATGGAAACAAGTGAGTCGGGACTGAAAGGGATTTACGGAAGGATCTGGGTGCCGAAGTTTGGTGGAATGAGACGAGTAATTATTGAAGAGGCGCATCAATCCAAATTTCTGCACATCCCAGAAGCACAAAGATGTACAATGAGTTAAAAGCAGATTTTTGGTGGCCGGGATTGAAAAAGGACATAGGGCAGTATGTGGAAAGATGTCGAACTTGTCGGCTGGTGAAAGCCGAACATCAACAACCCTATGGCAGTTTGCAACCGCTTCCCATTCCGGAATGGAAGTGGGAACACATAATGATGGATTTTGTTACAAAACTGCCGAAGACTAGGCGCCAACACGATGCAGTTTGGGTGATAGTCGATAGGTTAACTAAGTCGGCTCACTTTATACCGATTAGAGAAAATTATTTACTGGAGAAGTTAGCTCAGATTTATATGGACGAGATAGTTTCTAGGCATGGAGTGCCTAAGTCCATAGTATCGGATCGAGATAGCCGATTTACTTCAAACTTCTGGTCAGCACTGCAAGAAGGGTTGGGAACAAGGACCGCTATGAGTACGGCCTATCGTCCGCAAACCGATGGCCAAAGTGAACGAACAATCCTCACCTTGGAGGATGTGATGAGAGCGTGTGTACTAGATCTCGGTGGCAACTGGGATGATCATCTGCCACTAATAGAATTTTCATATAACAACAGTTACCACGCAACAATCAGGAAGGCACCGTTTGAGGCTTTGTATGGAAGGAGATGTAGGACTCCTACATGTTGGAGAGAAACTGGCGAAACACCGATTGCTGGGCCGGCTTTGCTTCAAGAAACAAACGAGAAGATACAGTTGATGAGGCAGAACATGAAGGCGGCCCAGGATCGTCAGAAGAGTTACTACGATAGGAGGCACAAACCAATCAATTTTGAGATGAATGATTGGGTTTATCTGAAAGTGTCACCTATGAGAGGTGTTACACGATTTGTGAAAAGAGGAAAGTTGGCTCCGAGATTCGTCGGACCATTTAAGATAACCAAAAAAGTAGGAAATCAGTCATACCGTTTGGAATTGCCTGAAGAGATGTTGGGCATACATCCAGTGTTTCACGTTGGGAATCTCAGGAAATCGTTTAATACTGACAATGAGGATTGGGCTGACCACACCGAGCTGCAAGTTGATGAAAGGCTCCGGTATGTTGAGGAGCCGGAGTGTGTGTTAGATACTAAGATGAAGAAGTTGAGGAGCAAGGAGATCGAAATGGTGCTTGTACGTTGGAAGCATCATAAGGGAGCAAATCATACATGGGAAGCTAAGTCAAAAATGTTGAGAAAATATCCGCAATTGTTTGAATCCACATAACTTCGAGGACGAAGTTGAGCGTGGTGGAGCCCATGTTGTAACATCCTCGTATTTATTTTATTGTAATTGGGCTAATTAGATGGATATTTTATAATTAAGTTGAATTATGAACAAGGATTATGTAGTGGTGATATTTAAAAAGTTTGTTGTTATTTTAAGAAAATTTGAACTCGGAATTATTATTAAGCATAAATCAGTATTTTATGGAACCGGTTAAGTTGAGGGGTAAAATGTGCAAAATGGTGAAAATGGGAATAAAAAGGCAAAAGCCTCTCATTTTTATGGTCACTCTCTCTCTCTCTACATTTTCTCTCTCTAGAATTCTCTCTACTTCTCTCTACGATATCTCACAAACCGACCGACCGATTATCGAGATTTATACGTCATTGGAAAGATCTCGAGGAGTACTACAACAATCTGCAGTTGGATTCCTGATTTCGTACGGATTGAGGTAAGAATCGACCCTTTTAAGTTTGTTTATTTCGGTTTTGAAGAACTTAGATTCGAATCTGCCATTTTTATGTGATTTGAAGCTAGTTTTGTTTGAAATCTTGCAAGAATATGATAGTATATGTATAATAGAATCGAAATTAGGCTCAATACATGATATATCGGTAATTTTAGGCTTAGAAATGCATGTTTTAAAGTTGTAAGATGAACAAACTCGAAAATACCAAGAACACAGTCGAAATGCAAGAAAAAACTCGATTTTGGTACTAGATTCAAGTATATTTTCGAGTTTATCCTCAAATTCGAATGGGTGGGGTTCGAATCTACCCCAAACTTGAATGGGGTTCGAGTTCACTGCATGGGATTCGAGTTTGTGCTCAAAGTCGAAGGTGGGTTCGAATTTAACCCATTAAATTCGAGTTTAATGCCTAAAATTGAGATATATACTCTCTAAACTCAAGTATTTTGAATGAAACTCATAAACAACACATAAAATGACAAGAGTTATACAAAGGACAAGATATAAACTTGAAATGGGTCCAAACTTAATTGTGGTTTAGAATTTAGACATGGACCCGAAATGGGGGAAATTATTGCAAAACTTACAAAACTTGCACTACTACATTTTGAAGCTAATGCAACACTTTTGATGCAACACTTTTAAAAATTGTTGCTTTTTTATTTAAGTTTACTCTAAAGCAACACATTGACAATAAGTGTTGCATATAATGATTTAATGCAACACTTTTTTGAAAGTGTTGCCGTTTTTACTAAAAAAAATGCAACACATTTTTAGAGTGTTGCATTTATAATGAAAAATTGCAACATATTTTTAGAGTGTTGCATTTATAATGAAAAAAAATGCAACACATTTTTAGAGTGTGCATTTATAATGAAAAAATACAACACATTTTTAAAAACATATAACAATTTTTGAAGTGTTGCATTTATAATGAAAAAAATATGACATGTTTCCAAGTGTTGACTACAATATTTTTACTTGTTTTGTAATTTTGATTAAAAAATACACACAAAAATATGACATGTTTTTTGAATGACGAGAAAAAGTGTTTTCAACGATGAATACTTTCTTTTAAATAAACATACAATTTATATTATGAATATTTTCAATTCCAATATGTTTATTACCATAATTTCTATTCTAATGTTAACTAAAGTAAATTAATAACTCTAAGTATTTTAATAAACTATTTATGATATATTTTCATATTAATTAAAACATTTAATAAATTTACATATATAATTAAAAATCTATGGATCAACATTCTAACACAGTCTGTAAAATTTTTATTTATCCGTATATTAAGTATTTTAATTTTATAGTTTATATATATCGTTTAGATAAATTATTTTGTGTTTTAATATTAACATTTAATTATTTAGAATTTATAATTGTAATATACTAATTAAATTTAATATATGTATTTTATAAAAAAAATTATTTTATAAATATATCCCATGTGATACATGGCCAAATAACTAGTACAATATAATGTAAAACTACATGTTATTTGCAATCAACGTTTGCAATTGTGTCTAATATAAAAGACTTGAAATAAAAAAATACAAATAGGAGCCATTTACAATCTATGTCGCTAGGGGTGTGCAGAAACCAAACCGGAAACCCAAAAAACCGAAAAACCAAACCAAATATTCCGGAAAACCCAAAAACCGAAAAAACCGAAACCGAAAAAACTGAAACCGAAAAAACCGTTTCAAACGGTTTGGGTTCGGGTTGTACCTAAAAACCAAACCGAAAAATCCGAAACCGAACCGGATTAATAAATATATATGATTTTTTTTATTTTAATTAATACTCTTATGTATATATATAAAAACTTAAAAACAGTCTTATAATGTTAAAGACTTATATTTTTAGGTACAATCCAATCTTCACATCTATGCTAGAAGCTCCCTTCCCACCGTGTTCCATAATCCATACTACCTGCATAGCCTTCTGCCCTTCTGAACTTCACAGCCGCCCCCACCCCCAGCCAGTCACCGTCGCCTTTAGCCATGCCACCGTCTCCTCCACTGCTCCAGTCACCAGTAACACCACCATGGACGATCTTCACAGCCGTGAGCTACTTCTCAACTCCGGTAACTCCACCACCGTGACTGATGGTCTGCTGCTTCACGACTCCTTCTCTGTTCGAACCAGGTATTAGGGTTTTGTGATTTACATGTTTTGTGATTTAGGTTTGTGGTTTATGATGGTTTAGGTTTGGGTACAGATTAATTCAGATTTAGGTTTGTGTTTAGATTAAAAGATAGGTTTGTAGTTGTGAAATTATGAATGTTATTCAGATTTGATCTTGTTACTTGATTTAAATTATGAATGCAGTTGTGATTTTAACAAAAAGAGGGCCAAAACTTTTCGGTTTTAAACCCAAAACCCAAACTGTATTCTAGAAACCGAAAACCCAAAAACCCATGGATGCAAACCGAAAATCCGGTAACCGAAACCGAAAAAACGAACAACCGAACCTGGAGAAATCGAAGTCCGGTCTTCACCGTAAACGTCCCAAAGTCCAATCCTTGGCACTGTTAGACCTTCTTCTTGTAAACCTTTTTTTTTCCCTTCCTTTTGGCATGGTTCTTGATTACTGTTGGGTAGTAAGTTCCATCCCCTTTTCTGGTCAAGCTTATTTATAGGGGTGAAGGTAGGTCATGTGCCTGCATCTCAACATTTCATTTAATGTCACAGAAGCACACATAATCTTTGGACAAAAGAAACTAAATTTGATTCAAAATGTTGCATAGCTAGTAGCTAGATCGAAACCAAGACATGTTTTTAATGTTTGGGTTTCCATGCATTGTTTTTGGGCAAATGGTTATTAAATTAATTTATATGGATGTAATTAAGACTAAATTATCAATGATATGGAAGTTATAAGAGAAAGGTACCTAGAGAATACTATATAAGAAGAGAAGCATTAGCAATATATGTAGTTTGATGTCTTTAAAGGATTTAGGATGTGTTGCAAAAAGAATGATCAAAATCCGACATCACATGAAAGTTCATTGCTATTTTAAACAAACTTTAGGTACTTTAATGCCCAAAAGTATGAAATATCAATGAATGATGAAATATGTTTATATATTTGGTCTTTCCTAAGAATTTTAGACTTGTTACAAAAAGTACCGTTAAAATTGGACGTCAAACGAAAGTTTTTTACTATTTTATGCAAAGAATTGTAGTTTAACGAGTAAAAATACAAATTTAATGTGGGAAGTGTAATATTTTTATAGATATGCTGTTTTTAGAAGAGCTTTAAGGTGTTGTGAAAGTTTCATCGAAAACTGACTTAATTTGAAAGTTTGTTGCCATATTATGCAGTTTCAGGAAACTTGATTGCTATTTTGGGCAGATTTTTTGTGAAAGTGAATAAGTGATCGACAAAAAGAGAGTTGTGCATGATAAGCGTTGAATTCGTATGGAGGAAATACAAGAAGAGGAATCGAATATGCATTCCCAAGATTGTAATTTACTTTTTGTTGTATCGCTTATATATTTGATGAACCTTATTTTAGTTGTAGACGTTTATATACTTGAAATACTTTTTGATCGATATGTTATGAAATGATATTATTTTTGTTAAATTGAATTGTAAGTAGAAAAACTATCACGAAGCAATTAAATAAATATTTGTATTTGCATTAAATTTAAAAAATAATGAATGTGTTTCTTTTGTCTTGAAAATATTGCATTTATGTAATTTAAAACAATAATAAAGTGTTGCAATAGATTGATAATGGTATTGCATTTACATAATGACAACATTTGATAAGTGTTGCAATTGATAAGTAAAGTGTTGTTATAAGTTGGTAACAATAAATTAAAGGTGTTGCTTTAGAGTATAAATAGTGTTGTACTTAAAAATGTAAGGTCTACCACTGACAGATCTATCTAGACGCGGACCCGTTAACGAGTGCGGAATCCTCGTTGACGGTCAGACGGACAACTCTCAACCAACGGAAACACGGAGACTATTAGACGCTGAACGAACGACACACGAACGATCCTACGTACTAATTCTCTCCGAAACGGGACTCACCTAGCTGATAAACTCGAGATCGCCTATTGCTTAATTCCTCACGAATTCTGCCAAAGGTCAGCTAATCATTCGAGTCTATCCCTAATTATAGACCCTGATTCGAGTCTGTTGTGGGCCAACCTCGAATCTGGCCTAAGGCCTCATTCGAATCTGTCCATCTGACAGATTCGAATCTAACCTATTCGAATCTAAGGATACATTCGAATCTATCACAGATTCGAATGTCTTCCTTTACATATTCGAATCTAACCAATACACTTAAACACTTAAGTGATGAAACTTATAATATTACCTTATGATTGATTTTATCTTTGAGTTTTATGTTTGAACTTCTTGTAATACGTTACATCAAGTTCAAACATACAAACACTGATAAACATCAATCATATATAATATATATATACCAAACATATGCAAAATCACAATGTAAGACAACTTAGACTGCTATCGTCACACGGGATGTACCAACAGACTCCCCCTTGACGATAGCTTCTAATAATTCACACATTTGATTTAAGAACATGGTTTATTATTGATTCAAAATACTACCAGCATACAGACCTTTTTCTACACATACCTTGACTACATTTTCATATTTACTCGCTTCAGCATCCATATGTGCGTCACTGGAAATCTTACAGTTATACAAGATCTGCAAGTCTTCTTTAGATAAGTTCACCAGGTGAAGCGGGTCATAGACTCTAAGAATAATCTTTTCTTCTAAGTCTTCCATAACCGCTTCCCCAGTTTCTGTGTCAGCATACCACCACTTCAGATTCTTCAGAATGTTTTGTGGCATTGGCTTGAGCGGTACCTTCCTAAGACACCTGGCTGGCTTATAATGAATCCTCATCCAAGGTCTACCAGTTAGAGGGTCGATACGTGATGGATCCTCAACTCTTTTCCCAACTCTTGGACTCAGGCGCTCAAATTTCCTCGATCTTCCCTCCTTTCTTATTATTCTTGCGATAACGTCCGCATAGGGATCATTGCCAATATTGATCAGATCTTTCCATGCTAAATCTGCAATTTCTATCTTTGGCAAGGAGTTGAACGCCTTTAAGGTTCGCCTCATGTACTGAAGCCCGTCTTTTCTCTTTATTATGAATAGCTGCAGTTCTCTGTCAAAGAACCAGCTTAAAATTCTCTCAGACAGCTTCCCCGTACCTGGCACTCTCATTGTCCTTTTAATTGCAGCTTCCTTCTCTTCAGCCCTGAACCATAGCTTTCGTTTTTCTTCATTGGTTAGCTCTCTTGCAGGTTCCTCTGTCGATGGCTGAGGATTTAAAGCAACATTCACTATATCTGCATCGACAATGTTATGTCCATCAATCATATAAGTATCTGTGATAGGATTCTGCTGCACAATTATCTCATCAGCTTCATCATCCTCATCAGCAAGTACTTCATCATCTGATCGCCAGTCGACTATCTCCTCTGGCGCAATCTCCCCTTCTTCAAGCTCTTCATCTTCGTTATCAAAGCCTACATCCAGTGGATCATCATCAAGATCCATGAGCGCGTCAATCATCTCACTGTTTTCAAAGTCTGTAGGCTCCTTAGACGAACTAGCTTCACCCCTGTGTCCTTCTCCTTGACTAGGCTCCCCCTGAATTTGAGTAACTTGAGCTGCAGGAAAATCTACAGACTCAATCTCTTTATTTGCACTCGGATCATTGCCTTCATCATCATCATCTTCTCGCTGAACTTCCTGATCTTTACAACTCGTCTCCCCCTGAGTTTGAAGATTTTTCATAAGCTGCTCTAGGAGGGACCGCATTGCTCGGATCTCAGATGATTGATCAGCAACAAATGATTTAATTTCCGTGTTCTCGTCTCTTACATTTTCAACAATCGTTCTCAGTTCGGCATTCTCCTTATCAAGATTAGAGTTATGCTGTTGGAGTTCACCGACTGCTTTTGTGAGAGATATTATTTGAATGTTCTGAAAGTCGACACGGCTTTTGAGTTGCATGATTTGTTGATTTTCGGTATAGGCGTCTGATGTAGAAGGGATGGACTGAATGGGAGCAGGGTTGAATGGATGGGGAATGTATGGCTCATGAGGTTGAGGTGGTGGTGATGGTGGAGCTGTGGTTTGAGGTTGGGTTTGGGGAACGTCTGACTGACTGGCGGATGCAGAGGAAGACCCTTGCATGAACCGATGACGTTTGGCCCTTTGCCTCGTCATTAGTGGAGCATCATCTTCTTCTTCAAAATCCGAATCTTCAGATTCCCTGGCCTCTCGCCTTCGCGAACCACCTTCATTGATGATCAAGCGTGAACCGTAAGTTCCAATTTGAACAGATTCTGGAGCTTCAACTTCAATCTCCTCCATCTCTTCTGATTCTGTAGCAGATGATGACTCATCATTGGCAGTCTGCTCAGGCTCATATTCGTCAACATCTCTGAAGACATCTTCTTCTCCCTCTGGAGGCTCAAGCAATTCTCCCCCTAACGCAGCCGCTATATCTTCATTTGCATGTGGACCCGCCTCCCAAATTTCATTTAATGTTTGGCACAATTGATCAGCTTCATTTGGGACAGATGACGGCCCGGCTTCCTGCATTTCTGGTTGCTGACTCGAAGAAGGCCTAGACACCTGAGACTGACTTGCAGTATCTCTTTGTCTTCGCCTTGGATCACGGGGACGAACACGAGTCTGATGCGGTTGCTGTTGCGGTTGCTGTTGCTGTTGCTGTTGCTGTTGCGGGTGAACTTCTATTTCACATGCCCAGTTGGCATTATCAGGTGCCACAAAGTTCCTGTCTAAGATAGCGCCAAACAACGGACGAGCAGTAGGAACAGCCAATCTTCCTCGGTGTGAGGAACAATCAGCAAATATGCGTTTTTCCATTACATTTACGCTCAAAGAATCATTCGATTGTGGCAGACTTGGCAAAAAGTGGCGTATCAACATCATCACGAACCTCGGATACAAAAGAAACCTTTGTCTCTCAGGAGCCGTGATTTGATGAATAAATTCTGAGAAAATCAGCTGCGAGAAACTAAACTGCTTATTGTACACCATCGCGATCATTGCTGATTGGATTTTTGATACAATGTAATCAAATCCAGCTTTCTTCGGTGCAAAACAGACCATGAAGACATGGACCAAGAAACGCCATTGCCCAATCAGGCCACTCTTCATATATGACGACTTTGTTACATCTAGACTGTAACCCATTCGTTGAAAAGCCGCTTGCCTAATATTTAGTGGAAAATCAATAGGCCCAGACTCCTCTTCCTCGGATCCTAGCTGCAACACTTGACGCAGCATATCGGCAGAGAATACCAACGGTTGCCCTGCGATCCTTGTTCTCAGCACTGTCGGGGTGACAGAGCAGTCAACTTGTAAGTGATCATAGAACTGCCGCACATATGAGATTACAATCGGAATGTTCTGAAACAAAGCGTAGCTAATTCTGGATTCAGCTAAGAAGTCCAACACTTCACGAAAACCCTGCGCCTCAGGGATATGATTATCTGGATTAAGAACCATATTGTGCTTAGGAACAAAAGCACGAAGCGCCATATCTGCACAATACATAAAATTGTTAGATTATTATTAAACATCAATAAACTTGTTTAAATTCAAATTTGTTTTATCTTGTATTTGATTAAATACAAAATCTAACCCAATTAAATTTTTACAAGTTTAATAAAATTTAAATTCAACAAAATAAATGAAGTACAGAATCGAGAGTAACAGATTCGAAGTGCCCATATTCGAATGTAATGGACAGATTCGAATATACCCTATTCGAGTCTGATGGACAGATTCGAATATCTGGTCATCTCGAATCTATTGATAGATTCGAGAAACCCATGATCAGATTCGAAACCATTATCAGATTCGAAAGGCCGACACCCCTTTTTCAACAAAAATCCAAGATTTTAACCATTTTGAACGTAGCAAATCACATACATTAGTTCAACTAGGTTCTAATCATAGATTTATGCTTTTAATTTGATCTTTTATTAGTCCAAACTTGGTAATTTTGCAAAAACCCTATTTTGACCTATAAAACATCAAAATGTGATGTTTAATCCCAAATTTGTGTATTAAACCACCAAAATCTTGTACAATCATGTTGCTTATACCTAGATTTGAAGTTAGAATCGAACACAAAAGCTTTAGAATCGACGAAATGTCGTTTAGTGGAAATACGATAGACTCGAGGTTAGATTCGAGATCGCCAGAACAGATTCGAGAAATCAGATTCGAGAACAGTGAGAAGTAAATGCTTTCACTGTGGACCTTTATATACTAACTACATTCGAGTCTATGTAATTTCGAGTCTACTGACAGATTCGAAGTATCTCACATTCGAGTCTGTCTTAGATTCGAAATTTCCAACACTTAGAAAAATTTCAGAAAATTTTGAAATAACTTCAACTTTTCCAACTATTTTCTACGGTATTGTGTAACCAGATAATCTATGCCAAATCTTTTACCCTAAGCTCAGATATTTCACGCATTGTATATTTTATTCAACTTTGAATGCACCCTCAGTAATTTTTTGACCTTTTACCTAAGTAAAAATTAAACTAAACTACAGTAAAATAAAATAAGCTAAGGTAAAAACAAAATAAAATAAAATAAAATAAAATTTTGACTAAAAAATTTAATCTAGACTTAAGTTATAAAAATAAATTTACAGGCTACGCTAAATACCAAACAACATATTTTTGATGAGTATAGTCTAAGAAAGGTTCAATCAGATAGCGATGTCCGATACTTACTTTCAGTACTTAACCTTTCACACTTAGGAATTTTTGATTCCTTTGATTGTTTGTTGTGACATACCCATTTAGCCGATTGTTGGTATTTTACCCTGTTAAACACTCTACACTTCGGAATATCCCTTGGCCTTTTTATTTATCAGGAAATTATCTTACGTGACTCAGACATAGACATACTTTTATGATCAAGGCACACAGACAAAATTCTAACTTGTTGGTATTTGCAAACTTTCTTTAAAAGACAAACATCGGACACAGGTCTGTATTCTCATACAACAAAGTGTCTTAGTTCGACTTAAGGTTTAACTTTAAAGTTAGCAGATAGCGGTGACAGGTCTGTACTGACGTACAACAAAGCGACATGTCTGCTAACCCGAATCTAAACAGAAACAACAGGTCTGTACTTACGTACAACAGAGTTGCATGTTTTCGACTCTCAGTTACATATGATATTTCTATTCTTTCCATTTTTCAGACGTATTTGATGTTGCTATACATCCCCAGAAAGTTTGCATACCTCATTTAGACTCAATGTTTGTATGTCTTGTACATAAAAATTAAGACCGATTAGTCATACATCTAAGCTAGTGACACGTTTGACTTTTTCTAGAATATTTTATTAGCCTTTAGATACCCTATATGTATTATGCCTACCAACACATCAAATTAAATGAAGTATAACACTTAGGATTTAGTTGCATTATGTGTGAAAGTCTAAACACTTAGAGTCTGTAACGACGGTGCTAATGTTCGTCACTTTGAACCTATGTATCTAAGACTTAACTCCTTTTCTGATATTCTCTTTTTTTTGTATTTTTGTAATTTTCTCTCTTTTTTTCTTTTGTTTTTTCATAGCAAAACGCATTAAACTAAGCTAATCTACTAACTTACTAAAAATAGAAACTTACTAAAAATAGAAACTTTCCTAAATTAGAAACTTTCCTAAATTAGCAGACTACACTAAAAAGAAAGAAATATAACAACTATAAAAGGAAATAAAATACTACTAAGGTCAATTTACTCTGGGTTGCGCATTCCATTAAGTTGAATTAAATACTCAAAACGTGACTTATCAAACGCTTTGGTAAATAAATCAGCATAATTATCTTCAGTTGCCACCTTAACCAGTTTGATCAAATTCTTTTCAGCACAATCACGAATAAAATGATGCCTTATGTCAATGTGCTTTGTTTTACTGTGTTTAACTGGATTATTTGTTATCGCAATAGTAGATTGATTGTCTATCCTAATTGGAGTTTGAGTATAAGCCAAACCGTAATCCCGCAATTGTTGTTGTATCCACAGAACCTGTGAACAGCAACTACCAGCAGCAACATACTCGGCCTCGCACGTTGACACGGCTTCCGATGTTTGTTTCTTGCATTGCCAGGACACCAATCTCCCTCCGAGGAACTGACAACCTCCAGTCGTTGATTTGCGCGTCAAGCTGCATCCTCCGTAGTCAGAATCTGTGAACGCTTCCAACTCTAGATCTCCCTCCGCGTGATACCAAAGTCCCAGCTTCGGTTTCGACTTGAGGTATCGTAGAATCCGCTTCACAGCTTTTATATGCATCTCCTTCGGATTCGCTTGAAACCTAGCACAGATACACACAGCAAACATAATATCAGGTCTTGAAGCAGTTAAATACATAAGTGACCCAATCATGGCCCGATATAAAGTCGGATCCACATCGGTATCACCATCAGTACCCGGCCCGAGATTGTGATTCACTTGAATCGGCGTGCTGAAATGGGCAGTCAACTTTGTTCCTTCCATCCCAAACCGTTCCAATATGTCATAGACATACTTGGTCTGATGGATAAACATGCCTTCCTTCTTCTGGTCAACTTGTAACCCCAAAAATAAATTCAACTCCCCCATAGCACTCATCTCGAACTTAGACTTCATAACCTTCTCAAAATCTTTGCACATCTGTTCGTCTGATGATCCAAAAATGATATCATCTACGTACACTTGTACCAAGATAAAATGATCTCCCTTTCTCTTCACAAAAAGAGTAC
The DNA here is from genome assembly GCA_020465985.1 of Centrapalus pauciflorus. Taxonomy (NCBI): domain Eukaryota; kingdom Viridiplantae; phylum Streptophyta; class Magnoliopsida; order Asterales; family Asteraceae; genus Centrapalus; species Centrapalus pauciflorus. The sequence goes on from JAANYP010001371.1 coordinate 261,707, forward strand.
TATCTATCCTACCCCTCTCAAAGCCATTTTCTAAAAGATGGTTGGATAGAGTCTCATACCATGCCCTAGGTGCCTGATGTAATCCATAAAGAGCCTTATCTAATCGATATACTCTATCAGGATATTTAGGATCTGTAAACCCGGGCGGTTGTTCTACATACACCAACTCCTTCACTTTCCCATACAGGAAAGCACTCTTAACGTCCAGTTGATATACCTTAAATCCTTTGAAGGAGGCAAAAACTAAAAACAACCTAATTGCTTCTAACCTTGCTACTGGTGCAAACACTTCATTGTAATCGATTCCCTCCTCTTGGTTGAAACCCTTTACAACTAATCTTGCCTTGTTGCGCGTGACTATACCCCGATCGTCTCGCTTGCACTTAAAAACCCATTTGGTTCCTATTGCAATCTCCCCTCGAGGTAACGGAACTAACTCCCACACTTCTAGTTTCCTAAATTGTGACAGTTCTTCCTGCATCACTTCAACCCAGGAGTTGTCCTTAAGTGCCATTTGCACATTTTTGGGCTCTACTTGCGATATGAAACACGAATATAGACATGTATGATATGCCTCGGAGTCGTTTATCATCGACAACAACACAGTGTTGTTATTTACACTACTCCGAGTCCTCACACCCTCGTTAGGATTTCCTATGATGCTATCTATAGGATGATTCTTGTTAATCCTAGAGGTTTCTATTTCGTCTACCCTTAGATTATCTCCTAAGTTGGATCCTATTTCACCTAAAGGGGGAACAGGCTCAGCTTCTACATTTTCTTCCTCACGGACGTTTTCCTCAGAGGCAGAACTTGATGCTTGAGTCTGATTCTCAGTGTTAGGTTCTTCTGGATTAGCAACTTCTGGAGACCCATCTACAGTCGCAGTAGGCTCGGACGTAGATTCGAATGTGGTCCTTGGAAAAATATGGCCATCGTCATTTAGATGTAACGTCGCCATGTCTTTATCAATTGTACCTGCAGTATCATCCAAAGGAATGTTAAATGACTCAAATAACTTATCATAGTCAAATATCCATTCCGGACCAGTTTGGGGTTCATGTGTATAACTTGTGACTTCAATATTATACACAATCTCCACAGTACCATTCCTTTTGTTAAAAACCCATTTGTTTGGTGAGTTTGGCACATAACCTAGGAAGTATCCTTCGTCAGCCTTTTCACCAAACTTCGGTTGATGTTTTGTCCTTAAAAGTGTGCATGGTACTCCAAACGGTTCGAATCCAGTTAAGTTAGGTGGCCTTTTATTCAAAATTTCATAACATGTTTTGTTCAATGATTTGACTGTAAGGACTCTATTTAAAATGTGGCACGCGGTATTCACTGCCTCCCCCCAAAACATGGTAGGAAGCTTTGAATCCGAAAACATAGTCCTTGCAGCCTCAATCAATGTTCTGTTTTTACGTTCGGCCACCCCATTCTGTTGAGGTTCATATGGTGCACTGAATTGATGCACGATGCCCTTTGATAGGCAATATACACCAATTACAGAGTTTTTAAATTCAGTCCCATTATCACTACGTATATTTTTAACCCTTGTTCCGTAGGAATTCTCCACTTGGTCTAAGAACCCGATGAGCTTTGTAGCCGTCTCGTCCTTCGTACCTAAAAAGAAAACCCAAGAAAACCGTGAGTAATCGTCAGTGATAACTAAGCAAAACCAACTACCTCCAATACTCCTTTTGTTGATTGGGCCGAAAAGGTCCATATGCAACAAATCGAATGTCGAGGTTATGGAATTCAGCTTCTTGGACTTGTGTGTCTTTTTATGTTGCTTGCCCTTCATGCACGGTAGACACTTGTCTTCAAATTGAAAGCTCTTCAGAGGCACACCTTGCACCAAACCATTCTTCGTTATGTAGTTCATTTTCCTTAGGTGCAAGTGAGCCATGCGTCTGTGCCACAAAACCGATTCCGTTTCCGAAGCTTTTGATAGTAAGCAGATCGGACCCATCGAATTATCTGGCTTGTTCATGTCGAGCATGTACAAGTCATTCTTCCTTGGAGCCCGCATCAATATCCAATCTTCAGGTATTTTGAATCCCGACTTTAGCACTAACGCCTCAGTGTCAGTAAATAACACCGAGTTCTTCTTATCACAGATTTGAGATACACTAATGAGATTATGAAACAATTTATCAACGTGATAAACTTGATCCAATGTAATCGTCCC
>JAANYP010001371.1:265182-489416 GCA_020465985.1 Centrapalus pauciflorus
CTCTGCTACCTTAACCTTGGTCTCTGCTAGCTCTATATCCTTGTCTTTAAGACTCTTTGTTAAGGCCTCTATGTGCTCATACATAAGTTCTATCCTAACATACTGCTCACTGAGTTTGTCTTTTAGAACTACTACGTCCTGAGCATCAGCCTTAAGTTTTTCTTTTAGATCTTGCTTGATATCATTTAAGCTAGCATTTTCAATTTTTAAGTTTTCATTTTGAGCAGTTATGGTCTTCTGTGATTCTAAGATTAGATTTAACCTATCGTTAGAACTAACACATAAAGCACATAATTCACGAAATAGAGAATAAGACAGACTAACCTTTGAGTTATCAGATTCCACGTTGGCCATCTGAGCAGCAAACTCCAGCACTGTCTGATCATTCGCCTTTTCTACCCACATCAGACTGTTTTCCCTTGTGGTCTGCTCGTCTCCTTCACACCCATTCTCCATGACTTCAGCCATGAAAGCTCTAGCATTAGACTCAGGATGCGAACTCCAATCATACGTACCATCTAGCTGTCGATCTGAAGTGACGTTCGATAGTAAACCAGCTAGATTGGCTTGTCCAGATGAGGAACTCGGAAGGTATCTTTGTTGGGACTGATTTTGGAATTGTCCCTGATGTTGGCTCTGCCCCTGGTATGTCTCTACCTTTGGCCTCTGGCACTCCCTGGCAGAGTGTCCTAGTCCTTGACAGTTATAGCATTTCACCTTGGACTTATCAAACCCGATCCCCTTGTTATTCATCTGCAAATTCCTTCCAGTTCTCTTAATGAATCTTTTAACCCTCTGGGTCACCATGGCCAGTTGCCACTTAAGATCCATTTCCTCTAAGTCATCAGGGTCGACCTGATCGTAGTCTTCGTCCCATAGAGCAGGATCGTTAATCTTCCCTTGAACACAATTTCCGTATGCGGCCACAAAAGAAGCAAGTAGATTCAGATGCTCTTCCGCTGACTTTGCGCTCATGGGCATCTTCGAATAGCTCTGACTTGTCGATGCCTGTTGGACTTGAGGTTGCGGTTCTTCCAATCTTCCTAATCCTAAGAACGCGCGATTCAATGAGTCTTCAGACTCTGCTGGTGATCCCGTTTCTCCGGTGAAAAACGCTGTAGCAATCTTCGGATCGGCTGTCACTGAAGATTTAGTTGTCTTTCCAAAATACATTGCTGGATTCTGGACTTGCTCGTAATCAGTCTCGGCCTTAATTAACTCGAAGTGATATGCCATCAACGTTCCCACAATGTCATCAAGAGATTGAGTATAGTATTTGTCCTCATTCAGCTTAATCATTGCCACGTACATAGCCCATTTGGCTGGTAGGGCATCAAGAAGCTTGTTGTTCTTGTCAGTGTCCGAATACTCAATTCCATGACTTTCAAGTTCCCTTATCAGATGATAGAACCTCGTGATAATATCATCCAGCTGTTCATCCTTGATCGCCTTGAAAATCGCAAACTGTTGTTTCAACAGCTCTGTACGCTTTCTACGCACCCGAGGATTACCCTCACACCTTTTCTCGAGAGACTCCCAAAGTTCCTTCGACGTCCTTTGAGTCCGAATTGTGTGCAGTATATCCTGAGGTAAAGCCATACGGATTATGGAGAAAGCTTTGTTTTCGGCTTCAAATAATTTCTTGTCATCCTCTTTCATCATCTGGTATGACAAGACCTTTTGACGGCCTTCAACTTCAGATACTGGTGGAATATACCCTTCATCTATGCACACCCACATGCGCATATCATTGAATCGTACGAAATCGGTAAATCGGTCCTTCCACCAATAATAATCCTCGACCTTCATCAGCTTAGGCGGGGCGTTTGCTTTCCCAACCTCGTGGTCCATTTCTAAGAATTTCTGAAGATTTGACATCTTTTCTAAAGAAATTGAATTTGAACTTAATTAATTTAATTCGAAACTGATTTAGACTAACCTTTTCGAATCTAGGTAGATTCGAAACTAATTAAGGGTAAATCTTTTGGGATTAAATTTGATTAAGTTTTAAAATTCAATTAGATTCGAAATTATGTCAGATTCGAGATATCCTTAGAGTCGATGGTCCTTAGATTCAAAGGTCAGCAAACTCGAAATTCAGCAGATTCGAAACAACAGATTCGAAACAATACTAGACTCGAAATAAACTCGAAACTAAGCTAGACTCGAGATCCTATTCGAGTGAAGCAACAGACTCGAAACTAGGTAGATTCGAAAAACTTTAAAATTGACTCGAAAGGAGCGTATTTAGGTTAAACTCGAGACTAAAGTGAAACCCTAATTACCCCTATAGAAAAATAATGATTTCGATCAAAAACGTGAAAAACCACAAAGTGTTTCCCGAATATGAATTTGCTAAGCTTGAAAACACGTTTTTGAGAGCAAAACCGTCCAACTAGCGTCAAGAAACCTAGAATGTATCTGATGAACACGAAGAACACCAAGAACACTCCGTAGGCTCTGATACCACTTGTAAGGTCTACCACTGCAAGATCTATCTAGAAGCGGATCCGTGAACGAGTGCGGAATCCTCGTTGACGGTTAGAGGGACAACTCTCAACCACGAAACACGGAGACTATTAGACGCTGAACGAACGACACACGAACGATCCTACGAACTAATTCTCACCGAAACGGCACTCACCTAGCTGATAAACTCGAGATCGCCTTAAGCTTAATTCCTCACGAATTCTGCTAAAAGTCTACTAATGACTCGAGTCTATCCCTAATTATAGACCCTGATTCGAGTCTGATGTGGGCCAAACTCGAATCTGGCCCAAGGCCCATTCGAGTCTGTCCACAAGGACACTCTTGAATCTGGCACATTCGAATCTAAGGACACATTCGAATCTATCACAGATTCGAATGTCTTCCCTTATGCAATTCGAATCTAGCCAAAACACTTAAACACTTAAGTGATGAAACTTATGTTTTTACTTATGCTTGAGTTAATCTTTGACCTTTATGTTTGAACTTCTTGTAATATGTTACATCAAGTTCAAACACACTATCAATAACAGACAAACACATATAAACATATATATCAAAACACTTGTTAACTCTCAATACTCAGAATATCACTTAAACCAGAATGCTGATGGATTAGACTACTATCGTCACACAGGGTGTACCAACAGTAAACTTTTAAGCATCATGATTACTGGACTTGCACACACTTACAATAGAAAGACCTAGTCTATCTATATTTATAGCCTTCTGATTTGTTTCGTTGACGGACTCTGATTTCTCTGGTAGTAGATATGCTTGGAAGATCTTCAAATCTTGAAATATATATCACTTCCTGAATTTCAGCACTTTCTATCATCAATCTATTGAACAGCTTGAACTTTTAACTCTGGCAGCTTGAACTATTGAACTAGCAGCTTGAGTTTGTTGAACTGGCAGCTTGAACTTTGTACTTACACTCAAATATTACTAACAGCTTGAGAAATCTAACTAACAGCTTGACATACTTAGATTATTTCCCAACACAGTTTCAAACTTAGACTGGCTCAGGGCAACTGCCAATTCCACCCATTCTCTGTATCCCATTTGAGCAACATCAGTGTGTTCATATGCTTCCAGTTCTGGACCTTCAGCACCCATTCTAGTTATCTGCAGTTTCCACTGTTTGCCTTTCTTTGAAATGGGAACAACTTTGACAATTGTCTCCATGACAAGTCTTCTGTTTGCAACATCAAAGAACTTCCTCCTTGCCAAGTTGTCAACGTGAATTTTGGATCTGGGTTGGAGCCAACAAGGCTATGCACTAAGAAGGCGAAGTTGGTCTTTACCTCTGCAAGTTGGGCATGACAGGTTTGAAGAGAGGCAAACTGGGAAGTAGCAAGAGACGACAGCTAAGAGATGGCTTCCTTATCAGAAGCTGTGAACATCAATCTTTGGGGGATGGAGGAGTATGTGTGGATTGTTTGTTTGGGTAGAGGGTGAAGAATAAGAATGTGATGATGATGAGGCAGGTGTTTGTTGATTTGTGGGGGAAGGCAGAGAGACTTTAGAAAGTAATTCCATAGCCTGGGCATAAGTGAGGTGGCCCAGCTTGGAAGGGTCAAGGGAACCTTCAGCAGTGGCTATATTTGCATAAAGAGGTGAAGAGGTAGGGGTTTGTGTCCTTTCAGATGGTGCTTGTGTTGCAACACCTTCATTTAGACCTGGGGTGGTTCCCTCAGCAGTACCTTGGTTTGTATGCACCTCTTCATGGGGAGAGGGAATGTGCATTTCAACATCAACAGTGGTGAAACCTGCTGATGGAATTTGCATTTGGGGAGCAGCCTCACCAGAGGGATGGTCCATTCCCTCAGGTTCAGTGGCTTGGGATGAGGGTCCTTCAACGGTTGTTGGGTGTACAACATCTGCATCACTAGGAGCAGAAATTTGAGGCTGTCTGCTGGATGGTCTGTTCCAGCAGCTTTGGAACCTCGTGCAGACTCAGATGGTGTAGGAGAAGTATGAAGTGGAGACTATGTGGACTCAGTGTGGAGTGGAGTGGACTCTTGTCTTTCAATACCCTCAGTCTGTTGGGAGGCTGGGATAGAGAATGTGGTAGTCTCCTTTTGTAAAACTGGTTCCTGTTGGGAGGAACCAGAGGGTCTATGCTGACTCTGGGTTGGCTCATGTTGGAGTGAAGCCTGCTCCAAAGGTGCTGATCCTTTTCACAAAATAGGAGAAGCAGTAAGGGAAGCTCCTTTTTCAACTGACTCCTGTTGGGAGGGGTCAGAGGGGCTAGTTGGCGATGATGGCTTCTTTTTTGCTAAGGATTTGCGTCTGTTGTATGATTTGAGGGATGAAGTGGAGGACGGATGTTGTGGAGAAGTGATGACGGGTTCTGTTTGGACTGGATGTGAGACTGGGTCAGAAACAGGGGGGTTAACCTTTTCCATAGTCTCAGGTGCCATTGAGGCACCAGCTACAGAGGCTTCAGGTTCAACAGATGAACCAGGGTGAGAAGTCTGCTCCCCCTCAGCCACTGAGGTTGATGGGGCAGACTTTGACTTAACTGTTTTAGCATTCTTGAGGACAGGCTCAGCTTCAGTTGATTCTAGGCCTCTTTAATATCCGGCCTACTAGCAGTCAGATACAGTAAGGATCCTATCATCCCTCTATAAGTTGTATTATCGACACTTTTTCCAGAAGGATCGGTGTCTAACTTACAGTTGGAGACCATGGGAGTTGTGATACTCGTGCAAGTGTCTAACTTATACTTCTTGAGAATGTCAAGAGTATATTTCGACTGGTTCACAAAAATCTCATCCTCAAGTTGTTTGACTTGTAATCCGAGGAAAAAATTCATTTCCCCCATCATACTCATCTCGAACCTGGACTCCATTAGGGCTGAAAAATCCTCACAGAAATTACTGTCAGTAGATCCAAATATAATGTCGTCGACATAAATCTGTACTAGCATAATATGTGGGCCTTCCTTTTTAGTGAACAGAGTTGTGTCCACCACACCTTTACAGAAACCGGCAGAAATAAGGAAATTAAAAGACTGTCATACCATGCGCGAGGTGCTTGTTTTAAACCATAGAGGGCTTTATCAAGCACATAAACATGGTCAGGTTTATGTGCGTCAACAAAGCCTTGTGGTTGTTTAACATACACCTCTTCGTTGAGTTCACCGTTAAGAAAGGCAGTCTTGACGTCCATCTGGTACACTTTGAAGTCCTTGTGTGCCGCGAACGCCAAGAAGATTCTGATTGCTTCGATCCGTGCAACTGGAGCGAAGGTCTCGTCATAATCTATCCCTTATTGTTGTCGGTAGCCTTTGGCAACAAGTCTCGCTTTATTCCTTATCACAATGCCGTTCTCATCTCGTTTGTTCTTAAAGATCCAATTTGTTCCGATCATTGTACGGTCTTTTGGTTTGGGAACTAACCGCCATACTCTGAGCTGTTCAAACTAGTTGAGTTCCTCTTGCATTGCAACTATCCAATCTGGTTCTTTTAGGGCTTCATCCACACGAGCGGGCTCAATCATACTAAGGAATGATGCGAAGAGGCATTCATTAGCAGACGCCCTACAAGTTTGGACTCCAGTTGAAACATCACCAATGATTTGATCTGTTGGGTGACTTCGGGTCCATTTAATCTCGTGTGTAAGTGGTGCTCGTGATGGAATCTCAGTGGTTAAAGTGGGGATGGATGAAGATTAATGGTTAATGGTTTCAAATGATGGTACCACTGGTTTCGGTTCGATTTCCGAGTGTTCAGGTGAGGGAAGGATATTTGGCATTATATGTGAGGGTATTACAGGAGTAGATTCAACTGCGGATGTATCGGTGGATGATGTTGATGGATGAGGGTATGATGTGGATGAAGATGGAGTGGAGAAACTTTGTGGTGCAGTTGAATTGGAAGGATTACCTACATTATTGACAACATTAGACACATTAGCCTTAGGACCGAAAAATTCTACGTAAAAAGAATCAAACAAATTAACTAAATCAGTAGAAGAAAAAGAATTGGGGTTATTAGAAGACTCTCCAGGCATTTGTGTAATGCGAGATCCTGTATGATCAACTTCGGGTGCCAGTTGAGCCAACTCATCCAATGTGACATGCACACTTTCATTGACTATCCTGGTTCGGGTATTGAATGCGCGATAAGCCTACGAGTTGGATGAGTATCCAATGAAGATCGCTTCATCCGCTTTTTTGTTAAACTTCCCGAGGTTGTCTTTATCGTTCAGCACATAGCACCTGCAACCAAATACACGTAAGTACTTGATAAAAGGCACTTTATTCAAAAAAAAGTTGGTAAGGAGTTTTATTAAAGCGCTTATGGATAATGGAGCAATTCTGTGTATAGCAGGCTGTTGATATGGCTTCGGCCCACAAGAATGGAGGTAGCTTCGAGTATGTTAGCATTGTACGAGCGGCTTCCACAAGCGTACGGTTACGCCTTTCCACGACCCCATTTTGTTGTGGCGTTCTAGCAGCAGAATATTGATGCTGAATACCTTTGGATCGAAGGAAGCCCTCAACTACCGAATTCTTGAACTCCGTGCCGTTATCGGATCTGATTGATTGAACTGACAGCTGTTGTTGGGTCTCGACACTCTTTATAAAATCTATGATTTCTTGAGCTGTCTCGTCCTTGGATCGCAAGAACCTGACCCAGGTATATCGTGAATAGTCATCAACGATAAACAACACATATCGCTTCCCGTTTATGCTCTGTGTCCGCATCGGTTGGCATAAATCCATGTGAAGTAACTCCAATACTCTTTTCGTTGATGGTTCGGGCTTTGGTTTGTGAGATGATCGTTTCATCTTTCCTTTCTCACAAGCTCCACAAAGATGGTCCTTTTCATAACGCAATTCAGGGAGACCTTTGACCAGTTGTTTCGCAGCCAGCTTGTTGATATTGTCAAAATTCAAGTGGAATAACCTTCGATGCCACAACCAAGAGTCTTTTGAAGAGGCTTTTGATAAGAGGCAAATGTTATCCTTTACTATGAGCTTGGCTATGTCAATGGTTTAAAGGTTAGAGTTTCGGGAACCAGATAGGATTTCTTTTCCATCCATACTCTTTACACTAAAGTTCTTAGCCCTAAACGTTACCTTTAGTCCTTTGTCACAGAGTTGCCCTATGCTAAAAAGATTATGTGATAATCCCTCAACATAGTCAACGTCCTTGATGACTAGATTATTTAGAACTAAGTCCCCGTATCCTTTAATATGAGCCTGATGGTTGTTCCCGAATTTTACCATTCTGCAATACTGTTCAACTACGTTGGACAGCAATTCTCTTCTTCCCGTCATATGTTTGGAGAAACCCGAATCCATATACCAAATGGATTTAGCCTGAAAAGCAAATAAATTCATATAATGAAAAACTATATGCATTCAAACACGTCCATCATTTATTTACAATCAACCCGTGTTCTGAACCGAGATGTTCAAAAAAGATGATGAGTTAAGACCGGGTCCTGAGCTGTGTGCACAGAAGCCAAACGTGTCGGTTTAAGCACAACCGACAAGCAAAAGAATGGGTCCTAGTCTATGGTAAGTAGAAGCCATTTCATTGAAGAACGGGTCTTGATCAGAAGTAACAAAGAACCATATGCAAAAAGATCACACAACGTTTGGTACCCATCTCAATATGGGTCCCTTTTTGTTAGGAGTTCCAGATGTATATGGCACATGTGCAGTATTAGGACCCCATTTAGCATTTATGTGTGGTGCGGATGCATAACCCTTTGGAATCCATTGAAGATTGGATTTATTGGGCTTTGGAACCTTAGGCGATGAAATTGCCTTCGGTTTTTGACTTTTTGAGACCTTTTTGACCTTTGCTTTGGTTTTGGGCCTCAGCAACGGACAAGTCTTAATTTTATTTGTGGCTGATGATGCAACATTTTTTATTTTCTTTTTCCGAATTCTTTTTACAGGGTATGGCACGAAAGCATTCATTTCAGGAACCTGTCGTCTATAACGAGTTGGACATAGATTAAATAATTCACTGAAAGAGTACTTCAAACAAGCAACAAAATTCGATACATCGTTACACACATTGTTTTTAGAGATTACAGACATCCTATCTCTAGTAACAAATTCACTTGGCATTATAACCTTCTTCACAAAAAAACTTGAAAAATTCAGCATGGTGGTTTTAGAAACTCTTCTTACATAATCTGTAGGAACAAAACGATTAGAGTCAGTATGCATGGAAGATTTAGACTTGACAGAAATCTCTTTTTGTTGGTGAGTGGGTTTCTCAAAAGACTTGGATTGGATCTGAGTCTTTTCAGAAACCTCATTTTTAAACGGTTTTGAGCACTCACCTTTATAAATGAAAGAAGAAGTTTCAGCTTTAGCCTTACCTTTGTTTGATGACACATATGGGATTTTAAAGGAATGAGAAACTGTTTTTTCTTTTGAAAAATCCCTCAACTTTTGAGAAACCATGTCAAAATATTCTCTGTAGACAGTTAATTCCACAGATTGTTGAAAAGTTTGATTTACCAATTTTTCTTCGCTCTTAAGAAGAGCATCTTGGAGATCAAGTGCTTTCTTTTGAGACGACTTCAATTCCTTTTCTAAAACATTAATATGATGTTGAAGAACTTTTGTAGGAATATAAAGTCGAGGAATTGGTATTACAGTTTCTGTTTTCAATTCAGCTTCTGAATAAGTCGACAAGTAGTCTTCCTCTAAAGTGGCTACTCTAGATGGATAACTCTCGTTAAGTTCTTCATATTGAAAAGAAATTTCTTTTTCTTTATGTTCAACACGTTTCTCATTCTCTTGGTTTAAAACATCTTTTGATGACTCAAAAACGAAAGATTTAAGTCCAGCTCCCATATAGTTCATGTCATAACATAAAGGTAAAACTTTTTGGGCCTTTTCCAAATATTTAGGATTTTTAAAATTGATTCCTTGTTTGGAATGGTAAAACCTAGTTTCTTTGGGCTGATTTAAGTGAATAGTTTGTTCTGTTTGACCCCTTTTTAAAAATGCATCGTCAAGGGTCTTTATTCGTGAGTAAAAAACTTATCCTTTCTTCTTCAATCATTTTATATTTTTCTAAACTGTCTATATTTTCCATATTTACAGTCTCTAATTGTTTTGAAAGTACAGATATTTCTTCTTTTAACGAGAGTTTTTCATTTGATAACCTATCCATACAAGATTCAAGATATGTATTCCTGTCCTGAACATCTACTTTTTCGATTAACATCTGTTTTATAACATTGTGATTGGTTAACCACTTTGATTGATATAATTCAGACGACTCTTTTAAAGTTTGAGCTAGATGTTCAGCCTGTACACACTTTGCAGTTTCAACATTTAACCTAGCTTGTAGATCAAGAATATGTGTGTGCAATGTACATTCATTATTTACAGATAAATTATTTACACGCTCTTGAATGTAACAGGAATATACCTCATTTGTCTTCGAACCGGATGATGAGCATTCAGGATCGTCGGTTGTGGCCATCAGACATGCTGGTGGATTTTTCATTGTCTCCCCCTCAGCAGCATGGTCTGAACTTGAAGCAGTGGAAATGACACAGTGACCCAACCCTAGACGATCAACCATATAGCAATTCTTGCCCTTATCATCTTCCTTGTCGGTATCTTCAGCATCACAGTAATCTTCCTGGGAGACGAGGGCCATGGCGTCGGTCCTTTTCTTTGCGGCCTCCAACTCTCTCTCGTAGTAGCCTACGTCTCTGTCAAACTTATTATTGCACTCTCGAGCGAAGTGGCCCGGTTTTCCACATTTGTAACAGAGACGCTCCTCCGCACCTATTGATTCTTCGGCTCAAGGCCTCTCCTCCCTTCTCTCAACCGGCCTCTTGTCGGCGCGGCGAGGTTCTCGGCTTCCATCCCTTCTTCTATCCCTACGGTCATTCTCTCTTCTCTCATCCCTGCGGTCGTCCCTGCGATCATCCCTACGATCGTACCTTCGATCATATTTTCTCCTGTCATCCCGACGATCATCACGCCTATCGTCTCGCCTTTCATAACGACGATCATTTCGATAGTCGAGTCTATCGTCATACCTTCTCTCATCCCTGTCGTCTCTTCAATAATCATCCCGGCGATAATCATCACGTCGTTCATCCCTTCTTTCATCTGAGTACCTCCGCGGACCGGTGCCACAGCGGAGCTGATTGTTAGTCTTGTTGGAGAAACGTCATTGTTGGAGACGGTTTGTCCACAAGGCTATCTATTCCTGAATCCCGGCTTCTTCCTCATCTATTGTCTCACGTGGAGGAGAAGCATACCTGTACTATGATGAAGATGACCCTTGTGCAAAGGATGGAGTGGGAATATTCGTGTTAGTGATCAAGGCTATGGAATCATTGGGTTTGATGCCTGTGTTAGCAGATAGCAGCAAAGATGCGAGCTGATTTGCCATCTGTTTCTGATGATCCACATCCCCTTGATACTTTTTCAATTCTTTGAAGACGACGTTGATCGATACCTCAGGAATATTCAGAATCCGTCGTGTGGCCCGACAAGCAATTTGCCACTCGGGGGCTACGGCTGAAAAGAACTGGATGTTTATGTCATCCTTGTCCTTTTTAATGTGCAATTTGTTTAACTCATTCAGTACTGCACTGAACCTTGTAAACGTAGCCTGTAACGACTCCCCGTCTTTCGCACGGAATTCTGTAAACTTTGCCTTCGCTTCCTCTATTTTGGCACGATCATCGAGATCTGCCCCCAACATTTGTATTTCCAATTCGTCCCACATTTCTTTAGCAGACATTTTGCTGTCTACGCCAACCAAGATATCAGTGGGGAGGGCCTGATAGATCAAATACTCCGCCCTCTTATCGGCATGCTGCCTGTCTCTCTCGGCGTCATTAGCGGGTTCTCGTTCAACCTTAGAAGCTAGGACAGGGGGGTCATCCTCGGGTTTGGCTGCGATTTCCCGATAGTAGATTACGGGGCCCTCAGAGATGGACTGAAGCATTAGGTTTCCAAGCGGTTGCATTCCGACAAATTTGAGGAACCGGGATTTCCATTGTTCATACTCGTCAGGATAGAGAACAGGTGGTCTGTTCTCGGATACGAGTACGAGAGCTTCACGAGACATGATTAGGGTGCTGATTGAAAAGATAAGATCTTAAAGGTGGAAACTTGAAACGGATGGGCTGGACAGCGGAAGAATAGTACACTGGATGGTACTTATTCGGATGATGTTCTGAGTTCGGATTGGGCAGAATTCGGATGGGCAGCAATTCGGACAAGGGACCGAATTCGGATGGTTAGCAGTTCGGACAAGGGCCAAATTCGGATCGACACTAGGAATGGACAGGGCAGGGACCTAGTTCGGATGAATGAAGCCTGATGAACCGAATTCGGATTAACCAGATTCGGATGAACAGTGTTGACTTCGGATTGATGGATGAACCGAATTCGGGTGGAGAGGGGTACTTCGAATGAACAGTGTATAGTGCGGATAGGTGAGGGAACTGAATTCGGATGGTCCGAGTTCGGGGGGTGAACAGTGGTTGATACGGACTAAAACTTAAGGGATTTGTCCAGGAAGGGGACCGAATTCGGATGGTCCGGATTCGATTGGTCCTAAATGGAGAGGTCCGAAATGAGAGTCTAATTGAAAGCACAAGTCAAATGATTAAAAGGGAAATGCCTGATCTGAACTTCGGATGGTCCGAAGTTCGGATTGGACCGAATTAGGGTCCGAAATAGTCATAGGGAAGGTCCGAAATACACCTAAGTTTGGTCTGAAAGACCGAAATGAGGTCCGAACTAGGGTCGAATATGGTCTGAGATTGGTCCGAAGTGCTACAGTGAGGGGTCCGAAATACAGCAGGTTTAAGCAGATATTCAAAAGCAGAAAAGTTCAGATAACGATTTTAGCAGATTTAAGGCCTAAAATTGTTTCTAAATGATTGGGAAACTATTTTAGACACTTTTGATGTTTTAAAATATACCAAAACACTTAAAATCAGTAAAAAACAAGCAAAAACACACTAAAACCCATACTTTTTAAACTTTTCAAAACAACCGATTATGGATGATTTTAATGTAAAGATTGAACTGAATGAGCTCGAAATCAATATAGGAGGATAATGTGATGATTATATGACTATAATAACACAAAAAAACGCAGAAAAACAGATAAAAAGAAGATCTAACCGAGACTTATATGAAGAACACGAAGAAGATGAAGAAAACCCAGCAGAATCCGGTTGAATGCAAGTTGAAATCCACCTTTCTAGCTCTGATACCAATTGTTATGTTGTATTCCCTTTAATAATCAGCACCTTTATGTTTCTTTATCAAAACCCAAGAAGAATCAAGCTCAATAATTGAGAAATGATGAAGAAGACAATATGAATATTGAGAGAATATTTGCTTTTTGCGGCTGCAATGATATTGAATGTTTCAACCGTGTGATTCAATACAAAATCCTAGGAGCTATGCATAGCCTTCATTAATTAAGTATGGAGTATTGACACAATTGGCCCCTAGGCTTTTACAAGGAAATAAATTACAAAGGAACTAAATACAAAACTAACTAACAACAAAATAATTATTACAAAATAAGTCCACATGATCAAAATTAAATGTCTAACCGAAACCAACTTAGTATTAAGTTGGGAGAAAACCCATTTTATGGTAAAGGAAGGGGTAGTCCTAGGTCACATTGTGTCTGAGAGAGGAAAAGAGGTAGATAAAGCAAAAGTTCAATTAATTTCCTCACTTCCACCCCCTACCAACGTTAAAGGAATAAGATCATTCTTAGGCCACACTGGTTTTTATCGGCGATTCATTAAAGATTTCAGTGAGATCTCAAGACCGTTATGCAATCTTCTTTCAAAAGATATCGAGTTTAATTTTGATGATGTTTGTATGAAAGCATTTGATAAGCTTAAATCAAAATTAACCGAAGCGCCAATTCTGCAATCTCCGGATTAGTCTCAACCATTTGAGATCATGTGCGATGCAATTGATTATGCAGTTGGTGCAGTTTTAGGACAAAGATTTGAGAAAAAGCCAGTGGTTATCTACTATGCAAGTAAAACATTTAATGAAGCACATATAAATTATACCACTACGGAAAAAGAGCTATTAGATGTAGTGTTTGCCCTAGATAAATTCAGATCCTATATTTGGGAGGGCAAAAGTAATTGTGTACTCTGACCACAGCGCTTTAAGACATTTGTTGGCGAAGAAGGATGCCAAGCCTAGATTGATTCGGTGGATCCTTCTTTTGCAAGAGTTTGATTTAGAAATTAAAGATAAGAAAGGAACAAAAAATTTTGTTGCCTATCATTTATCAAGGCTTCAATTAATCCCAACAAACTCAACTGATCAAATCATGGACTCCTTCCCTGATGAACAGTTATTATCTGTATCTAAAATTCCCTGGTTTGCGAATTTAGTCAACTATTTCGTAACAGGAAGATTGCCAGAGAACTGGAACTCACAATAGAGAAAATATTTTTATGCTCAATCAAGGCAATACATTTGGGATGAGCCTGATCTATTCAAAATAGGAGCAGATCAAATTATAAGAAGATGTGTCCCGAACTCGGAACACAAAGATATTCTTAAACACTGTGATGCATATGCATGCGGTGGCCATTTCAGCACAAAGAAAACTGGCCACCGGATATTGCAGTGTGGGTTTTTCTGGCCCACGATATTTAAGGATGCCTACGAGTTTGTTAAGGGATGCACAAGATGCCAGCAAACTGGTGGAATCGCGAAAAGAAATGAAATGCCTATGACCCCGATATTAATCGTCGAAATATTTGATGTATGGGGTATTGATTTTATGGGACCATTCCCTAAATCATTTGGATATGAGTACATCTTAGTGGAAGTAGATTATGTTTCCAAGTGGGTGGTAGCAGAAGCTACACGCACTAATGATAACCGGGTTGTGTGAAAAATTGTTAAAAGAAATATTTTGGCACGACACGGTATTCGAAGGGCTATCATCAGTGACGGAGGATCACATTTTAATAACCAGCATTTTTCTAGACTCCTTAAACAATATGGAGTTAATCATAAAACAGCAACGTCTTATCATCCGCAAACAAGCAGACAAGTCGAGATCTCTAATAGAGAGATCAAGAGAATCCTTGAAAAGACTGTCAGACCTGATCATAAAGATTGGTCACAAAAACTAGAGGATGCTCTATGGGCATACAGAACCACATTTAAAACACCAATCGGTATGTCCCCATACAGACTTGTATATGGTAAGCTTTGCCATCTCTTAGTGGAATTAGAACACCGAGCTCTATGGGCAATCAAAAACACTAATTTTAATTTACATGATGCCGGTGTTGATTAGGAAATTCTAATTTAATGAACTGGAAGAAATTCGTGGAAAAGCCTACGAAAGCGCTAGAATTTATAAAGAGAAAACTAAGGTTTTCCATGATAGAATGATTAAAAATAAAAATTTACCAAAGGAAATGAAGTTTGGTTATTTAACGCAAGACTTAGATTATTTCCTGGTAAATTAAAAAGTAAATGGACAGGTCCATTTATCGTAACGAATACCTACCCACATGGTGCAATAGAATTACAGGACCTGAAAGGTGGTGAACCATTTAAAGTAAACGGACATAGACTTAAATTATATGTTCAATGGGCCACCAATGACATGTTAGTATCTGAGATCATCAGACTACAAGATCATAAGGTTATTAGTTTAGGAGCAGTATGTCTGGCTGAAGAAGTAAAACTTAGCGCTTTTTGGGAGGCAACCCAGAATATTTTGATTATCTGAATTTAATTATTTTTAAGTGTGTTTATTTGCTTATTTGTGTTAATTGTGTGTACCCAATTAAGTTGGGGAGGATTCATCCTCCTAAACTTGGTTGTGTTTAGAACATAGGATTTAAATTAAATAATAAAATCCCGCATCAGAAAATAAAAATTTTTAAGCACGTACAGAATTATTTTAACCCGATAATACAAACGTAAGTTGGGGAGAATACCCGTAAAAATTAAAAAAATTAAAGAATTAGGGTTCCAAGACCAGTGCACAGCCCAGATTGCAAATCCAGAGGCCCGGGCGCAGGGGGAGTGCAGGCCTGTGCTTTCCCTGCGGCCCGACGTGCTCAGATGCTTATAAAAATGGCAGTGATCATTCCCATAAGTCCAAATCCTTAATTCCAGTTCCAGAAGACGGCGAATTCAATTTTCTAAGCCTAAAAACATCAAAAATTCGTCTTTTCTACGTCAATTCTTTGATTAGACGCTTATTTATCGCTAAGGTTAGCAATGTATACTCATTAGAACCCCTTAAACTTCATTCTACATAAGTTTAACTACGTTTTATCACGCATGCATGATTAAGTTTTTGGGAATTATATGGTTTTTATAGAAAAAGGTTTATTAATAATTTTCAAATGTTCATTAAATTAATAAAAAATTATTTTTGCAAAACTTTTGTAAAAATTATGCATTTTTCCGTATTTTTTATCAATCGTAAGCTTTTTTGTCGTAAAGGTGATATTTTTATGGATTATTTAAAGTTCATGCATTTGATAGGGTTAGTCTCACATTGTTGGTGAGACTTAGGATTAGTTAATTATTTTTGAAAAAAGGGTGTTAAAATTATCATGCATTAATTATATTAAAACACCACATTTTTAATCCTTTGTTTTGCATTATTTTTAGATATCAGCCCAATATCATGCAAACGGTAACCGTCCTGGAACCTCCCGAAACCCAGAATGAGAACCCACGACCCTAGGGATGTCCATTTTGAAAAACCACTTAATGTGGATTCCCCAAAATTCCACCAAACACTAACAATGGTAAACCCCCTGGGTTTCTCATAGAGCGTAGCATAAAAGAGAGTGATTTTGACAATTTTGAAATTTTGGAGTGTTTCAAGAGGCTAAGATGGGCTAAAGCCATACAATGAGAACTTCCGTATATTCACACTAGTTTGGTCCAACAGTGGTTCACCACAATGCGTAGGATTGAGAGATCTGAGGAGCACAATTTCGAGCTAGTGGGAAGGGTAGGAAACAGAGAGGTGTTAATCACTAGAGAAAAGTTATATGAAGAATTTTTAATTGACACCGAAACACCTCGTCCTATGGAATTCTGGACACTGTCTAATACCCAGGGGGATAGAATGCGTACAGTTAATAAATGGACTAGTCAATGGGATCAAATGATAGCAACCGTTTTTGGTATTTCACTTAGAATTGCCCGGACCTATACCGCCTTCAACAGAGGTGATTTACGCCCTTTAGCCAAAGTTATGTGGAAGTTTGTTATCTTTAACATACTTCCGCGTCATCAAGACACCACATATGTGAAACCACAAGAGATTCTAGTAGTACACGCATTAATGACTAGACACCCGACAATATCCTTAGGGTACATCATCGTGCAAAATTTATGGGAATGCCATGTCTTAGGCCAAGGGATAAGTTACCCCCATTGTAGGATGATAACCGAATTATTCGTGATAGAAAAGACTGTGTCTGATGATTTGCCCATACAGATCCTTAACCCAAATACCTTATGGTTTACAAGATTTACGATGGTAGGGCTAGTTTTTGAACGTACCGAGAGGGGTTTCAAAATTTGTTGTCCAAAGTCTAGTAAAGTAACCCAAATCCCTTACAAAGCCCCAGAACCCATTCCTTAAAGACAGAATAATAAAGGAAAAGCCCGAATGGAAGTTGATGAAGTTGATCAGAGGCCGTGGAAGAGGGTCGAGACCGTTGATCTTGTTTGGGATCAAGTGCACAAGTTTTAGGAAACAGTTGGAGGTTTAGTAAACGCAAACAACATTTTGATTAAGGAGATCCAACTGCTTCGGGAAAATCAAAAGAAGAATGAACAATTGTTTAACACGCACTCAGACTGGCTCACCAACCTTCAGATCACTGTCGGAGAATTGGAAGAAACCGTCACATCCCAGACCGAATGATGAATTTTATAATTATTTGAATATTTATTTTAATTACGTGTGCTAAAAACATTAAGTATGGTTTATATTTTATTTTTTTCTGATGTGGTGGCTTGGTTTGTTTATTTATTTTATTTGGATTGTAATGGTACTTTATTTTTATTTTAAAGTGTGATGTTTATTTAAGTTGAATTATAAAAAAGTGAATTTTGATTGTTTTATTATTTGTTTGTTTATTTTTAATTATTATGAATAATGAATATGTACCGATCTGTCTTTCTATATTCTTAACCGATAAATTAATCTTGATGTGACGAGGACGTCACAAAAGTCTAAGTTTCATGGTCATCCATGGAGTTTTCATGGTCATTTTGACTTTTTAGAGTCAAAGTATGTGAAATTGCATGATTTTGTTGATAACCTTGATGTATGTTTCATGAGATATGTGTTTATGTGTTAAGTTTGTTAATTTGCCATAATTAATTTCTAGAAATTAATTTGGATTTATAAAGTTGGTTGCCTAAATGTGCATATATTGTTAAAATTATGAAACTTAGGTGGCTAGCTTAAAGATACATTTTATGTGCTAAATGTTTCATTTAAATATGATAAATGTTTAGTGTCTAAAATAATGGCAAATTATAGACTATATATATAGGATGCAAAAAGTGAGCGTAATTGTGTAAATGCAATTATAGGTTACATTATTTGATTTATCTCATGCATATTATGGTTGGTTGGCACAAATTGTAGATGGCAAGGAGAACGAGACAACGAACCCAAAAATGTTGATATCCCAATTTATTGGTCTCCAAAGCTCCTTTTATCCCAACACCCCGAACACATTAGAACACATTTGTTTTTGTATAGGAAATATTCTAATAAAGTGTTGACTGAAAAGAGGGTTAAGAGGAGTGATTTTGAGGATTACGGGATCCCATATCTCTTTGACTATTTGGGGTGGGATGGTGTGTTTGAGTTGGGTGGTAATGATATTTATCAATTTTATGTAGTCGAATGGATGTCTACCCTACGAAGGGAGACAGGTTCGCTTTAGATTGATAGGCACTGTCCATGGTAGGGACGTGGCGATGGATGCACAAATCCTTCGCCAATTATTTAATTTAGATACTGGGGTAGGCTACGAAGGGTCTGACCAATAGGGGTAGGAATATATGAATGAGGCCCAATTGGCCTTCACTGATATGACTTGGTCAGGGGAGTGGATGGAGCAGGTTAATAGAGCCTTTATCCCATCCATTTTGGAGTCCGAGACCTCCAATTCCTACATCCGAAAGGCTTTATCTCCGAGGTGCAAGGTGCTTCACAAGATTCTTGTGAATAACATCTTACCTCGTGATAGCGACCTGACCAAAGTCAGGCATAGGGATATCACTGTCCTTCACGGCCTTCTTAAGGGTAAGCCCAGACTGTCCTTTGCATGGACAATTATGAATGACTTATGGGCCATGTACGACACGAGAGAGAGGACGATCATCCCCCATGCTTGGTAGATCTCCAAGTTCCTTGAGAGGACGGGCTCACTTTCGCCCGATTCCCTGCTATCCCCCATTCGGCGACGTTCATTACGGCCGCCATGTTCCCTACCTTGATTTTTAGGGAAGTTGACGAAGGGTTCGAGATATTCGACAAAGAGACAAATAAGTCGTATATCAAGGACTATACTGAGGATGTGAGAGAGAGAGAGAGAGAGAGAGAGAGAGAGAGGAGAAGGCCGCCAATGAGGCAAAAGTTCGGCATTCTGAGCCGAACCTAGGTGCGTCTACCTCGCGCAGTTGAGGTAATGACAGTTTTCATTTTGACCGCATGATGAGGCGGATTGAGGATATAGTCGTGGGTCAGGGTGCGTTCCGAGAGGATGTGACCCAGAGATTAGATGAGATGAATGGGCGTATGACCCATATTTATGATAGGGACGATCACTTAGCGGGTCGGGTAGATCAGTTACAGGATGGGTAGAGAGCCCTGGCATATCAAAATGCCTACTACCAGCATCATGACTGGGCATATTGGGAGGGAGTTCGACACCATGAGTACTCCATGGCCGGTATGCCTTATCAGTCTTATGAGGATTACACGATGCCCGACTACCAGGCCTACAACCCTGCTGTAGATACTTATCAGCGCTATCCGGCGCATGGCAGGCAGGACCTCCCAGACCCGATGCCTCCTCATTTGGTTCTTCCGACTGCACAGTTCACCCATGGCCAGAACCCGTATACCGACTTCTTCAACAGCGTCTTCGGTCCTCCTCCGCCGCCTCCTCCATTTGAGTAATCGGGTACTACCTTTCCTTATTCTTTACTTTTTTCTCTTTTATTTTATTTTAGTTTATTATGCATTTAATTTCTTTGTCGTAATTTCATTTTTAGTTCTTAGTTGAGTCCTATTTAAAGTTTTTAATGTTTATTTAGTCTGTCATTTATTCCCCATTTGTGTCTTGTTTGCCGACCACGCCGGGGAATATGATGATACTTCGAAAATGCATGTGCGAGGGAATTGACTGGTGTTGACAGGATATTTTATAAATAAGAAAAAGAGTCGTAGTAATAATTAAAATTTTTGCCACGTAAAATGAATTCAAATACGTTAAAATTTATTTGGGATTAAACATAAGTAATGTGTCAAAAGATTTTGGAAACCCATGCAATAAGGGGGAGAACTTAATCATGTTTTAACCTCAAAGGTAATTTAATTGTAGTCATGATGGTTCGAGAAATTAAGTCCGTAGGGGTACCACTCATGCCTAATCCCCTAAAACCATTTGGTTTGGGAGCGGTTGACCGAAATCTCGTTACATGGACCATCTGGCTAATATAGTGAAAAGAAAATAGATAGAAACATGGTATTAAAAAGAAAATTTGTTGTAAACATGCAAAGAGGAAAAAGATGGTCGGAAGACCCACATGTTTTAAGTATTGTAACCTTGAGCTAAAAGAATATTTTCAAAAGTGAGATACATTATATAAATTATAAGAGAAGTATATTTTAACTGAAAACGTCTTCAATTTACATGTTAAGATTTTTAATGCATTAGTACGAAGGCTACCTTGACATAAAATTTCTAGACTCACTGCCAATTCTTGCTCGTTACTTAGTTAGTTCTGATTGCAAAAGCTTGTTCGGGGACGACCAAGAGTTAAGTTGGGGAGATTTGATAAGTCTATAATTTATATGGTTTCTGAGTCATATTATGATCATTTTAAGCACCGATACTTCGTAAAATCCATATTATTACTCAAAGTTTGTATTTCAGGGCTAAGATGATAAAAAGAAGCAATCCGAGAGAATTCAGAGCAAATCGGACTGAGGGGGGCGCAGGCCTGCGCTACCCTGCGCTCCACACAGCACCCAAACTGTCCAGATACGTTTCAGCACACGCCAGCTAAACCCTAGCGACGCCAATACGCGTTTTTCAACCCTGGAAACCCTAAATTCAATTCTCTATAAATAGTAGAGGAGGGGCAGCCTTGGAGAGGAGTCCCGACGTGTGTGCAAGTTTGCCGAAGCTCTGCCGGAGTGGATCTACGGTACGAGAACGAAGACGGTGGTTCGCAAGCTATTCCAATGGCTCAGATCTGTGATTGTGAGGAGCATACGATGAGCGACTAATCACATTAGCCGTTTACGGAGGATCTACAGCTAAGTTTACTTTGCTTTAATTTCTTATGTTTTGATGTATTCTTATTGAGCTTGATCTATTATGTGTATGCAAATGATAAACATTTGGCTATGATTATGATTATGTGTTGCGATTGGTAAAAGCAAGATAGTTTATACTAGTGTTATTATTCGTGCCGAGTCCATTAGTTTAGGGATTAAGACGAGTATTAATGTTGCATACGCTATGCCGAGAGTTATTGGTTAAAACATGTTTGATTAATTTAGTCGCGCAATTGATTATGTCTATGTGATCATTGTATGAAATTATAGTGAGTAATACTTATGTCGTGGTGATTCCGTGAATGATTATTCATATCTTGATTGTTTATCTTCTTCGTTAGTTGCTTCAATCTTAATTTTAGTTACAAGCAATAGCAAATCATTATTCTAAACAACTCATTAAAATCCACAATTTCACAATTTAAATGCTTTCAAATAATCTATTCCTCTAACTCTAATAACCTAATCCTAATTACGACCACACTCCCTATGGATTCGACCCTTACTTCTCTAGCTAGTTAGTGGATTTAAGGATTAAATCGGCGGGTCACAATGACAGCCCGTCAGTAACGCCATCCTGATAATTGAGAAAGCTCGGTTCTCGGCCTCATAAAGATTCTTGTCATCATCTTTCATGTTCTGATAAGTTAAGACTCTTTGTCGGCCCTCTAACTCTTGTGTAGGAGGAATATATCCCTCATCAATGCATATCCACATACGCATGTCTTTAAATCGAGCAAAATCAGCAAACTTATCCTTCCACCAATAGTAGGCCTCCAGTTTCATTAGCTTTGGCGGAGAATTTGCTTTGCCGACCTCGTGGTCCATTTCTATGAATTTTTGCAAACTCGACATTCTTTCTAAACTTTTTGTTTTCGAACTTAAACAAATTTAAAAATTAATTTAAAGTAAACCCTTCGAGCTTATGCAGGTTCTAATAATTTAAATTTTTAAATTCGTTTAAAAATTAAATTCGAAATGACATAAGTTCGAACTCAACAAGTTCGAATGAGTGTAAGTTCAAGAAAACCCTAGAAATTCTGACAAATTCGAACCTCTGGCAAGTTTGAAGAAACCCTAAATTTCTGACAAGTTCGAAACTGACAAGTTCGAATTCTGACAACTTCGAATTTCCAGTTAAATTCGAATGAAGCCCTAAAACAACTTCGAGAGGAGTGTATTCTGACAAGTTCGAATGAACCCTAATACCCCCTTAAGTTCGAGCGCCGCAAATTTGAGAAAAGGACAAAAAATTGATTTTTACAAGATTTCAGATTAAACCAACGATTTATAGATTAAAAACAATGATTTCGACTGAAGAAGTGAATTAATATGTATTTTTATCCGTTACGTTGCTTGTAGAACTCAGAATACGTGATTTTTCCGCTAAGAACGTCAAGAAACCAAGAATGTTGTATGAACACGAAGAACACGATGAACACTCTTTATGGCTCTGATACCACTTGTAAGGTCACCTACTTACGGATCTGAGCTTGACGCAACACCTTCCAACGAGTGCGGAATCCTCGTTAGGGGCTTAACGGATCGATCACACACGTGGAAACCCGCAGACGAACACAATGATAGACGTTACGACGAACGACCCGCACGTGTATTTCTGCGAAACGACTTTCTAAAATCTCTCAAGATCATACGTGCACTATACGAGCTCTGAACGATAATCTCTACAAAGGTCACTAATTCAAACTGATCAACTCTTAATTATAGGGGTTAAATTCGAACTTAGCTTAGACAAGTTCGTATAGGCCCAAGCCCACGAACTTGTCCACTACAAGTTCGAACTTAGCTCCACTAAGATTAAACCCTAGCCTTTGAACTTATTCTTGAACTTGTCTTTGAACTTGTTCTTGAACTTATCTTTGAACTTATTTTTGAACTTATCTTTGAACTTAAGTAAACATCAATCACAAACAAGATCAAACATATATAACCAAGATCAAACATATATATTAACTTGTAATTACAAAGCCTGAACTATTACAAAAGACTATCTATACTTAGAATGCTATCGTCACACAGGGTGCACTAACACCTGTCGCCTTTTCTACCAGAACCTTGAATCTTTTAAACACCTCAAAAGCCTCTGACTTTTCTGCCAAAAAATAGACCCATGTTTTTCTTGTAAAATCATCAAGGAAAGTCATGAAATACCTTTTTCCTCCAAATGAAGTTGGTGTGATTGGTCCACACAGGTCACTATGAACATGATCTAGTGGCATCTTTGCATGATATTCTGCTTCTTTTAGAAATGGACTTCTAGTGTGCTTTCCGATAACACAACTTTCACAATACGTTTTTTGGTAACCCAGGTTGGGCAAACCATGGACCATGTCTCATCTTGTCAACTCGTGTAATCTACCAAAGCTTAAATGTCCAAACCGTAAGGTGCATAACGACCCTTTGTCTTTTGATTCAATTTTCAAGCATCTTCCTCTCATGTTACTAAGATGGAGTTTGTACGTGCGATTCTTACACATATCTACACGTGCAAGCAATCTGCCTTCTTTGTCTTTCAGAGGCATCATTCGTTCCTTCATAAACACTGAGTACCCTTTCTCTATTAATTGTCCCAGACT
This sequence comes from Centrapalus pauciflorus, assembly GCA_020465985.1. Taxonomy (NCBI): domain Eukaryota; kingdom Viridiplantae; phylum Streptophyta; class Magnoliopsida; order Asterales; family Asteraceae; genus Centrapalus; species Centrapalus pauciflorus. Next base: position 288,860 of record JAANYP010001371.1, read on the forward strand.
TAGTATGTTACTTTTCATTTCTGGAACATAATACACATCTTCAGTTCTGCTCTCCTTTCCATTGTTAAAAAAAACAGATCTTTCCATGCCCCTTCACTTGTACTTTCGATTGATCTCCAACGAGACATAACTATCTCAAACTTCCTCCATTTCTACAAACATTTTTTCTGTCCAGACATGTGATTACTTGCCCCAGTATCTAGGTACCAGATTGTTTCAGATTCAGAATTTGTTTCGTCATGGGCCATCAACAACACACCTTCCTCCTTGATTTCTTCTTAGGTTGTTAAGTTTGCATTATGGTCTGTCTTTCTAGGGGCTCTACAATTTCTCGCATAGTGCCCAATTCTCCCACAATTATAACAGTCTATTCTTTGGCGGTATGCATCACGTCCGCCTCTGACGTCTTCCTCGCCAGACTGATTGGTACTCTGGTGTAGTTTGCTCCCTTTCACTTCGTTCATGGTGGCTATTTTCCCTTCCTCGTCCTCTACCACGGTATCCTCCAGAATTTCCAAATTTACCTTGATGACTATTGTGAACATACATTGCCTTGTCATCCTTTTTGGTTACCTTCGAATTTAGCACTTCTTCAAGAGGCTCTTCTTTCTTTTTCTTCTTTCTTTGCTCATGGGCCTCCAATGAGCCTGCTAACTCTTCAATTGTCAAATCTCCTAGGACTTTGCATTCCTTGATTACACACACAACGTTTTCGAAACCATCTATCAATGACCTTAAAATTTTCTCTATCACTCTTGTCTCCGTAAGAGTTTCTCCGTTACGTCGTAGTTGATTTACCACAACCTGGACTCGCGTGATATAATCTGAAATAGCTTCAGACTCCCTCATATTCATAGCTTCTAATTCTCCACGTAGAGTCTGGAGACGCACCTGTTTTACCTTATCAGCACCTTTACACCCCAACTCAAGTATCTCCCATGCCCCTTTTGCTGTTGTTGCGCCTCCAATCATCTCAAAGCGAGACTCATCCACTTATTGAAAGAGAAGATAAAGAGCCATCTTGTCCTTCATTCTTTTTTCTTTTAGTACCCTTGTCTGATTAGCAGTCAAGGCACCAAGTTTTTCAATTGTGGGTTCTTCAAAACCTGATGTAATACACTCCCATGCATATTGAGCTCCCAACAACGCTTTCATCTGAATAATCCAATTATCATAATTAGATTTTGTGAGCTTTGGAAGAGAGACATGACCCAACGAGGTGTCGTTGTTCATTCTCCTACCAATTTGTTGGAAAAATAACTAATGAACTGGTGGTTTTGGAGTGTGTGTGTGCAGCAGACACAAGAATACATACATATATATACATATATATATATATATATATATATATATATATATATATATATATATATCTGTGTGTGTGTGTGTGTGTGTGTGTGTGTATTTGGGCAAATGTTTTATTCTCTTGTTTTATTTCATATAATCTGGACTGATTTATAGACAAAACATCAAATGACTTGGAGGGGTTTTTTAACTCCTAATATAAATTCAAAGCAAACAAAGAGAATGCTACATCTAATGATTACTTATCAGTATCCTTAACTAACCCAATTAATTAAATAAACTTTCCAGTAGCTTTCAATGAAGTCATTTCTCTTTTGACTTGAGCTTAATTCCAATGGGATACATGTGGCCGAATTGGTCTAATAACTAATCACATGAATAAGATCTCTTCACAGAAGTTTATTACTTTTCATTCTATAATGCCAAATACATACAGGTTTAATAACCTTTATTTTACACTGAAATCTTTAGGAAGCTTACATAAATGTAAGCTTCTTTCAACATTAAATTAAGATTGAGATTGGCAAACCGTTGAGATCGACATTAATTATTAGTAAATTAAATTTGGTTAAGTGAAGTAGTAGTTGTATTACTATGATCTCCTTAATCAAAAGAGGCAATTTAACTAATTTACCCCCTCAGGAACAATTGAATTGGTAAATGGACTGGAGGTGAGATTACAAAAGTGGAAGTGCATGTGCTGCATATGTATATTATGTAATGTCTATTGACTGTTGATATCATCAAACTTAGCTGTTATATATACAAATTGGCTTTCTCATTCCAACTCCTATTAGCCCTTTCCAAATCACAAGAATTTGATAACCAGTGAGCAATTTTGTTAATAACAATGATTACTTTTTATTATTTATCATAACAACATCAATAATAATACATACACAGAAACATATATCGTTATTCAGATAAAAGAATAAGTTAAATGTAGGGAAGAATTAAGCTAACATTAACACTCTGAACTTCAAAAATGTTATATGATTGAATAATTCAAACCAAATATAAAAAAATCATTACTAAAATTTAAAACTCATCTACATTCATGGATTTTTTTTTAATCATTTACTAGTTTTATGACCCACGTAATACGTGGATATTTTTAATAATATTTATTTATATAAAAATTATATAAGTAAAAGTAAAATACATAACTACTAATTATTTAAAATAATGTAAATTAAAGTTTGTTTTTAATTTAATATATTTTAATTTGTAAATTGAGATTTTAGTTTATATATAATATTATACTTATATATTTTACTACATGGATTTAGATGACATGGATTAGTATTAGAATGTTTAAAATATTTATGTTTTTAAATTACATTGATTAAATATGAAAGTGTTTGAATTAGATTTCATATTTTCTGTTAATAATGAAGTAGTAAAAAGTAGAAATCTAATTATGAAAAAAAGTAGAAAATCATAAATTTAGAGAGATTAGGTAGTGACACGTGACATGATATGTTTTCCTTTTATTAATATTATATATAGATTAGATTATTAAGTGTAATATTAATATCAATTCATATTTTCATTTATATTTTTTAGAATTTATAAAAAAAATTGATAATTTATTATATTTGCTACTAATAAGTAATAATAATCGAAATTTTAAGAAAAAAAGTAGATTTTAAATTTTATAAATTAGTTTAAATTTTAAAAATCAATACTTTTGTAGAATATTTATGGATGAAGACATATGAAATATAAGAAGGAAAAATTGTATCTAATTTGTCAACATTTTATACTTAATATGATCTAACTAAAGAAATTATGTTATATTAATAAATAAATGTTTGTTTTAAGATAATAATTATACAAAATTATTACAATTATAATATGCATGTTTCTAATTTAAAGACAATATATATGTTTTAGTTATTAGTAACCTATTGGTTAATTGCTTTTAATACAATAAATAGAAGTGATTAATGTAAGGAAATAAACTAGGAAATAAAGATAAAAGGTTATTTATATATTCTTTTAATTAATTAAATTTATCGTTTGTCAAAACATGTTCTCAATCTCTATTTAACCTTGGAAAAAAGGCCATTAGTTCCTGTATCGAAATTATGATTATATTTTTCCACAACCCGTAACTATGATTATAGTCTCCACAAAGCCATTAGTTCCCGTGTCAAAATTATGTGACGATGCATTCACAGGACTTAATCACATGTATTTCATTCTTATGATAAAGCAGAGTCAACGATGAATATGGATCCTCATGATGCTAAAGACAATAGAAAATGAGGAAGTTGTATTTGGAGAATAAGAGATCGCATTCGATCACAACGAATTCTCCATGCGTATCATACATATCAATCACTTCATCATCAATTCCTATAGATCTAACAAGCTATGCAATGCAAAGATCTAACAAGGTATGCAATGCAACCATCTACTCAAAATATAAACCTTAATCACGTTTTACCCGTTCACAGTTTGCATTAATGATTCTTATAGGAGATTGGCCATGTCAGATATTACAAATAGTAAGTTTTATCATAACAAATGATAGTAAATAACATTTACTTATGATTTAATCTTCATTATATTTTCTAACTTTTTTAAATCCATATTGTAATGGATTTAAATTTACTAATATGTACTTTTATATACATAAATATATTTTTCTTAAGTTCTCATCGTAGCCACTTCTTCGTAATAAGTAGCTCCATTTATGCACATGGATCACATTGACGCAAAAGAGAGAACAACAATAAGGAAAATTTTCTTTAGAATGTAAGAGATCAAAGTCCACATCTACAACAACAGAAGTACAATGGTCATCCAACACCCGAATTTCTTCAATGAGAGGTATTATAATTTCTATGTGTCAATTATGACATTTTACTAATCAGTTCAAGTTATATGTTTTTCTTATATATATATATATATATATATATATATATATATATATATATATATATATATATGAGATTGGGTTCTTGGAATTGTTCAAAAATTGTAGTATAAAATTTCATTTTTTTCGTATTGTAGGTTTTATGTCAACGAATGGAAAATTTTCTTTAGAATGTAAGAGATCAAAGTCCACATCTACAACAACAGAAGTACAATGGTCATCCAACACCCGAATTTCTTCAATGAGAGGTATTATAATTTCTATGTGTCAATTATGACATTTTACTATATATATATATATATATATATATATATATATATATATATATATATATATATATATATATATATATATATATATATATATATATATATGAGATTAGGTTCTTGGAAATGTTCAAAAATTGTAGTATAAAATTTCATTTTTTTCGTATTGTAGGTTTTATGTCAACGAATGGTGCATTATCATCCCAGAACAATGCTCAAGAAATCCCTACAAATGTTGTGCATAATCTTAAAAATAACAAAACAGACAAATCGAAAGGTAATATTTAAGGATCTTTCATGTCTAACTATAATGTAATTATTATAATATAATGCATAAGGTGTTTTTTAAATGAATAAATGTTTATTTTTTCAATAACGTTATGTAACAGATTACTTTCATCATGATGATTAAACTCGCATATGTCAACTATGTCATGCAAAATTATGAACAGACAAAGCAGTTAAAGGTCAAAGAACTAGGGACAAAACATGTTATTACCTAGGTTGCGGTTACGACAAGGTTCAGCTTCCGGAGTTGAAAGCATCGCCACCATTATATGAGTATCTATTTTGTCTTAACGATTCGAAAAGCAAAAACTTAAGGGTAAGGCTCCATATATATTCAGGCTTAGTGGTCGAAACTACCATGTTATGGGAAGCCTTCTACGTGTAGATGCCTCAAAACCAAATTTCTCTCGGCTTTACATATGTGACACCGAGAATGAACTTTCAAATAGGCAGACATGCGGTTATATTCTTCTTCTAATTATTAACTTTTGGATATTTCTACATGTGATATTGTATATCACTTTTGTATTTTTATACCAATTATTGTATGAATTTAAATAAGTTACATAATCTTTTAAAAGATACATATTTAAGTACATCTTAATTCCTTTTCCATACTTTGGTGCCCAACGAGTGCATTATGCTTCAATTCTTTTCGTATAACTATATCTCTCATAATGCATCTCGTATATTTTTTGCATTTCTAGCTGCGAACCAAAGGACTGGTCTACCAAAACTACTGATCTTCATGATGTTGAAACAATAATGTATTTGAAGAGTATGTGTTGGATTCAATAAAGTATAGGTTAAGGTCTACAGGATGGTAAGAGATTGCTTTCATGCAAATACACATGAAGACCTAAAGTTACGACTAACGGGGAGAAGACAACAAGACAGAAGGACATATAACCTGCCAACTGCTTCCGAAGTGTCTAGTTTCGTTATTGATGACATTGGTGATACACTTGATAATAGGGATATTATTGTTGAAAAAAAGTCAGGACGTTTAAAACGTATAAGTGAATTACATCCCTCGTATCTTACTCTTCAATACCCACTACTTTTTCCATATGGAGATGATGGGTGTAGAATTGATATTCCTCATAGAGGCGTCAGTTAGGCACAGAAAGGCCTCAGTTAAACCTGCTCTACATCTTAGGGGAGATTTTTAATCAAACCTGTTTGATGCACTTGAAGGTATAATTTAAGGCCTGTTTATTCCTTATTGAAACCTGAAAAGTGATTTGCAATATCAGCCCAAAGTTGTTTTACCCTGTTGCATTCGTTGCAACAAAGGCAGATTGTCCAAGCTGTTCTGTCTGCTGAACAGGCTGGACATAAACTGTCTACGCTGCTCTGTTCTGTTGAGTAACTTGGACAGATTCTAAGTGTTCTGTTCTTTGTGAACAGAACCTGTTCTTTGTGAACATGCTAAACACTTTATGGAATGTGTTTCCAAGTCCTCATGTATTGTTTTTGGCTACAAGATCAGTTTACAAGTCGAAGACAAAGTGGAAGACAGAAACTACACAGCTTGCCTACGCTGTTCTTGTTACATGAAGACAAACAGATATCTGAAAAGGGTGACAGACCTTTTCTTATATCAAAATGGCCTTAGAAAAAGAAGAAAGATGCAAAGTTGACATTCCTCTTTTGGTTAAAGCCTTATGCAATAGTGAAAAAAATAAAAAGACAAAGATTCTGCCATATGAAGACAAATCTGCTTTATCAGAATGTGCAGAAAAGGTGTCTTGTCTTTTTGGAAAGACATTCCACTATCTCACCGTCCAATGAAGAAGCTTCACTGAGATTCTCAGTACGTGTGTCTTTTTAGAAAAGGTGTCTTGTCTTTGTGCATTAAACTGTGTTTTTCATGCATGCAAGTCTGCATGAATATAACAGTACGTGTGTCTAAGCTGTTCTTATTCAAGCTGTCCATCTGAGTCTTATAAAATTAGTGAGTGCATCTAAGTGAGTATAGTCATTGTATCTAGTCTGAGTGTGTCTTAGATTAGTTGAACAACTGTTGTATCTGTCATCTCAGCTTGAACCTTTCCGTAGTCAAGCTTGTTTGTAATTAACACTTGTTGATAATATACACAAACTTTGAGAAAAGAGTGTTGAGTTTTTAAAAGGCTGTATTCACCCCCCCCCCCTCTACAGCTCAGAACAATACACTAGGGAAACCTGTTGGGACCTACAACTTGTATCAGAGTAGATAGAGTGTGTGTCAACTCTAGATCTCTCATTCTCCCTACTTTCCCATGGACAACAGTGCTGCAAGTTCCTCCTCTTACTATGACAATGGGTCAATGGCAAAACCCCCCAAGTTCAATCATCAGAACTTCTCTGGTTGGAAGTGCAGAATGATGCTCTATTTAGAGAATCTGGATGTACAACTACCAGAGATAGTAATGGAAGGTCCCTATGTGCCAACTTCTGTTACTAGCATTACTCTTGCTGTTGAAGGAGCTGCTCCTGAAATCAGAACCTTTGAGAAGGCCAAAGCTCAATTGTCTGATGAAGATAAAAGACTGGTTGCTCTGGATGCAAAAGCCAGGAATAACCTGGTCATCTCTCTACCTGATGATGTGTTCAAACAGGTTGAGAAGATGAAGACTGCAAAGGAGATGTGGGATACTTTGTGTACCGTCTATGATGGTACCACAATCACACTGGATAACAGGATTAAAAATCTTGTTAGACAGTATGAACTCTTCTTTGCAAAACCAAAGGAGTCACTCACAGAAACCTACATCTGGTTTACTGCTCTTGTTAATGATCTCAAAGCTGTTGGGATCACAAAGGACAGCCTGACTCTGGTGAACAAGTTCTTGGACATCCTGCCTGAAGAGTGGAACTATTTTTCTACCATATTAAGAAATTCAGGTACCATCAAAGGTATGGATCTTGTAAACTTATATGTATCTTTACTGAATGATGAGCAGTCAAGGCACCAGAAAAGAAATGCCTTGGAGATGTCTAAGAGAGGTGCTGCCTTAGTGGCCAGCGTGAGACAATCTGTTGGGCAGGTATGTGATGTGTTCACACAACCTGGTCAATAGGCTGATGATGAAAGGGAAGAAATGTCTGATGAGGAAGACAGTGCAGATCTTTTTGAATTTGATGATGAGCAAATGATTGCAATGCTTGTCAAAAGGTTCAACAAGAAAAGGTTTGGAAGAAAAATGCTGCAGGGAAACTCAAATGCTATAAAAAAGAAGGCATTTGATAAATCTAAGGCTGAGTGCTTCAAATGTGGCAAGACTGGCCATATAGCTGCTGACTGTGTGTCAAAAGCTGTTGGTCAGTCCTCCAAACCATTCAAGACTAACAGGGACAATGGCTACAGGGTTAAGTACCTTATGGCCATGGCTAAGCTGAAAAAGTTTGAAAACTCAGTGGCTTCCAACAAGCAAAAGGGGCTCATGGCTGAAACATGTGATTGGGAGGAGTCTGATTCATCCTCAGATAAAGAAGACAACAACTGTTTGATGGCCAACATTGACGTCCCATCAACCAGCAACTTCAAACAGGACTTGGCTGAAGCTGAAGCCATCAGCAGCTTAGAGAACTAGAACCCCACAATGATGTACAAGGTACAAAACTTTATGGCTTATAGTTCTAAAGAAAAAGTAAAAATGTTTGAATATATGCTTGTTGATTTAAAAGCTGCTATTGAGAAGCACAATGTTTTACTGTCTGAAATCTCTAAACTTAAAAATGATCTTGACACAAAATCCAGTAAATTGGACAGTTTCCATAAGTTGGAAACTGAGCTTGATGAATTAAAACACATCAACTCCATTTTACTAGAAGAAAGGAGAGAGACAGATGTAAAACATGCAAAGCTTCAAAAGATAGTTGACTCTTGGTTCCAATCTGCACAAAAAGTCAGCCATTGTATCAGTCAACAGATCCCTGCACAAATCCAAGCCTATCTTGGAGGGGATCTTGACAAAGCTGCTTCTATTGTTGAGATTAATAATCTGAAAGATGACTTATCCACTCTTGGTGAGCTTCCCAGCACTTTCATCCAGAAAGTAAATGGTAAGCTAGTCTCAACAAACAGGTTTGTCAGGCCTCAAAATACTGACAGCTTGTGTGAAAAAGCCCCAAAAGCTGATGATGGAATGTGTTCTCCATCAAATCAGCCTGCTAAGTGCTCTGCTAATTCACACAAGCAGAAGAAAGGAAAACATGCTCAAACTGCAGTCATGGATACTAAACCTGTTGACAAAACAGGCTCTGGGTCCAAAGGTGATGGTAAAAGACCTATTAATCCTTTTGATTGTAAACATTTTGAGAAAAAGTTTTCAAAAGGTAAGCAGCCTGCATTCAACAGGGGTAAGTCTCATGTTGAAAGGAAATCTGCTGTGGATTCAAATTACACTACAAGAAAACGAGCCTATTGCAACCTTGGCAAAATGTTGCATTAGGCCTGCAAAAAGTTGCATTATGCCTAAAGCAACCTTTTAGCAAGAGTTGCATTATGTCCTCTTGCATTAGGTCTAAGGTAACCATTTTTGTAGAATATGCAACCTTTTTTGGAAGAGTTGCATTAATCATAGAAATGCAACCTTTTTAGAATGCAACCTTTTTATACTTAAATGCAACCTTTTTACAAGCAAATGCAACATTTTTCACACTCAAAAGCAACCTTTTTTTACATCAAATGCAACCTTTTTCAAACTCAAACGCAACTTTTTTTTATTTTCAAATGCAACCTTTTCACATTAAAATACAACTATTTTTAAACTCAAATGCAACCTTTTTATGCTCAAATGCAACATTTTTATGCTCAAATACAACCTTTTTTACATTGAAATGCAACTTTTTTTATTTTAAATGCAATATTTATGAATTTAGTTACAAAAAGTACAACCTTTTAATACACGAATACAATTAATAAGCATCACCAATTCAAAAAATGTCCATTACAATAATTAAAATGTATCAAAATCCTTCACCAATTACACAATAATCTCAAAATACAATATTCCATATAATAATTGTTAATCATAATGACAAAAGGTGTCTAAATCCTCCAAAAAAACACCGGTCTTCATATATATATCGATATCCCAAAACAAAGTTGCCTGTCACACAAAAAAAATAATAATAAGTAACTAACTCAAACCAAAATAATCAAATTGATGAAATAATTATACTTGTCATGATCGTAACGACATCATACCTTGACCCAAACATAGATGATAACTCATGCTTATTAATCACAAACTTGAAGAGGCGATTTTTTCCATAAGCTTCTTCATCGCATCTTCAACTAATTTATCTTGTTGGTTCTAAATATCTTCTTCCAAACAAGCATCAACATGCAAATCAATTTTATAGATATGAAAAGAACAAACCTATATTTAATTTTATAACAAAATATAAACTTACCAATGCAAATCAGCGTACTTTAAATTTCTTATAAGAAGTCGATGCAAGCTCCAAGCTATGATGAACTCATCAATTTAAACACACCCAACTGATGGAGGGGTAGTTAGGAAGAAAACTGAATCACACCTCTTATATTGGTTCAAAACACACTACACACATACTACATACATACAAACACACTGTACATTCGCATATATATATATATATATATATATATATATATATATATATATATATATATATATATATATATATATATATATATATATATATATATATATATATATATATATATATATATATATATATATATGTATATATATAAATACACAATTCTGTTTTATTGAAAACCACACACATATAACAAACAAGTTCGCATATAAAAAAGTTCAATATATAAAAAAATATTGCTGCTGAATATATACAAAAAATATTGCTGCTGATGACTAAAGACACACCATTAATTGAAAGACACACACACACACACACACACACACACACACACACACACACACACATATATATATATATATATATATATATATATATATATATATATATATATACTAGGTACCATTTTAGCCGTGCTACGCACGTCCCTAGGTTAAACTTAAATAATTTGAAAAGAAAACATTTGGCATCAGATCTACCTTGATAAAAAAAATTCTAAGTCATGTGCTGCAAGAGCAACAGTTTCAACAAATTGTCATGGTCTGGCTTGAATATAATCTAGTGCAGCAATCCTAACAAACACCCTTATCCTGCATTTCAGCATAGAAAACTTATAAGCCACAAGTAAAAGCAAAATAAATAGCAAAATGGCCAATTGCTCTTCTAAAAGTTATAGAAGCCTGGAAATCTATACAGAAGTTAAAGATTTGCATTACAACATCAGTTTTAAACATAAAAAAGAAGTGTCACTATTCCTTATTTCTATCTGCTTAAATGAGATATAATGACACAATTTTTATTCATAGAATCCTATACAAGCAAAATTGCATCTATAATTAGAACGAATCACAAAGGCTGAAAGGATTAAAAGCACAATTTGATTTTAATGATAAAGAGCTGAAGAGTTGATCATCACAATTCGAGCTACAACTTTTATGTTATGGATTTTGAATAAAATAGCTTCTAACCTCAGTTTTTGCCTCAAAATACAACAAATCTGTTGGTCGATCGATCCTTTTGCGGAGATCCTCGGTTTTTAGCTGCTGCCATCCAGTCTTGTTCCCACTCTATTCCAGCCACAATCTGCCTCATATTAGCATCATAATTCAGTTAATTTACTCCGTAACAAGCTCCCAATACCCCCAAAGCTTTTGACAACATAATCGTTAATAATTAAACCACCCTTTAATGTCCAAATGTAAGTATCTTTTGGTTGTAATTAACTACCTTTCTAATAACTTTATCTGAAGGTCAACAACGCCTCAGAAATAGCCAAAGAAACGGTCCATCACCCTGCAAAGAAGAAGATGACCGACATTTGCATGTTCATGTGAAACCCCAATTCCCCAAAACAGCTACAGAATTGGTTCAATGGCCATCTTAGATTTCATTTATATATTTACAAGTCATTTATGTATTATTTAACTATAAGGGTCATGCAAGCAAACACATATGTAATGCTAACTCATTAAGGGGTGCTTAAGTAGTGTATACGTTAGTAACAGAAAACATATATGTGTGTATTTGAGGCTCTATTAGTAACTAGAACAACAAAAAGAATCAGTAGCAAATTAAAATTGGTAATATGTGTGGGCAACATCCCTTTTAATTGGGTTATAAAAGCTAATTGTTTAAGTAGTGTGTGTGTAGTATATGGACTCTGAGATTTAGCCAAAAGAAAAGTCTCGGACTGTTTATGAAAGCAATAACAGCAACAATGGGAGTATTGGACTCCATATTATGTGGAAAACACAATGAAGAACAACTGATACAACAGTCCTCTAATAACCCTTTAGTTGCTACAAAAAAGCTAGGTGTTTAAGTAGTGTATATGTGTGTATTTGAGGCTCTGTTAATAACAGAAAACAAAAAGAATCAGTAGCAAATTAAACTAGGTAATATGTGTGGGGACTATTGCAGCCAAGTCTATGTTAGCAAAACACAGAGGATCCATAGCACACTTATGAAGAAATGAGCATGTAGCTGCAACATAGCACATATTTTGTGTATCAAGCATTGTAAAAACCTAAAAGACATTATGCAAGACAAATGGGTGAAGTTAAGAAAACAACATATTAATTAGATAAGTAAAGCCCAACGACAGAGAGGACTATAACAAAGAAATTTCCACAGAAACATGTAAACCTGATAAAATTTTCAACATATCCTTCTCTCATATCCTAATTGTTAAGAGCATGGACATAAGAAAACATGAAGCCTATTTGCATAAACTGATTGGAATAGATTTCATATAAAAATTCAATAAGTTCTATAATTCGACCAAAAAACAACAAAAATCATAGATAAGCATCTTAACTAAATAAGATCATGATATCCTTCTTCTCAATCTCAATTCTCAAAAATAGAAGTATTTGCATAAAAAGATTTAAATAGAATCCTATATAATATTAATACACACACAGACACATCATACAAGAACAACAACAATAATAATCTCAATATTCGAGATTTTCAAGCAAAAACAATATATTTATTAAGAGATCTAGAGTTTACCTTGGTTCTAGTGTGAGAGATGGGGCGTGGCCGTTGATGAAATTGCGGTCAGGTGGGGCGACGAGAAGTGGTGGCGGTGAGCAGTGGTTGCTCGTGCAGGGGAAGTATGGCGGTGAGCAGTGTTACCGGTGCAGGGAAGGGATGGAGGTGAGCAGCGTTACTGGCGCAGGGGAGGGATGGCGGTGAGCAGGCTGCCGGTGCAGGGGAGGGTTAACGAATGGGTGGGGGATACCGTGGAACCCTAATGAGGGAGAGGGAAAGAAGTGGTTGGTGATTTGTAAAAAAACAAAGAACACACCTTAAAATAATTATATATTTTATTTTTATGAAAAAACAAAAGAAATTTGAATGACATGTTAGATGTAACTTTTTTTTTTAAAAGTTGCATTTACTTTACATACATGCAACCTTTTATAATAAAGGTTACTTTTAGCCTATAACAAATGCAACCTTTTTTTATAAGTGTTGCCATTTTTTAATCAAATCTGTGACCTTTTAAATTAAATGTTGCATTAGATCTTCTAATGCAACTTTTATTTTTTTAAACTTGCTTTAGAATCAAATGCAACTAATTATATAAAAGTTGCTTATAAAAGGTTGCAATAGGCTCATTTGTAGTAGTGTTAGTTTTTAAATCATAGTGGAAAATTATTGTAAATGAAGGTATGTCTTTCAGGACCAAAAGCAGTGATCATGTTGATAGGCAACATCAATCACATCTCAGTAAGGGCAAAGGCGAAGCCATTGCTCAACCTGAGAAATCTGGGAATAAGTTTCCCAAACCTGTGGAAGGTCAAAAACCAATCAAGTTTCCAGTATTTGACATCTGTCCTCCCAAAAAGAGGAAAGAAGAAACAGGAAAAGCTGTTGCTATTGTGCCTTCCATCCAAACTGTTGATTCATCTAAGAATAGTAATAAGTTTGCTAAACTTGCTGACAGAATCAACAAAAACAATTCAGAATATGTTTCTGAAAGTTCTTCTTCCAAAAAGGCTAAAAAGTGAAAATGCTATAAATGTGGGAAGAAGACACACATGGCCAAAGACTGTCCAGAAACTGAGTACATGAGGCCTGTTGACTCTGCTAGTTCCATCATTGCTAAAACAAGCAGTGTTGCAAGTAACTTAGTCAATGAGAGTGGTATCCAAACAGATACCATTCAAATAGGAAATATTAGTGTGGATATCACTAGCCCATCAACAAATGTTGATGAAGTAGGAGAACTCATCACTATGATGAGTTCCCCTAAAAGTAACTAATGTTTTCCTATGACACTCTGCATGACAAACAACCATCCCAGGTTTGGTACTTGGATATTGGCTATTCAGGACACATGACAGGTTGCAAGGACCTGCTGAGTGATCTCAGGCCTGAAAAAGGGCCAAAAGTCACCTTTGGTGACAATTTACAGGGATCCACATAAGGATATGGAACTCTTCAAGCTGGTGCTGCAGTGTTCAAAAGGGTAGCCTATGTGGTTGGGCTGAAACATAATTTTGTTAGCGTAAGTCAACTGTGTGATGCTGGCTACAAGGTTAACTTTGATGAGCACCTGGGTTACATATTGGATCCCCAAGGCAAAGTTGTGTTGTGTGCTCAACGAAAGAAAGGTGTATATGTTGTGGACATGAAATCTGCTGATCCCACAACTGAAACCTGATTTCTCACAAGAACAATGCAGACCTGAACTGGTTATGGCACAAAAGGCTGTCACACCTGAACTTCAAGAATATCAACAAACTCTGTAAAAAAGAGTTGGTAACAGGTTTGCCTTCTATATCTTATGTTAAGGTTAAACTCTGCACAACTTGTGAAAAGGCTAGCAGAGAAAATCATCTTTTAAATCCAAGCATAATTTTTTTATTGATACTCCTCTCTTCTTAATCCACATGGACTTGTTTGGACCAGTCAGTGTCCCAAGTCTAGGAGGAAGAAGATACACTCTAGTAATGGTTTATGAGTTCTCCAGATTTACATGTGTGATCTTTCTGAAGAGCAAAGGAGAGGCTGCTAGAGAAATCATTGGATTTATCAAGAAGATGGAAATGCTAAACTCTGCTCAAGTAAAGCAGCTTAGAAGTGATCATGGTACTGAGTTCAGAAACAGTACTCTTGAGGACTTCTGTGAAGAAAGAGGGATCTCACAAAACTTTTCAGCAATAAGAACTCCACAAGAAAATGGAATTGCTGAAAGGAGAAACAGAACCCTCATTGAAGCTGCTAGAACCATGATGTGTGCATCTGGTTTACCTTCATCCTTTTGGGCTGAAGCTGTCAACACTGCCTGCTTCACTCAAAACAGATCCCTAGTGGTGAAAAGGTTCAACAAGACTCCCTATGAGCTGCTCAAAGGGAGGAGGCCAAACATTAGCTACTTCCTTGTGTTTGGATGTCCCTGCTTCATTTTGAATCAAAGGGACCAATTGGCAAAGTTTGAACCCAAAGCTGATGAAGGTGGGTTTGTTGGATATTCTGCTATCTCCAAAGTCTACAGAGTATACAACAACAAGAGAAAGGTGATAGATGAATCTATCAATGTCACCTTTGAAGAGACCAGGAGTGCCTCCACCAAAGCTGTTCCTGAATCAGTTTCAGGAGAATTCAACTTTGATGATCTCATGCATTCTAACAGTAAAGAGAAGGACTCAAAAGCTTCCACTATATCTAGAGTGGAACCTGCTAACCATGATGGGCATGATGATGACTATGTTGATACACCCTGTGTGAATAAGTGTACTGACTTAATTACAACTTCATGTCCTGAACCAATCAATGCTGATTTTCCTGGATCCTCTGCTGATATGTTCAACAATGGAGAGTCATGCTCAACAAGTGAACAGGCTCAAGAGATCAGTGTGTCTGAAAATCTTGAGAGCTGCTCAACAGAACCTGTTGAAGATGAAAACAACTCAGGAGAATCCTCATTGAATCAAGATCCTAAGTCGATAAGGTGTCACCCCAATGATTAAATAATTGGTGACATCAACAAAGGGGTGCAAACAAGATGGTAAGCTTAGGGAACTTCTGTATGTTCTCTAGCTTTGTGTCCCTGATGGAGCCAAAGAAAGTGGATGAAGCACTTAAAGATGCCAATTGGATCACTGCCATGCAAGAAGAACTCAATCAGTTTGAGAGAAACAAAGTATGGAAGCTGGTCCCTGCTCCTAAAGGAAAAACTATAATTGGCACCAAATGGGTTTTCAGGAACAAGATGGATGAGCAAGGTCATGTCATTAGAAATAAGGCAAGACTAGTTGCTCAAGGCTATAGATAGGAGGAAGGTATAGACTATGATGAAACATTTGCTCCTGTGGCCAGGTTAGAAGCAATTCGTTTTTTTCTAGCCTACGCTGCTCAAAAGAGCATGAAGGTATTTCAAATGGATGTGAAGAGTGCATTTTTGAATGGTAAGCTGCAAGAAGAAGTGTATGTCAAGCAGCCTCCAGGTTTTGAAAATGAACATCATCCAGGTTTTGTCTAGAAGTTGGACAAAGCTCTATATGGTCTAAAACAAGCCCCTAGAGCCTGGTATGACACTCTTACTGATTACCTTATGAGCAATGGTTATTCAAGAGGTAAAGTGGATACCACTTTGTTCATAAAGAAGATGAAGTTTGATATTATGCTTGTTCAAATTTCTGTGGATGACATAATATTTGGTTCTACTAATGAGCAGTTATGCAAGAATTTTTCACTACTCATGAAATCTAAGTATGAAATGAGTACGATGGGGGAACTAACTTTCTTTCTAGGATTACAGGTTAAACAAACCTCAAATGGAATCTTTATAAATCAAAGAAAGTATACTTTAAATCTTTTGAAAAAGTTTAAATTTAATCAAAGTTCTCTTATCAAAACCCCAATGGCAACCAATGTAAATTTGGATGCAGATGCCAGTGGCAAAGCTGTTTCAGTAACAGCTTACAGAGGCATGATTGGGAGCTTGCTGTATTTAACTGCTAGTAGACCTGATATTATGTTTGCTACCTGTTTATGTGCTAGGTTTCAAGCTGATCCTAAAGAATCACATCTAGCTGCTGTGAAAAGAATCTTCAGATACCTTAAGGGTACACCAGGTTTGGGTCTTTGGTATCCCAAAGACTCAAGCCTTGAGCTAACAGGCTATTCAGAAGCTGATTTTGCAGGCTGCAGGCTAGATAGGAAAAGCACAACAGGTGGATGTCAACTCCTTGGTGGTAAGTTGATAAGTTGGTGTAGCAAGAAGCAGAACTCAGTTTCCACTTCTACTGCTGAAGCTGAATACATTGCTGCTGGAAGCTGCTGTGGGCAGATTCTATGGATGCAGCATCAGCTTGAAGACTATGGACTTGTATTTAGGAAAACTCTTATTCTGTGTGATAATACAAGTACCATAGCTATCTCCAAAAATCTAGTATTTCATTCTAGAACAAAGCATATTGAGGTCAGAATCACTTCATAAGGGATCACATCCAGATGATTAATGTGGAGTAAGTTTTATTTCTACAGATGAACAACTTGCAGACATTTTCACCAAGCCTCTTGATGAAAACAGATTTAATTATCTTGTCAGCGAGCTGGGCATGTTAAATAAAAGTGACTAAGTGTCCTAAATGTTCTAAGTTATTATATGTCTCACACTGCTCAAGTTTCTCAAAATAGCTTATGTAGAACAGGCGATGCATGTTCTACACTTAGCCAAATTCTGAAAATTTGAACAACTTGAGCATATAACAGGCTTGACAATAACAGCTTTCAAGTCAAACCTGGTCTGATGATCAAACCCCTAACCTGCTCACTCTCTCAATCTGTCATACAAGACATTTTCTTGTAACCTGATCAGCTATTGAACACAACCTGTTCTCACATAGCTGAACAGGTTGAATGAACAGCTTGAAGAGTGAACAGCGTGTGATGACGCTGCTCATCACAGGTTTGACAAACAGCTTAGAACATCAGTTTTAATTACCTTTTTTCACGATTAAGTTACTTAATTTAATGTTTTTATATAACTTAATTACTACAGATAATGTGTGTTTACGTGTGTTAGTGAATAAAAAGGGCTCAAGTGGTCTGACAACCGTTCTGACATGGACAACCGTTTCGTTTTCTGTTAATGAACATTTCAAATCAACCGCCCAAATGTTTCTCTCTCATACCCACTCACATTCAATAAATACCCCCTACTGTTTCATCTTCGTCTTCCTCACTACCTCCATAACTTCCAAAGAACCCTAAAAAATTGACTAAGTGTCCAGTACTACTACGTTCACTACTTCTCAAATGGCTCATCGAAATAACCCTTTTCTACAAGTATTTGTTGGTGCTGATGTTCATAAACATTCCTCTGCCACAACAATCCTAACCCTGAAACCCACCAACTACCTTGCTAACCTAACCATCCCCAAAAATTATGTTGGGAAAGACTACGAAGAAATGGTGGAATTTCTGAAAGTTCACCCCCTGAACTATGCCATGATTGCTACTCCTTGTGTCCTGTACCAGGAAATGTTGTATGAGTTCTGGTACACCTGTGCCTACAACCCAGATACCAAAGTCGTCAAGGGAACAATTCTCAATGGAACTCAAACCATTGAGATCATTACTGGTCTGATCAGAGAAGTCCTTCATCTTCCAGTTGCTGAACCCTATGATCAGCCACAGGCTGAGAATGACCAGATGGGCAATCTGCTACGATTCTGTGGTGTAGCATAACCCAAAGTTGGGGCCACACTGTTTAGGAAGGATTTGTCTCTAACCTACAGCTTCCTATTTGCCTCTGTGGTGATGTGCTTTAGCAGTAAGGTTGGTTCCTTTGACCAACTAAGCCGTGATGAGATTCCTATTGTCCTGTCGCTTGTGGATGGGACTACAATCAACATGGCCAGATGGATTTTCATGAATTTGAGGAATCTGGTGCAGCAGGAGACACGTACAGCTGCTGTTTGTTATCCCAGGTTTTTGAGCCTCATCTTCAAGCACATCTGTGGTGAGCAATTGTATAACTCTCAGCCTTTACTTCGTACTGCTGCATTTCCTGTCATAGGAAATAGAGTTTTCTACACTCCAGTTCTCCCAAATGAGCCACCTCTATCTACTCCAATGAGGAGGTTGCTAGGAATGGTGGAAGGACCCTCTGCTGTGAGGGTGGATCCAGAAGCTGTTCCCAAAGGAATATCCAAATCCAGGGTCAAGTTTGTTAAGAGGACCTTGGAAACGACTGAAGCTGGGCCTGTCCACAAGAAGGCCAAAACATCCAAGTCTAATTCTGCACCATCAGCATCTGTGGCTGAGGGGGAGCAGGCTTCTCACCCTGGTTCATTTGTTGAACCTAAAGCCTCTGTGCCTGGCGCCTCTATGGCAACTGAGACTATGGAACAGGCTAACCCACCTGTTACTGACCCAATCTCAAAACGAGTCCAATCAGAAGCCTCATCTCTTCTCTATAACATCCATCATCCACCTCATCTCTAAAATCATACCAACGAAAATCCCTTGCCAAAAAGAAACTAACAGCTAAAATCAGCCCCTCTGTTCCCTCTCAACAGGGTTTAGTTGAAAAAGAAGCACACTCTGCTGCCTCTCCTATTTTGGGAGAAGGTTCAGCACATTTGGAGCCTGCTTCACTCCAATAAGAGTCCACCCAGAGTCGGCCTAGACCCTCTAGTTCCTCTCAACAGGATCTAGTTGTACATATGGAGACAACCACATCCACTATTCCAGCCTCCCAACAGGATGAGAATATTGAAAGACAGGAGTTCTCTCCACTCCATACTGAGTCCACACAGTCCCCACTTCATACTTCCTCACACCCTGAGTCTGCACGAGGTGCCAAACCTGCTGGATTAGACCATCCAGTAGATCAGCCTCCAACTTCTACTCCTCATGATGCAGCTGTTCTACACCAAACAGTTGCTGAAGGACCAACCACCCAAGCTAATGAACCTCAGGGATCATACCATCCCTCTGGTGAGGCTGCTCCTGTCATGCAAACTCCATCAGCAGGTTTCACCACTGCTGATGTTGAAATGCAAATCCCATCTCCCCATGATGAGGTACTTTTAAACCAAGGTGCTGTAGAGGGAACAACCCCTGGCCTTAATAAAGGTGTTGCAACACAAGCAGCTTCTGAAAGGCTTCCATCCTCTACCCCTTCTCCTGATAAAGCAGCTACAACCACTGCTGAGGGACCCTTTGACCCTTCCAACCTGGGCCATATTACTTTTGCCGAGGCTATGGAACTTTTATCCAAAGTCCCCCTTCCCTCTCCATCACATCGCCAAACACCTACCTCAACATCATCATCTCATTCCTCACCCCCTACACAATCCAAACAGTCTACCCATACACCTCCATCCCCTAAAGATCTGCCTTTGAAGGATCAGCTTTCCTTGCTGACCAACAAAGTTGGCTCTTTAGAAACTTCCATGTCTTCTCTACCCTCTCTAATTTCAGACTCTGAGTCTGAACAGCTCAAAGGATTCTTTGATCTGTTCAAGAATTCCTTTCCCTCCATTACTCCAACTGACCACTCCTCACAGCTGCTTTCACTTACTGCACAGCTGTAAAATATTTCCACATCCCTCTCCTCAATTCTTTTACACCAACAGGACTCTGTGTCCTCTATGACAGCCATATACCAACAGCTGTCCACTCTCCTAACCACTTGCAATTCTACCCTTCCTGATACACTAGCCAGCCTGAACACTTTAATCGTCTCTCTATCAAATTCTGTGTCAGCAAACCTTGCTGATGTGCAACACTCTCTTGAGATACATCTTGCACAGCTTCAAAGTCTGTTATTCACAGCTTCTGATAGAGAAAACATTCTTAATCTGACCTCTATTGCTGATTGACAATCATCCTCTCTTCAAACATGTCTTTCCCAACTTGCAGAGGTGAAGGACAACCTGCCTTTCTTAGTGCATAGCCTGGTTGGCCCCAAACCTGCTGCCAAAACTGCTGCAAAGCCTCCTGAATTTTTTTCTTCAGGCAGACCAGTTGTTGAAGGTGCTGGTCCATCTCCTTCAAAGGGGGAGAAGCTATCTGCCTCGAAGACTAAGTCTAAGGGGGAGAAAACTTCTTCTCCTAAGGAGAAATCAGCATCCACTGGTCAAACAGCAGGTGCATCGGTAACAGGTACAGGTCCAGTTGAAGGTGCCTCTCATCAAGCTGAAGCTGCTCAGCCTACTTAGGCTGGATCTCCATACCCTGCACGCTCTAAGGGGGAGGAATTCATTCCTGAGGACAGGCCAAGCTGCAGAAGGAGGCATCTAATTCTGGAAGAAGAAGAAGAGGAGGAGGATATTCCTGAAGTTGTTACCACTACAACAGCTAAAGGAAAAAAAAACAGTTGTTGATCCTGATCACCAGAAAGCAGCACAGCTAAAGTTTGACAAGGCAAGGGCTAAAGAAATGGGTGTCCCTATGGAAAATACTATGAGCTCAGAGATGAACAGCTCAAAGCCCTGGAAACACTGAGAAAAGAAGAAGCCTCTGCCAAAGCTGCCATATCTCTTGCATTCAAAGAGGCAAGCAAAATCAAAATGCCGTATTTAGATGTGCAAAGAAAACTGCTTGAAGCTGCTACAGAATCAGCTGGTAAAAAGGAAGGTGAACAGGAAATGGGTGCTCAGGTCTTAGTAACCAAAACCAAGCAATCATCCTCTGCAAGAGCCCAGTTCCACTTTGACAATATGGCAAGGAAAAAGTTCCATGATGTTGCTGATAGAAGACTTGCCAAGGAATCTATTGTCAAAGTTGTCCCTATCTCAAGAAAAGGCAAACAGTGGTAGCTGCAAATAACCAGAATGGGTGCTACAGGCCCAGAACTGGAATCTTATGACTACACTGATGTTGCACAAATGGGGTACAGGGAATGGGTTGAGCTATTAGTTGCCCTAAGCCAGTCTATGTCTGAAACGGCTAAGACTATCAGGGGATATGTCAAGAAGCTGATGGAGATAGTGAAAGACCTTGACCTGATCTCAAAAGAAGTAAGTGAGGGTCTCTCTGTGACTTACCCCAAAATACAGGCCAAGAGGACCATAAAGGATTCTGAGCTGGAGGAACTCCTCATCTTGGTTGAACAAGGTGATTACGCTGTAGAGATCAAAGGAGTTGACCACAGCCTGCCCAAAGGAGTAGAATTTGAAGAAGGCAAGGTATTCGAAGAACCTGAGTTGGGAGCATTTTTTTGTAGATCTCTTAACTCTTAAGAAGTGCTTTCCAAGAGCATCAGACCTATACAAGGTGGGTCTCAAACAGCTTGCAGCCTTCAGACTTGCAAACTCCTTCAGGCAATCCAGCAAGTGGAGAGCAGCCATCTGGGACCAGCTCAGAGGCTTTTATGAGAGAGGGGAGCTTCAACATCCCAACTTTATGTTTCTCAGAGTTGAAATTCAAGATCTGGAGGAAACAAGGGATGAGCTTGAAAGAATGTTTGAAGAAGGACTACCACCACCAATGCAGTGAAGTCCATCTACTATCTGAGTAGGTGAAGAATGGAAGCCGTCCATCTGTTGGACAGACTTGCCATTGTCTGCTCCCAACATCAACAGTCCAAAATGTTGAATTTTCTTGTACATTAGTTGTACTCAGTTGCATCATTGTAACTTTTATTTACATCAGTTGTAATATACATTAGTACATTAGTTGTACTTCTGTAAAAACATATGTTGTTTATGTAATCAAAAATCAGTATATATAAACTGATCTTTTACTTTACTTTAATGTTGTAATTTTATTTCAGCAAGATGTATTGTAAAATGTATAGTGATTATTGATTAAATCAGCTCAGACAGATTATTGTAAATACGGGGAGATTGTTAGGCACAAAAAGGCCTCAGTCAAACCTGCTCTACATCTTAGGGGGAGATTTTTAATCAAACCTGTTTGATGCACTTGAAGGTATAATTTAAGGCCTGTTTATGCCTTATTGAAACCTGAAAAGTGATTTGCAATATCAGCCCAAAGCTGTTTACCCTATTGCATTCGTTGCAACAAAGGCAGATTGTCCAAGCTGTTCTGTCTGATGAACAGGCTGGACATAAACTGTCTACGATGCTCTGTTCTATTGAGTAGCTTGGACAGAATCTAAGTGTTCTGTTCTTTGTGAACAGGCTAAACACTTTATGGAATGTGTTTCCAAGTCCTCATGTATTGTTTTTGGCTACAAGATCAGTTTACGAGCCAAGAAAAAGTGGAAGACAGAAACTGCACAGCTTGCCTACGCTGTTCTGTTACATGAAGACAAACGAATATCTGAAAAGGGTGACAGACCTTTTCTTGTATCAAAATGGCCTTAGCAAAAGAAGAAAGATGCAAAGTTGACATTCCTCTTTTGGTTAAAGCCTTATGCAACAGTGACAAAAAGAAAAACATAAAGATTCTGCCATATGAAGACAAATCTGCTTTATCAGAATGTGCAGAAAAGGTGTCTTGTCTTTTTGGAAAGACTTTCCACTATCTCACCGTCCAATGAAGAAGCTTCACTGAGATTCTCAGTGAGAGTATAAAAGGAAGCTTCTAAGGATTGTGAGACATCCAAGAGTGTGATATCAGATCGTGCATTAAAGTGTGTTTTTCATGCATGCAAGTCTGCTTGAATATAACAGTACGTGTGTCTAAGCAGTTCTTATTCAAGCTGTCCATCTGAGTCTTGTAAAATCAGTGAGTGCATCTAAGTGAGTGTAGTCATTGTATCTAGTTTGAGTTTGTCATAGATGAATTGAACAACTGTTGTATCTATCATCTCAGCTTGAAGCTTTCCGCAATCAAGCTTGTTTGTAATTAACACTTGTTGATAATATACACAAACTTTGAGAAAAGAGTGTTGAGTTTTTAAAAGGCTGTATTCACCCCCCCTCTACAGCTCAGAACAATACACTAGGGAAACCTGTTGGGACCTACAGCGTCACATATTCAAGCAACAACAAACGTCAAAATTGTAGATGAGAGAATTTTTTGCTTATAGAATGCAAGAAAAGGGTTGATGTTGTCTCACTAATCCTTAATTCAAGAAGAATTCTCCAACAGTTTTTGGTTGATGCTTAGACTATGGTTGAAAGTCAAAAATTGTTTTACATATGGAGCCAACAGAGGATTCTTAGAAGTGAATCCTATGAGACCTTGTGTACGGTACGTGACCAAGGAAACACTGATACTACAAGCATGGGACACTGTGTTATCCTACCTTCCTCATTTACCCGTGGTGCGCGCTACATGATGCTGAACTATCTAGATGTCATGTCACTTTGCAACTGGTTTGGATACCCAGACCTCTTCATAACTGTAACGTGTAATCCAAAATGGCCATAGATCACATGAATTTTAAAGGACATCACACATCATCCCGAGGATAGACCTGACATAGATTATTTAATATGAAGGTTGATGAGTTAATTAAAGGGATAATTGCGCAAAAAACCCCAAACTTGTCCGCTTTTTGTGATTAAAACCCTAAACCATTTTTCGTTGCATAGAAAACCCCGAACTAACTAAAAATCAGTAAATCAAGGTTTTATCAGTGAGTAACTAATTGAAATCGGTTATTAATCCTACGTGGACTAGTAAATAACCTACGTAGAATAAATTTTAATTGTTAAAACCGATTTCCAAGTATTACACATCATTTTTATCGCTCGTAGATGAGGTAATCCTGTTTAAAATTACAATTAAAAATTATCAACGGAGTTTTAAATGATGTGTAATACTTGCCAACCGGTTCCAACAATTAAAATTTATCCCATTTAGCTTATTTACCGGTTCCTGTAGGATTAATAATCGGTTTCAATCGGTTACCCATTGATAAAACCTTGATTTACTGATTTTTAGTTAGTTCGGGGTTTTCTATGCAATGAAAAATGGTTTGGGGTTTTAATCACAAAAAGCGGACAAGTTAGGGGTTTTTTGCGCAATTATCCCTTAATTAAATACATAATGAAAAGTGATTTATTTGGCAATGTATGTACATGCAGATATGTTTTATTTGCTATTTTGTTTATAATATTGTTCTTAACTCTTAAAATTAATATTTATGTATTTATCTATTCATTATTGTAAATAAAAATTACTCTATTCCCCTTATATGTAGTGGTTTACACTGTGGAGTTTCAGAAACGTAGGTTGCCTCACAGTCACATATGTCTATTTTTGCACTCTCATTACAAGATCCCTACTGTTAACCATATAGATCCGATTATATCCGTAGAGATTCCAGACTAAGACGAAGATCCGGAATTATATTCTATTGTCAGTGAGTTTATGATCCATGGTCCATGTGGTATTCTTAATATGCATTTTCCATGCATGATCGATAAAAAGTGCTAAATAAGCCCAAAGCTGTTTACACTGTCACATTCGTTGTAATTTGGTAGATTGTCAAAACTGTCCATAACCGTTGGACAGGTTTGACATAAATTGTCTAAGCTATTCATATCTGTTGAACAGTTTTGACCCAAGTTAAGTGATCTGTTATTTGTGAACATAACCTGTTCTTTGTGAACATGTTTAACAATTTATGGAATTTGTTTCCATGTCATCATGAAAAGTCTTGAACGTGAAGATCAGAATATAAATCAAGACAAAGTGGAAAATCAGAAGTTGCCACTTCTGTCAAAGCTGCTCTGAAGCATGAAGACAAAAAGGGTATCTAAAAAGGGTGATAGACCATTTCTTATATCAAAATAGCATTACATGATGTTATTTCAATATCAAATATAAATTACACAACAAGAATAGCAATCAAATTCAACAATAACCGAATGACTGAATTAAGATCAAAGAGAATTTTACACTGAATATGCGATTTCTTGCACAGAAAACAATAATCTCTTTTGACCTATCTGTACTGTGCTCGTGCAATTCGTACGTACAAAAGTGAACTCGACTTATATTTATACACGTTACAAGTATTGAATTTTTACAATAAGCTCCCTTGAACTATTACATTTCATAAACCAAATATAAAACCCAACATTCTCCCCCTTTTATGAACTGTAATCCATCTTCAGTGTTTTAAGCCAGGCTTCATTTCAAATCTTCTAATGCTTCTTCGGCTTTTCAATCTTGACTCAATCTCCGACACAAAGTCAACGGTCAATCTCCTATCAAACGGAATCATGCCACCACCTTTTAAATGTCGCATAACATCATGATCAAAAATCCTTTTCAAAGCTATCATAACATTCTGAAGAGTACCATCAGAATATTTGTTAAGCTCAATCATTCACATGACTTTCTTCTTTTTATTTTTATCTTTGTAGATGACAACAGGGTGTTTATCAAGAACGTCTTGATATTTATTGAGCTTCTCTATGTCTTTGATATGTCTATCCGGAGCAGTGACATTAATCCTTCGCATGCCTCTTTCAGCACCAATTTGCATGTCTTGGATTGACATCAAGACTAGTATGGTATGCATAAAATGAAAGATAGCTTTAAGAGCGAATCTACAGTTCTCTTCTCTTTTGTTTCGGCATAATTCATCAAATAAATCTCCAACATATACCAGATGAATCTTGAACAAATCAGCTTCATTGAACCGGTACGTCTTCCCATCAGCTCTAGTAACCGTGAATGTTGGATAGAAAATATTGACAAAACGATCTTTGTCAATTCTTTTGAGTTCAGCTATCCTCTGATCTATTCTCACATCTTTTGCAGGTTGAGCTTGATTCTGAAGAAAATGAGCATAATTGACCAGGTTTGGCATGTTGGGCTCTATGACTCTGAAGAGCTTCAAAAACGATATCAGAGTATATTTTTTACAAAAAAAATCTTATTTTCTAAATGATCTTCCAAAAATGGAAGTCTGTTCCGCTTCTTAATAAAGTCTACAATCTGCTTGTCCGACAACTTAAGCTTTTTAACCTTCTTCTTTTGACATCATTAAGTAGCATTTGCATGTCAGTAATCTCCTTTTGTACTACTTCTTGGACAGCAAATCTCAGATGATGTTGTCTATCTGATTCTTCAACCAAGATGTAGCTTTGAAATAATTTATCCATCAGTTCTACTTCTGTCAATTCTTGAAGGGTTTCAGGCACCCAATCACAGGAAATGGATATTCTCCTTCCTTAACAGTTACCGTCACCACAGGCTTTTCCACCATTGGTGTTGATATATCATCTTTCAAAATTTCCTCAACTAGCTCCTCTTCGTCTACAATCTTCTCAGCTCGCATAGACATTTCAGAAAATTCAAACATTTCAGGCTAATGCAAAACATACTCCTTTTCAACTCCTTCTATTCTTAACAACTCAACTTCATCATCCTTATCAGATTCATCATACTCATCAAAACAGTAAACACCAGATTGCACACTCAAAGGATTTGGAACATCTTCATAAAGAATCAATCTCATCTCACTATGAGAAGCAATTGGATAATCTTTTGAGCCTCCTCCCTCTGCTGAACCTCCTCCTTCAGTATTGTTTGCCTCAAATACCACAAGCTGCAAATCAGACTCACCAAGCTTTCTCCTCTCCCCCTCATGAGGAGCATCATCGGAGTCATCATGATCCTCATGTTTTCTCTTAGATCCAGAAGCTTGGTATTTGCATGTTTGTTCAAGGATAGAGAACCTTTCAGATAAAGAACCAAGAGCGCTCACAACGGTATTCTCCAATCCTGCCATACGCTCATTCATGACGTCAAACTGCTCCACACAATAGTCTCTTAACTCATTGTTAGATATATGCTTCTCTTCTTCTACGTCAGCAGTTGCCTTTCCTTTCAATAATCTTTGAATATTTATCATTTGGCTCATCATCTCCGCATATTGAGTGCTCATTTGATTAGTAACACAAGAAATTGCTTCATTCAATCTTTGTTCAGTGACGAAGGGTAACAAGCTAAATCCTGGGTCACTTAGACTTCCAGTTGTCACGACAGTTGAACTTGTAAAAAAAACATCTGCGTGGCCTACATTCAGAGTTGGCAGTGATGTATATCTGGTAGGACTTCTAACTACTTCATGCGACGGAGCAACAAATGCTTCTGAAACAATAGTTGTTGCTACAGGAACACGTAGTCCTTTTGTACTTGTTTCAACATATGAAACCGATTCGAGTGTTCTAATGTGTATTGGTTCTATGACTTGTGCTTGAAGAAATGTACATTGAGGCAGAGGTGTACCTGTTTCAATGTCCATGGGATCCGAATGATCCCAGCGTAGATCATGTGCATAATCCCCGTGATGAATTGAAACGTCTCCTTGTTGAGAAGGAGATGAGTGGTTCGTGGGGTGTGCAATCACCAGTGGGGTACTGGTTGCTTCAATGTCAACTCTCAAAGGAGAGCTAACAGCAGATGTGGCTACCCGACTATCTGTGGTTTGGGACTCCCTCACACTCACTCGCACAACCTCATCAACTTCTAGAATAGGTATACGTTCATATTGAGATTTTTCAATTCTTGCCCCAGCAATAGAAACATCATCACCATTATCATCATCATCATCATCACCCTCATGTCCCCCTTCTTGAATATTGGATAATGTTCTTTCCGAATCAGGATCTCCCTCACCTCCCCTCACAACTCCTTCAGCCTCCTCTCTCAACTCAAGGTTACCTGTACATCACCCCTTGTTGATCTACCTGCTCACCTATAACTCCAGGGGTAGGAAACCTCGGCTCTTGAGGTTCCACAAGAGCGTGGTCTGTTCTATACAATCTCACTGATTCTGCACTCTAATCAGCATACTTCTATAAAGCTTCAGGAATCGGCATAATATTAGCATTTGGATCATCCTTACTCTATGTAGACTCATCATTACGTAATCTGGGCATTTTTGTGAGTGTGTCATTTTAGGGATCTTTTCGTTTGCCCTTAAGACACCTCTGATTAAGATTTAAATAAATCGTTGAAGAGGCACAAACTTTCTTGCACGATTTGTGGTCTTTGCAAGTACCGCCTCTTTTAAATCTTCCCAGATGCACTGAGCGAAGTCGTAATGTTTGTTGTACGCGACTCCATGGAATAATCTCAAACAATGTAGACTTCCACGGTCAATTCCGGTGTGTTTGGAGGTCATACATCTATTCAAAATCCCGAATAGAGTATATCATTCACCATTTAGTCCATTCTGTTGAAACATTGAACTCTTCGTCAGTGGCTTCGTATATCCCAGACTTATGAGGTCTCGACAGAGTTGCTCATCTGATACGAAATCTTCGAAGTCCGCGAAATCTGGGAAATTAACTCTATCAGTCCGTCTTGGCAGAAACAGGTTATGACGGAGTCTAGCGAAGGAGATCTTTGCTTTGTATTGATCTATTGTTGTAACATACCTAATTTCAAATATGTGTAAAAATGAGTAGTTAAAGACTTAAAAGTGTAATGATGGATTGATGTGGTTTGATAAATTTCATTTCTTATATTTAAAAATGATTATGATGATGAGAAATCATCATTGTTGTTTTCTGAGCAAGCATAACAATAAGGAACCGTCATCGGTAGGATATACATCGATATTAAAAATAGAGATGATGATGAGAAATCATCATCGTTGTCTTTTGAGCAAGCATAACAATGAGAAATCGACTTAAATATTTGAAAGATTTACAATGAGAAAATACAAAGGTGAAGTGTGTAATGTGCAAATATGACAAAATTTCAATAAAAATGGTGAAATGCGCAAATAACCATTCACTTTCATCTCACACACTCTCTCTCATCACCCATCTCTCTCTCCTTCTCTCTCTAAAAACCCACGGCTTCATCAAAATAAGAACATCAAAAGCTGGGAATTAAAGCTGAAAAGTTGAATTGGAGTTGCTAATAAGGAACTATAATCAGTACCACCAACGATATGAGGTAAAGTTTACTTAAATTCGCAAATTTTGAAGATTTCGGTTAGGTTTTTATAAAAAAAAACTGAATCAAAGATTATGATGGTAGATGTTAATGCATGTTATATGTCCTTGTGGATTTGTTTAAATCGAGTGTTAGAGAAGCTATGTTTAACATCCTCGGATTTAATTTATTGTAATTGGATAATTAGATGAATTTTTGTATAAATAAGTTGAATTACGAAATGATTATGTATTTGCATTATGTAAGTTGATTGCTATTTTAAGAAATTATGGAATTGGGGAATTTTAATTTTAAGTTATTAAGTATATTTGTTAAAAAAAAAAATTGGTGATGTTGAAAATAATGATGAAATCAGTATTTAATGGAACCGGATAAGTTGAGGGGCTAAAAGTGTCAATAGCCGAAACTTTTGAATAAAAGACCTTTGGTGTCTTTCATTCATTCACTTCACCATTTGAACTCACAAGAACACTCTCAATCTCTCTCTACAAACTCTACTGAAAATCGATTAAGTGAAGAAAAATTCGTGGATTTATATCTGGAAATTTACAAGATTCAAGTTAAAATTAAGGTAAGAATATCATATCTCAACTTGGGGTTTATTTGGAGACTTTGAAATTCAAAAATTCGGATTTTGAATCTGATAAAATGATGTTGCATGTGTGTTATTCAAGTTGGAAATCATCAGTTGAAGTCTAGTGAAGGTTCAGAAACAAGAATCGTTGGTTAATTCGTCCAAAAAGGTAATAAATCTGAGATTTTATTAAGTTTTTGAGTTCTTGGAGTTTTGCCCATTTTTGGTTCAATCTGGACGAGTTTGGATGTTTATGCTATGGAAAAATGATGTAGAAACACTCAAATTATGTTAATAAAACATTATTATGGATTGCATGTGGATAAATTTGAGTTTTGGCAATTTTTACTTAAAAACCCGTAGCTGCGAAATTGCAAACCTGCATGTGAACTCGGAGAGTTCAGGGGGAACTCGGCGAGTTCTCAAGAACATGTTGAATAAATCTTCAAAAATTCATAAGTGTTGGATCCGAATTCGGTTGGGACCCGAATTCGGATGAGACCCGAAATTTGGATAGAACCGAAATCAACTTAAGAACCAAACTCGGAGGTGTCCGAATTCGGATGGGTCAACCCGAACACGGATGGGTCAACCCAATCCGGATGAGCCCGAAATTCAGTCAATGATCCGAAATCCGGATAGGAACTCGGCGAGTTCCTTATGCCTTCTCGGCGAGTTCTATGAGTTTTTGGGGTAATTCGGATGGGTTTAAAAGGATCCGAATTTATGGTCAAATAAACAAACTTTTGAGATATCTTTTGTACTATAATAAGGCATATAATGGAGGGTTAATTGGGAACAATAACACCTCGAATAACGGTTTAAAATATGAGTTTCGGATGGTGTTTCCGAATGTTGTAGCACTTTATTTTATACAAGTTAATGGTAAATTGTTAAAGAACATATAATGATAATATGTTTTCATTATGGAAATGAAACAGGTCCCTTGTGGTGTTGTTTAACCCACAGCGGGGTACTTTTGAGTCCGGTTGAAATTCCGAAGAGAAATAAGATAACTTGAAGTTTAATAACGCACCCACTGTGAGTACCTTTGATTTTAACATTGCTGCATCTGCATTATGTTTGCATTGCCTGCTGAGGCATGTTGTTTCATATTCGTTTGGCACTCTACTAACATGCGTAAATGTTGATGCACATTCATACTTGTTGCATGTCCGTTCATTTGTTGTGCATCCTTTCGATGGACCTGCGTGGTCGCATCTGTACTCTGATGTTACTGTGCTATATGACCAAGAGTTTGACACCTCTGTGGTCAGGATAGACAGTAAGTCATCCCCGATGTAATGTCTGCCTCAGATGGTTGGATTTCTTATGCCGAGTGTCAGCTCGAAGGAGCTGCGGCTCGGGTTTGCGTACCTGGGGTACGTGTGGAGTATACGGTATGTGTTACCGCGGTTACTCTGGGTGGCATCATAATGATTTGTTGAATGTGTAAAATCATATGGTATTCACTAAGCTTTAGCTTACCCCTTCAGTTGTTGAATTTTTACAGGAAAAGGGAAATCCACTGCGGGACCGTCTAGCTAGGACGTTTATTGAAGTGTTTGAAGATTTCTATTGTTTTAACTTGGTATTTGTTTTATGGAATCAATGATGTAATAATTTTGGGGTTGATGTAATACTTTTGGATTGGTAGACTTAGACGTGTAACCTATGTAGCACCATAGGGTGTTGGTCACATATTTATGTATTATTATATATGTATTTTGCTTCCGCACTTTAATTTAAGGTATCAGATCATTATGTAATTATGTTTGGTGATTAATCCTGGGTGTTATGTAATTGTGGATAAATGTGGCAAGGGTTTCACATCGAGATGGTATCAGAGCAGTAGTTTGAGACTCAAGTGTCCGTGAGGTCTTGATCTCAAACATTAAGTGTTGACATGTAGTGATTCTAAGTAATGATCTGAACTAAGATAGGTTACGATCTAGTAATCGTAAGAATATTGACTATCATACGGGACAATTGGGTGGTGTCTATAAATAAATGACATGTCACTAAATAAGTTATATGTTTCATATTTCAGAACATGTCTGGAGGAATGACACCTGAAGAGACGAGAGAAATGATGCTAGCCTTGATGGCTGAGCAAAATCAGATGATTCAAGATCAGTTTCGGGCTCGAGATGAGGCCGAAGCTAAGCGAAGGGAAGATAAGAGGAAGAATAAGGAAAAGGAGGGAGGAAACAATGACGAGCAAGATGACAACACTGGGTCATCTAATAAGCCCAGGGGTTGTCGTTTCAAGGACTTTAAGGGAAATGGAGCAGTCGAGTTCAATGGACTGGGTGATGCTGTTGCCGCTCTGGAATGGATAACAGCCACTGAACGGACATTCCGAATAAGCGATTGTGCTGAGAAGGATATGGTCCGATTCGCTACTGCAATGTTCACCAAGGATGCAGTAATGTGGTGGAACTCAATGGTGAATGCCTTAACAATGGAGAAGGTTTCCGTAATGACATGGGCTGAGTTTACTGAAATTTTCACTCAGCAATACTGCCCGGCCGATGAGCGCCGAAGATTGGAGGCTATATTAATGACGCTGATTCAGGGGACTAAGTCTGTGTCCCAGTATGCTGTAGAGTTCACGAGGCTAAGTTTGTTCGCGCCTCATCAAGTGGATACTGAGGAAATAAAAGTGACCAGGTTTGAGGCTGGTCTGGATTTGGAGATTCGGAGGGTGATGAGCAATGTACGCTACCCCACATTTGCTGGTCTATTGGAAGCCGCCAGAAATGTGGAACAGATTTTAAGTATGTCTGGTTACGTGATGGGGTCCGCTGCTGCTTCAGCTAACCCGACTCAACCTTCACCACCGAAACGTCAACGCGAAGGAGGCTACTCTGGTTCTTCACGATCATCGCAGTACTCGCCACAACAGTCCTTCTGTCGACAGTCTAGTTCTTCCGGTCGTGCTCGTGCATACTCTATCAACACCGAGCCACAGTATTGTAATAAGTGCCATCTGGAACCTTTTGGCAAGTGCACAAACGGGCGTGCATCTTTTTGCTGCGGAGAGTTGGGCCACTTTCAGAATGAATGCCCACGGAAATCTGATGCTTGCCATAAGTGTGGAGTATGGGGGCCCTATAGTCGGAATTTTCGAAAGAATGCTCCTGCAGCTGCTGCTCCATCGACAACACGATCATCTGGAGGATCTAGTGGTGGTTCAGTCAACCGCCGGAACCAGCCACAAAGGGCACCGGCTCGTGCCTTTCAAATCACTGTAGAGGAGGCTAGGGAAAACCCGGAGGTGGTCACGGGTATGTTTATTGTAAACTCTTTACCTGCAAGAGTGTTATTTGACTCGGGTGCCAATAGATCGTTTGTATCTACTATGTTTGCTCAACAACTTGCCATGCCTTTGTCTAAGTTATCTGTTGTACTAGATATTGAAACTGCTAGTAATACTCTAGTCAAAGTAGATCATGTATACCGTAACTGCACCTTAGTGATTGAAGATGTAGTCTTCAATTTAGACTTGATTCCGATTGAGTTTAGTGAATTTGATGTAATTATCGGGATGGATTGGTTGATAGAGAACGAAGCCCACATTGTGTGTAAGAAGCGCATGATAAAGATAACTACTCCGGAGGGGCGTGAGATCTGTATCTACGGGGATAGGAGAAGCAGGGATCTATGTTTGTTGACCATTGCAAAAGCCCGAAAGCTTGTTGCAAAGGGGTGTGACGCCTACCTGGCATATGCTATTGATGCCAAGGCGGAGAAGAAGACGTTGGCCGATGTGCCTGTTGTTTCACTGTTCCCGGATGTGTTTCCGGAAGACTTGTCTGGCGTGCCGCCTGAGAGACAAGTGGAATTCCGAGTTGACTTGATCCCTGGAGCTGCACCGGTAGCTCGTTCCCCTTATCGCCTTGCTCCTACTGAAATGAAAGACATGATGACACAACTCCAGGAGTTGTTGGACAAGGGCTTTATTCGACCAAGTTCATCGCCGTGGGGAGCCCCTGTTTTGTTTGTGAAAAAGAAGGATAGCACAATGCGAATGTGCATTGATTACCGGGAGTTGAATAAACTGACTGTTAAGAACAAGTATCCGCTGCCGAGGATAGACGATTTGTTCGACCAATTACATGGGGCGAGTGTATTTTCTAAGATTGATCTGAGATCGGGATATCATCAATTGAAGGTTCGAGAGGAAGATGTGCCAAAGACAGCTTTCAGGACTCGGTATGGGCATTACGAGTTTCTGGTGATGCCTTTCGGTTTAACCAATGCCCCGGCAGTGTTTATGGATTTAATGAATAGAGTATGTAGATCGATGTTGGATAAATCGGTAATTGTGTTTATCGATGATATTTTAGTATACTCTAAGTCGGAAGCCGAACATGCTGATCATTTAAGGGAATTACTGGAATTGCTAAGAAAAGAGAAGTTGTATGCCAAGTTCTCAAAATGTGAGTTTTGGCTGCAACAGATTCAGTTTTTAGGGCATGTAATTTCGGGGGCCGGAATTTCAGTAGATCCGGCTAAGGTAGAAGCGGTATGAAACTAGGAGCCGCCTCGTTCAGCTACTGAAGTCAGAAGTTTTCTGGGGCTGGCGGGCTATTATCGGAGGTTCATTAAGGATTTTTCCAAGATTGCAGTCCCTTTAACTATGTTAACAAAGAAGAATGCACCTTTTGACTGGGAAACCGTGCAGCAAGAGGCGTTTGATGTTTTGAAGAACACGTTAAGTGAAGCACCGATACTTGCCCTACCAGAGGGTAATGAGGACTTTGTTGTATACACAGATGCTTCGAGGTTGGGACTTGGTGCAGTATTGATGCAACGTGGAAAAGTTATAGCTTATGCTTCGAGACAGTTAAAGCAACACGAGAAGAATTATTCAACTCATGACTTGGAGTTGACTGCAGTTACGTTTGCATTAAAATTGTGGAGGCACTATCTATTTGGGACTAAGTGTCAACTCTACACGGACCATAAGAGTTTGAAATACATATTCAGCCAGAAGGAACTTAACATGAGACAGAGACGTTCGATGGAACTAATAAAGGATTATGACTGTGAAATCATTTACCATCCTGGAAAGGCTAACGTGGTAGCCGATGCTTTGAGTCGCAAAGCATATGCCAAGGATTGTTGTTATATGTTGACGTCTACGATGTTGACTTCCACAATAATTGATGATGTTAAAGCTGCTCAAGTGGAAGCTTTGAAAGAAGAAAACATTGGTGCTGAAGATATATGGGCACAGATTAAGAATATGGAAACGAGTGAAACGGGTTTGAAAGGTATATATGGGAGGATCTGGGTGCCGAAGTTTGGTGGGATGCGAAAAGTGATTATCGAAGAAGCACATCAATCAAAGTTTTCTGTACATCCTGGAAGTACAAAGATGTACAATGAGCTAAAAGCAGATTTTTGGTGGCCCGGATTAAAGAAAGATATCGGACAGTACGTGGAGAGATGCCGAACTTGTCGATTAGTGAAAGACGAACACCAGCAGCCTTATGGTAGTTTGAAACCGCTTCCCATTCCGGAATGGAAGTGGGAGCATATCACGATGGACTTTGTCATAAAGTTGCCGAAAACTAGGCGTCAACACGATGCAGTGTGGGTAATTGTTGATAGATTAACCAAGTCGGCACACTTCATTCCAATAAGAGAAAATTATTCACTGGAAAAGTTAGCTCAAATTTACTTGGACGAGATAGTTTCTAGACATGGAGTACCGAAGTCCATTGTATCTGATCGTGACAGCCGATTTACTTCCAACTTTTGGTCGGCTTTACAAGAAGGATTGGGAACGAGAATAACAATGAGTACGGCTTACCGCCCGCAAACCGATGGTCAAAGTGAAAGGACTATCCTGACACTTGAAGATATGATGCGGTCGTGTGTGTTGGACCTCGGTGGTAATTGGGATGACCATTTACCATTGATAGAATTTTCGTATAACAACAGTTACCATGCGACAATAAAGAAGGCGACGTTTGAAGCATTATATGGGAGAAGATGTAGGACTCCTACGTGTTGGAGGGAAACCGGTGAAACGCCGATTGCTGGGCCGGCTTTATTGCAGGAAACGAATGAGAAGATTCAATTGGTAAGACAGAATATGAAGGCGGCCCAGGATCGCCAGAAAAGTTATTACGATAGAAGGCACAAACCAATCAGCTTTGAGGTAAATGATTGGGTGTATCTGAAAGTATCACCAATGAGGGGTGTTACTCGTTTCGTGAAGAGAGGCAAACTGGCTCCGAGATTTGTTGGGCCATTTAAGATAATAGAAAAAGTTGGAAACCAATCATATCGTTTGGAGTTGCCTGAAGAAATGTCGGGCATACACCCGGTGTTCCATGTGGGGAACCTTAGAAAGTCATTCACAACCGAAAACGAAGATTGGGCAGATCACACGGAGTTGCAGATTGATGAAAGGCTCCGGTATGTAGAAGAGCCGGAGTGTGTGTTAGATACGAAAGTAAAGAAGTTGAGAAGAAAAGAGATAGAGATGGTGCTTGTACGTTGGAAGCATCACAAAGGAACGAATCATACTTGGGAAACAAAGGCAGAAATGATGAAGAAATATCCACAACTGTTCGAGTCCGAGTAACTTCGAGGACGAAGTTGAGCGTGGTGGAGCCCATGCTGTAACATCCTCGGATTTAATTTATTGTAATTGGATGATTAGATGAATTTTTGTATAAATAAGTTGAATTACGAAATGATTATGTATTTGGATTATGTAAGTTGGTTGCTATTTTAAGAAATTATGGAATTGGGGAAATTTAATTTTATGTTATTAAGTATATTTGTTAAAAAAAAATTGGTGATGTTGAAAATAATGATGAAATCAGTATTTAATGGAACCGGATAAGTTGAGGGGCTAAAAGTGTCAATAGCCGAAACTTTTTAATAAAAGACCTTTGGTGTCTTTCATTCATTCACTTCACCATTTGAACTCACAAGAACACTCTCAATCTCTCTCTACAAACTCTACTGAAAATCGATTAAGTGAAGATAAATTCGTGGATTTATATCTGGAAATATACAAGATTCAAGTTAAAATTAAGGTAAGAATATCATATCTCAACTTGGGGTTTATTTGAAGACTTTGAAATTCAAAAATTCGGATTTTGAATCTGATAAAATGATGTTGCATGTGTGTTATTCAAGTTGGAAATCATCAGTTGAAGTCCATTGAAGGTTCTGAAACAAGAATCGTTGGTTAATTCGTCCAAAAAGGTAATAAATCTGAGATTTTATTAAGTTTTTGAGTTCTTGGAGTTTTGCCCATTTTTGGTTCAATCTGGACGAATTTGGATGTTTATGTTATGGAAAAATGATGTAGAAACACTCAAATTATGTTAATAAAACATTATTATGGATTGCATGTGGATAAATTTGAGTTTTGGCAATTTTTACTTAAAAACCCGTAGCTGCGAAATTGCCTGCATGTGAACTCGGCGAGTTCTCAAAAACATGTTAAATAAATCTTCAAAAATTCATAAGTGTTGGATCCGAATTCGGTTGGGACCCGAATTCGGATGAGACCCGAAATTTGGATAGAACCGAAATCAACTTAAGAACCGAACTCGGAGGTGTCCGAATTCGGATGGGTCAACCCGAACACGGATGGGTCAACCCAATCCGGATGAGTCTGAAATTCAGTCAATGATCCGAAATCCGGATAGGAACTCGGCGAGTTCTATGAGTTTTTGGGGTAATTCGGATGGGTTTAAAAGGATCCGAATTTATGGTCAAATAAACAAACTTTTGAGATATCTTTTGTACTATAATAAAGCATATAATGGAGGGTTAATTGGGAATAATAACACCTCGAATAACGGTTTAAGATGAGTTTCGGATGGTGTTTCTGAATGTTGTAGCACTTTATTTTATACAAGTTAATGGTAAATTGTTAAAGAACATATAATGATAATATGTTTTCATTATGGAAATGAAACAGGTCCCTTGTGGTGTTGTTTAACCCACAGTGGGGTACTTTTGAGTCCGGTTGAAATTCCGAAGAGAAATAAGATAACTTGAAGTTTAATAACGCACCCACTGTGAGTACCTTTGATTTTAACATTGCTGCATCTGCATTATGTTTGCATTGCCTGCTGAGGCATGTTGTTTCATATTCGTTTGGCACTCTACTAACATGCGTAAATGTTAATGCACATTCATACTTGTTGCATGTCCGTTCATTTGTTGTGCATCCTTTCGATGGACCTGCGTGGTCGCATCTGTACTCTCATGTTACTGTGCTATATGACCAAGAGTTTGACACCTCTGTGGTCAGGATAGACAGTAAGTCATCCCCGATGTAATGTCTGCCTCAGATGGTTTGATTTCTTATGCCGGGTGTCAGCTCGAAGGAGCTGCGGCTCGGGTTTGCGTACCTGGGGTACGTGTGGAGTATACGGTATGTGTTACCGCGGTTACTCTGGGTGGCATCATAATGATTTGTTGAATGTGTAAAATCATATGGTATTCACTAAGCTTTAGCTTACCCCTTCAGTTGTTGACTTTTTACAGGAAAAGGGAAATCCACTGCGGGACCGTCTAGCTAGGACGTTTATTGAAGTGTTTGAAGATTTCTACTGTTTTAACTTGGTATTTGTTTTATGGAATCAATGATGTAATAATTTTGGGGTTGATGTAATACTTTTGGATTTGTAGACTTAGACGTGTAACCTATGTAGCACCATAGGGTGTTGGTCACATAT
Source organism: Centrapalus pauciflorus (assembly GCA_020465985.1). Taxonomy (NCBI): domain Eukaryota; kingdom Viridiplantae; phylum Streptophyta; class Magnoliopsida; order Asterales; family Asteraceae; genus Centrapalus; species Centrapalus pauciflorus. The sequence goes on from JAANYP010001371.1 coordinate 327,788, forward strand.
TTATGTATTATTATATATGTATTTTGCTTCCGCACTTTAATTTAAGGTATCAGATTATTATGTAAATTATGTTTGGTGATTAATCCTGGGTGTTATGTAATTGTGGATAAATGTGGCAAGGGTGTCACACTATGTACAAAATTCCATATTCTGATTCAAACTTTAAGTACGATTTTGAGAGTTACTATGTGTTTTAGTGTGTTTGTTTGTCGATATGGAAGAAAACAGTCAAAAAAGGACTGATTTAGTGCATAATATGTTATGTTTTATGATAATAAGTATTAAAAAGAGTGCATTTAAGCTTGTGACAATAGTTTTCAATCAAGACAAGTACAAAAATGACGAAAAATGGAATCTGGAAAATAATAAAAGTGTACAAGTATAATTTCGGGTCTGATGAACACAACTCGGATTCATCCGAAATTCTGATCAAGATGAAACTCGGATATAAACTTTCAAAATTCATAAATTCAAGATACGAAATTCTGATACGAGGCATCCGAACTCGGATCAAGCAACCATCTGAATTTTGGATGTATTAATGCAAAGCAATAATTCTAAGTATGGGATCTCAGACCACCTGAATTTTGGGTCTATCCGAACTTCGGTTGGGATCCGAATTTCAGATATTTAGAATTAAATTTCAAGATTTAGTTATAAGGATTAAACTAATATTGATTTACTATTACACTGATTTAACAGGATCATTGTGGTGTTGACTAACACACATTGATTTAAAGCCTACTTGTTCTGTGTAAAACCCTGTGGTACCATTCCAGGGCATCCTTGCTAAGTAAACCACTAAGAGTGATAGATTAATATTCAAACATTTATTGTCTTTGCTTCATATTTCAATGGCATGTTCTTGTTTTTCAACATACATCATTTGACACTCTCTTATTGTTCGTTGTTTTGATGCATACTCGTACTTGACATGTGACAAACATGTAGCCATCGTTCATTTGAAAATGCATCATTGAACTCATGTTCTGACATGATTACATTTCATAATTTGATGTAACCTGGGCAGAGGTTGATAGCAGGCCACTGTTAGGGACTGATCATCCCGTACACTCATTCCAGCCAGGTTAAGCACATCCCCGATCAGCATATTTGAATTGCCAATCCATGCTTGCACTGCATGCTGAACACTTGTTAAGGGGCTTGCACTGCCCGTACTGACAATAGTTTGTAAAGAAATATATGTTGAATATGTAATTTGTCATGTCACTAGGCCATAGCTTACCCGTTGACTCTCAATGTTTTCAGGAAAAGGAAAAGAAGTAGTTGGGCCTTATTCTTAAGCTTTCACTTAATTCCTGGTGACCTTTAGAAGCTTCTGGTAACTGCAGATATGTAGCTTTGGGGTTGGGATTTGATGCTTTGTAACAATCAATGATGTGTAATAGTTAGTCTACGACACTGTAGTCTTATAACTCCTATCATGCTTTTGTGGTTGATGTACTCTAAACTTATTCTATGCTTTTAACTTTAATAATATTTTAAGTATTGGGTTGCTTGTTGATCCTGGAGTCTATCTTATATTGCTTAAAAAGGAGGATGTCTCAGTTTCGTATCAGAGCATAAGTTTGAGGTTTTTATGTGTCCGTGAGGACTTGGACTCAAACTTAGGTTATGATTAGAATGGACTCCTAGGAAATGATATGGACTAAGATAGGATTGACATGAACCATGGGGATAAATAAAGGGTAACTGTGAGCACTTAGGACTAAGAAATAAATGTTCTAAATATTACTTGATATATTTTAGATAATGTCTGCAGAGGATATGACTCCAAAGAAAATGCTCTGAATGATGCAAACTATGATGGAGAAAAACAATGAACTACAAGCAAAAAAGAATGGCTGAGCAAGCTCAATCATTCGCTGACCAGCTGAGGGCCAAGGATGAGGCCGAGGCTAAGCGAAAGGCTGATAAGAGGAAGAAAAAGGAACAGTAGCAAGGTGAACAAGGTGAGAGGCAGGAATATACTTGTTCTTCCAACAAAGCAAACGGTTGTAGGTTCAAAGATTTCAAGAGTAACGAGGCTGTCGTTTTTTATGGGATTGGAGATGCCGTGACGACACTAGAATGGGTAACCACTACTGAAAGAACCTTCCGAATTAGTGGCTGTGTTGAAAAGGATAAGGTTCGATATGCCACTGCAATGTTTGCGAAAGATGCCGTCATGTGGTGGGATGCTATGATTAACGTGCTAACGATGGAGGTAGTGTCGCACACGTCTTGGAGCGAATTCAAGGATGTATTTTCACAACAATACTGTCCTGCTGATGAGAAGCGCCATTTAGAGGCAAAGCTTTTAGCTTTGACTCAAGGAACAAAAACAGTTACACAATATGCTGTTGAGTTCACTCGCTTGAGTTTATTTGCACCCCACCAGATCAATACTGAGGAGGAAGATATTCCGGTTCGAGGCCGGTTTGGACTGGGAGATACGCCGAACAACGAGCAGTGTTCGGTATGCTACATTTGCCGGGTTACTAGAGATTGCTCGGAATGTGGAGCGTATTTTGTTGCTTTCTGGTTATGTTATGGGGTCGGCTGCTGCTGGACCAACTCAACCGGCGCCACCAGAAATAGGAGTCTGGAAACTCTGGATCATCTCGATCCTCTCCCCAATCAAGTCAACCATCATCCTCACCGAGGAAAGGAAGAGCCTTTTCGGCCAGCACTGAATCGAGGGACTGCAGGCGATGCAGAAAGACGCACTCTGGGGGAATGTAAAACTCAAGACATGTACTGTTACTCTTGTGGGCAAAAGGGTCATCACTGGGAGCATTGTCCACGAAAGGGGGAGGCATGTTATAATTGCCACAAAGTTGGCCACTTTGCCAAAGACTACCGGAAACCCAGGAGAGAACAGAGTGCTCAGCAATCGACCACAAGATCTTCTGGAGCCTCCACTGCTCGTAGGGAACAAACCATGAGGGCTCCAACAAGGGCTTTCCAAATTACCGCCGAAGAAGCAAAAGATGACCCTGAAGTGGTCACTGGTACGTTCTTGATCATTTCAACTACTGCTCGCATTCTCTTTGATTCTGGAGCAAATCGTTCGTTTGTCTCCACTTCATTTGCACGTCACCTAAACATGCCCATGTCGAATTTACAATTTGTGCTTGATATTGAAACTACTAGCAACATGTTAGTTAATGCCGATAAAGTGTATAAGAATTGCACTTTACTCATAAAAAAATGTAGTATTCAACCTAGACTTAATTTCCATGGAATTCGGGGAGTTTGCTGTTATTGTGGGTATGAACTGACTTGTCCATAATGAGGCTCAAAGAGTATGCAAGAAGAGGATGATCAAGATTACTACTCCCAAGGGTCGCTATATATGTATTTACGGTGAAAGACAAAAAGGCGACTTATGCCTTAATTCTATCGCTAAAGCCCGAAAGCACCTTGCTAAGGGTTGGTCTACTTATCTAGCCTACGCAGTTGAAGCAGAGGCTGAAAAAAATTTCTCTCTGCCGTTCCTATTGTCTCCAAATTTCCAGATGTATTTCCAGAAGATATCTCGGGATTGCCACTAGACCTTCAGGTGGAATTCTGTATCGATCTTATTCCCGGAGTCACTCCTATAGCAAAAGCTCCATATCGCTTAGCTCCTGCTGAAATGCAGGAAATGATGAAACAGTTACAGGAGCTACTTGATAATGGTTTTATTCACCCAAGTTATTCTCCTTGGGGCGCTCCTGTCTTATTTGTCAAAAAGAAGGACGACAGATTGCGTATGTGCATTGACTACCGCGAGCTCAACAAAGTAACAATAAAAAACAAATATCCACTGCCCCGGCTTGATGATCTCTTCGAGCAGTTACAAGGCGCTAGTTATTTCTCGAAGATCGATCTCCGATCAGGGTATCATCAACTAAAAGTTCACAACAACGATATTCCTAAGCTTTTAGAACTCGTTACGGACACTACGAGTTTCTAGTTCGGTCTTACAAATGTGTCGGCTGTTTTCATGGATCTCATGATTAGAGTTTGCCGACCGATGCACGACAAATCTATCATTGTTTTCATACATGACATCCTTATCTACTCAAAGACCTAGGAAGATCATGCAACACATTTAAGAGAATTACTAGAGTTGCTGCGAAAAGAGCGACTTTATGCCAAATTCTCAAAATGTGAATTTTGGTTGAGGCAGATCCAATTATTAGGGCATATAATCTCTGGTGCTGGTATTGTCATTGATCCAGCAAAGATTGAGGCTATCCAGAATTGGGAATCTCCATGAAATGCCTCAGAAATTCGTAGCTTCTTGGGATTGGCTGGTTACTACTGCCGATTTATCAAAGACTTCTCTAAATCATCGTTCCGCTTACCAAGCTCACTCGCAAGAACGCAACTTTCATTTGGGAAGAGGAACAACAAGCAGCTTTTGAAAGGTTAAAGAAATTACTAAGTGAAGTGCCGGTTTTGGCCCTGCCTAAGGAAAACGAGGACTTTATAGTCTACACTGATGCATCAGACATCGGATTAGGAGCAGTATTAATGCAACGGGGACATGTCATCGCATATGCCTCTAGACAACTCAAACCACATGAGAAAGACTACTCTACTCACAATATAGAGTTAACTGCTGTGACATTCGCGCTAAAGCTCTTGAGACACTACCTATACGAAACCAAATGTCAGCTCTACACAGACCACAAGAGTTTGAAATATATATTTAGTCAGAAGGACTTGAATATGAGGCAACGAAGGTCTATGGAGCTAATTAATGACTATGACTAGGAAATTCTTTACCATCCGGGAAAGGCCAACGTGGTGGCTGATGCACTAAATAGAAAAGCTTAATGTAAAGCTTACTGCTACGCCTTAACTTCTACATTGCTGACGTCAACTATCATTGATGATGTAAGGGATGCTCAACTACAGGCTCTAAAAGAGGAGGATGTTAAAGATGAAAACGTTAGAATTCAATTACCACTAATGCAAGATGGCGGAACCGGACTGAAGAGTGTGTATGGTAGAATACGGGTTCCTAAATTCGGAGGCATGCACGAAAAAATCTTAGGGGAAGCCCATCAATCAAAGTTTTCTATTCACCCTGGTAGCACAAAAATGTACAATGACTTGAAGGCCGATTTCTGGTGGCTAGGATTGAAAAAAGACGTAGGATAATATATGGAGAAGTGTAGGACTTGCAGACTAGTGAAAGCTGAACACCAACAACCCTATGGTAGTATGCAAACTCTTCCTATTCCAGAATGGAAGTGGGCCCTACTATGGACTTCATTACTAAGCTGCCAAAAACTCATCGTCAACGTGATTCCATTTGGGTCATTGTTGACCGCCAAACGAAATCTGCTCACTTCATACCCATCAGAGAAACCTACTCTCTGGATCGTTTGGCTCAAATCTACTTGAATGTCATCGTCACGAGCATGGTGTACCCAAGTCTATTGTTTCTGATCAGGATAGTAGATTCACATCAAAATTCTGGGCTGCTTTACAAAATGGTCTTGGTACTCGTATCGCCATGAGTACTGCTCATAGACCTCAATCTAACGGGCAAAGCGAAAGAACAATTTTTACGCTAGAAGATATGTTGAGACCTTGTATCATGGATCTGGGAGGTGACTGGGACGATCACCTTCCATTAGCTGAATTTTCTACAACAACAATTACCACTCTACAATCAAAATGACACCGTTCGAGTTCTTGTATGGAAGGAAATGTAGGACTCCAATCTGTTGGAGGGAAACAGGAAAAACTCCTATTGTCGGGCCAACTTTAATACAAGAGACCAATGAGAAGATTCAACTGATTTGGCAATGCATGAAAACTGCATAGGTATAACACCTTGCTTTTATTTGCATTTTTATTTTAAGTATTTTTGAGCAATTTGCGTAAAATGATGTAATTTCGAGATTTAGTATAAATAGGAGTTGGGTGCTCCATTTTCTCACTTTTTGCAAAACTCTTCTAGCAACTTGAGAGACTCTCTCTCTAGAACCGAACTTCTCTCTAGCTTTTCTCCCAAACCGACTGGCCAAATCTCGAGTTCTATACGTCATCGGAAAGGTCTCGAAGTGTACTACGCGGATCTACCATTGCATGTGAGATTTCATACGGTTTTGAGGTAAGAATCGCCCTTTTCCTTTTCTGCACTTTCGGTTTTGAAGCTACAAATTCGAGTTTATCATTTTAGGCGATTTAAAGCTGATTTCGTATGAGTTTTAGCTAAAATATGGTAGATTATGTATAATATAACTAAACCGAGGCCTATTACTTAGCTTATTTGTGGATTTGAGGCTTGAAAATGCATGTTTAAAGCTGTAGCTTATGAACAAACTCGAGTATGCGTAGAACAAACTCGAAATGCCAAGAACAAGCTCGAATAGAGCTAAATTCGAGACATTGGTTCGAATCTATCTACAGATTCGAATGAGGTTCGAATCTAACCCCATAATTCGAATCTGTCTTCGAATCTAACCCCCTAAATTTCGAATTTAATTGATAAAATTTACGAACAACGCATAAATTAGCAAATAAATAGCAAAATATTTAGCTAGAAGTTATGGCTTATAGATGTTGGAATATTGAGCTAGCATTATTAATTTAGCACATGTTCTGTAATATTAAACTTCAGATATTATACATAAGCTGTTTAGCCCAGTTGCGAGTCAAAGCCAGTGCCAGAATATATTAAAGCCTAGATAAGCAAGTGCAAGCGTTATAAAGCAATTTAAAGCGTAAATAAGCCCGAGCAAGCATTTCAGAGCATTTCAAAGCATTTTCAGTATTGTGAGTAACAGTTATTCTTGTTTACATGTTTTATATGAAATTGAGACATAAATTCTTTCTATATGATTTCTTTGGAATTCAATGGACTTTTGTGAGTGAAGGCGAACACTGTGGTACAGGTGATGCCCAGCTTAGCCGGATCTTACATTTGATCTATTAATATGCATATTTATCTGCTATCTATTTATTGTTCTGCATACTATACAGCAAACTTTGTGATAGCGTTTCTTTGTGCATCTCGTAAGCATTATATTTAGCGAGCAAGCAATTCTGATGTTCACCACTATCCCTTGAGCATTATGCGGGTAGCTAGCCCCGCATCACAGATTGATCATCTGGCAGCGGTAAACCCCTAGTGGTGGCATCTCCGTTCTGCGTGAAATATCTCAATTGTGCAGCGTTCTTTCTGGGTATTAAGCAAACAAGCAAGCAAGCAAGCATAACAACCTTTATAGGCACTTTCGCCTCATATTTTACATGCATTCATGAATATCTGTTTACTCACTAAGCATTAGCTTACAGTTGCTACTTACAATTTTTACAGGAAAAGGTAAAGAACAAGCTGGACCTTCTGCTTAGGTCTATTATCTGATCAACCCAGAGGACTTAGCTCATTTTCAGCTTGTGGTATATCTTTATGATGCCTTGGGTTCTGGGTAGCTGCTTTTATTTTAATTGTGATGTTTTTAGCAACTTAGTACTGTAACCTTGTAGCACGTGTAGTGCAAGACTTATTGTAATATTTTATTTAGCTTTATGCATTTATTATTATTCCTGGGATAAGCAAGCGTGTTTTAAAGCAAGGATGTGACAGGATGGTTATCAGAGCATTAGTTTGAGGGATTCAAGTGTTAGCAATAACACTTGGACTCAAACTTTTAAGCAAAGGTATTAGCTTCGAATGTCTAGGCTTTAACTTGACCTGAGATAGGCTTTGACTTTGCTTTAGGAATTGGGGAATGGGGTAGAATAGGAATTATGCCTATTCTTATGCAAGTATTATTTTTATAATTTCAGAATGTGTCTGGATCTGGTGAAGGAGCTGGAGATGGACTCACTCCTGAACAGATCATGCAAATTATGCAAACTATGCTTAACGAGAACAACGAGCGTCAAGCTAAGTTTCTGCAAGACCAGTTTCGTGCTCGTGATGAAGCCGAAACTAGGCGCAGAGAAGAGCGTAGGAAACAACATCATGATGACACTGGATGCCACAACGACTACACCGACGAGGAGGAAGCTCCTGTAGTCCCTCCTAAGGGCTGCAACTTTCGTTATTTCAAGGCTTGCGGAGCTCAACCTTTTAAGGGTGCTGCGAATTCGATCGAAGCACTTGAGTGGATCACTGGCATCGAGTGGATTTTTCTCATTAGTGACTGCGCTGAGGAATCAAAGGTCAGCTTCGCTACTACATTGTTCGAGGGAGGCGCTGTCATGTGGTGGAGGTCTCAGGAGAACATGCACGGAGCCAACTGGATTAAGTCTCTATCTTGGGATGACTTCAAAGTTATTTTCTTTCGTCAGTACTGCCCAGCTGATGAAAAGAAGTGTTTGGAAGAGAAGCTAATGTCTCTTACTCAGGGAACCAAATCGTTGACTGAGTATGAGATTGAATTTACTCGACTTAGCCTGCTGTCTGACTACCAGGTTGCTACGGAGGAGCGAAAGATCGACCGTTTTCTGATGGGTTTGCATCCCGAGTACCAGAAGTTCTTGAAGCACCAAAGATATACCAACTATGCTGACTGTGTTGAAGCTGCTCGAATTCTCGAGCAGGATTTTGTTCGAGCTGGAGGAGTTCCTGCTTCCTCTGTTAACCCGACATGTCCATCACCGCCCAAGAAATCGCCCACCGGAAGCTATTCTGGATCTTCATCTAGATATTCTCAGCCACAGCAGTCTCAGTACCGACAGTTCAGCTCGCCTCCGGCACAGCAAACTCGATCTTATGCGGTACATTCTGAGCCGGGGCAGTGTCGCCGCTGCCAGAAATCACACATTGGGCGTTGTAACCCCAATGATGTGAGGTGCTACATGTGTAACGAAATAGGACATAGCAGTGAAGAATGTCCTAACAAAGTTAAAGTTTGTAACAACTGTTTACGCCCTGGACATAATGAGCATGCATGTACGCATCCATTCAGCATAATTTACCCGAGTGCAGAGCATCATCGGCGATTGCAGCAACAGCAATACCGACCTCAGCATCAATATCAACAACAACAGCAAAGACAAAATCAGCCGGCCCGACATAGCACATCACGTGGAGGTTCTAGCCGCCGTAATGAACCAGCAAGAAATCAGAATCGCGCATTCCAAATAACGGTCGAGCAAGCAAAGGAAATACCAGATGTGGTATCTGGTATGTTTCTTGTAAACTCTATTCCTGCTAGAGTTATTTTTGATTCAGGAGCCAACCGTTCCTTCATATCAAATTCATTTGCATCTAAACTTTGAATTGCACCGACTACTCTACCTGTTATCTTTGATATTGAAACGGCTAGTAATATAAGTGTGTCTACCGATAAAATTTACCGTGACTGCATCATTCTGCTCGACAACTGTACTTTCCAACTGGACCTTATCCCGATGGACTTTCACGAATTCGACGTCATCGTGGGTATGGATTGGCTTGATCATCATGACGCCAGCATTATCTGCAAGAAGAAGTTGATAAAGCTCACTGCTCCAGATGGCCGCAGCATTTGCATCTACGGTGACAGAAAGACAGGTGATATATGCTTAATTTTTGTAGTCAAAGCTAGGAAACTTATAGCTAAGGGTTGCCTGTCATACTTAGCATATGCGATAGATGCTAAGTCTGAAAAGAAAGTATTAGCCGAGGTTCCGATAGCCTCCGAGTTTCCCGATGTCTTTCCCGAGGACATCTCTGGACTCCCGCCAGACCGTCAGGTGGAGTTCAGAATTGATTTAGTGCCCGGCGCGGCACCAATTGCTCGAGCCCCTTATAGACTTGCACCTGCCGAGATGCAAGAAATGATGAAGCAATTGCAAGAATTGCTAGATAAGGGACTCATACGACCAAGTTCATCTCCCTGGGGAGCTCCTGTTCTTTTTGTTAAGAAGAAAGATGGGACTCTCCGGATGTGCATTGATTATAGGGAGTTGAACAAGGTAACAATAAAGAATAAATATCCGTTGCCCAGAATAGACGATCTTTTCGACCAGCTTCAGGGAGCCAGTTACTTTTCGAAGATCGATCTTAGATCTGGGTATCATCAGCTCAAAGTTCATGAAGAAGATGTCCCCAAAACAGCTTTCCGTACTAGATATGGGCATTACGAGTTTCTTGTTATGCCCTTTGGCCTTACAAACGCTCCTGCGGCATTCATGGATCTGATGAACCGCGTTTGTAGACCAATGCTCGATAAGTCTGTTATCGTCTTTATAGACGATATTCTCATCTACTCGAAAACCGAAGCTGAGCATGCTGTGCATCTTAGAGAGCTGCTAGAGTCGCTGCGCAAAGAGCGACTTTATGCCAAGTTCACTAAATGCGAATTTTGGTTGCGACAAGTGCATACAATCTCGATTTATTCATTTTTAAGCTTATCATCTCTTAAATTTCATGCTCAGCGTTAACTTGCAAATCTTGTATCTTATCAGATACAATTCCGTGGTCATGTGATATCTGGTGAAGGAATCTCTGTGGATCCTTCTAAGATAGAAGCCATTCAAAATTGGGAAGCTCCCAAATCAGCTACTGAGATCCGAAGTTTCTTGGGATTGGCGGGTTACTACCGTCGATTCATTAAGGACTTCTCAAAACTAGCCATGCCTCTTACATCTCTTACTCGCAAGAATGTTCCCTTTATTTGGGAAGAAGCTCAAGAGAATGCATTCCGAACTTTAAAACAGAAACTCACCGAAGCACCTATACTGGCCTTACCCGAAGGCAATGAAGACTTTGTGGTCTTCAGCGATGCTTCATATCAAGGGCTTGGGTGTATTTTGATGCAAAGAGGCAGAGTCATAGCATATGCTTCTCGCCAACTTAAGGATCATGAAAAGAGTCATCCGACTCATGACCTTGAACTTGCTGCTGTGACTTTTGCGTTGAAAACATGGCGACATTATCTCTACGGCACCAAATGTCAACTGTATACGGATCACAAGAGTCTTAAGTACATTCTCAGTCAGAAGGAGCTCAACATGCGCCAGCGACGCTCCATGGAACTCATCAAAGACTATGACTGTGATATTTTTGTATCACCCAGACAAAGCGAATGTGGTGGCCGACGCATTGAGTCGTAAATCTTACTCTGCTAAATGTCTCTATACCTTGACCCATACTTTGTTTTCATCAACTCTGATCGATGAAATTCTCGTTGCTCAAGCCGAAGCCCTAAAAGAAGAAAACCTCAACTCTGAGGATATGAAAGGGCAACTTCATTTCTTAACCGATAGCCCTCGTGGCTTAAAGCTCTTCAAAGATCGCGTTTGGGTTCCGAAATTTGGTAATGTTCGACGGAAAATTCACTCGGAAGCCCACTGTTCTAACTTCTCGGTACATCTTGGCAGCACCAAGATGTACAACGACCTAAAAGCCAAGTATTGGTGGCCCGGTATGAAGAGAGACGTAGGCCAATATGTCGATAATTGTGTTACTTGCCGATTGGTCAAAGCGGAGCATCAGCAGCCTTATGGCAGTCTACAGCCTCTACCGATTCCCGAGTGGAAGTTCGATCACATAACGATGGACTTTGTGACGAAGCTTCCTACTACGCGAAGACAGCACGATGCAATATGGGTGATTGTGGATCGTCTAACCAAAGTCGCTCATTTCATTCCAATTCGCGAGAACTACTCATTGGGGAAATTGGCTAAGTTGTATATAGACGAAATCATTACTCGACACGGAGTGCCACTGTCAATTGTTTCAGATCGCGACAGCCGGTTCACTTCGAGGTTCTGGAGTCCATTGCAAGATGGTTTAGGCACCAAGATCAGAATGAGCACGGCGTATCATCCGCAGCCTGATGGCCAAAGTGAGCGCACAATCCTTACGCTCGAAGACATGCTGCGGGCATGTGTTCTTGAGTTTAGCGGTAGTTGGGACGACCACTTGCCACTAGCAGAGTTTTCTTATAACAATAGTTACCACTCATCCATTAAAGCCGCACCTTTCGAAGCCTTATACGGACGCAAATGCCGAACTCCTACGTGTTGGCATGAAGCCGGTGAAGCACCAATCGCCGGTCCCGAGCTACTTCAACAGACTAATGAAAAGATCAGAATTATTCGCCAACGTTTAGAAACCGCTCAATCTCGACAGAAATCGTATCACGACCGACGCCATAAACCTTTAGAATTCCAGAAGGACGATTATGTTGTACTGAAAGTCTCGCCGATGAAAGGTGTGTTCAGATTCGGCAAGCGTTGTAACATCCTTGGATTTAAATTATTGTACCCAACAAAGTTATTAAGTTTTAATATGTAATTTAAGTTGAATTATGAAAATTGGTACGAAATTTGGATTAATTATAAAGTTTGTTGAATTATTTGGAAATTTAGAATTTTAAATTATTAAGTGAAAATAATTATTTAATTATTAAGGATAATAAATAAAGATGGATTCTTTATTTATATAATCATAATCAGTATTTATGGAACCGGATGAGTTGAGGGGTTAGATGTGTCAAAAGATGGAAATGGATAATAAAAAGGGGGAAATGTCTTTAATTTAATTCATTTGAATTTTCCACTCTCTCTCTACCATCTCTCGGCTCTCGGCTCTCTCTCTCTACAAATTGAAGAATTATCGAAAAGTTGCTGTTTGAAGCTGAAAATTTGGATTCAGATTGCATTTAAGGAACTATAACATCTGCAATTGACGAATTAAGGTAAACATTTCACAAATTCTTCGAAATTGATGGTTTTTAGTTCGGATTTGTTAAAATCCAAAATATTAATTTGGTGTTGAAGATGTTGATGCATGTGTGATATTTTTATGGATTTGTTTAAATCTAGTGTATAAGATGCTACATATTAAATTTCAGCTCCTGATTCGAATTAAAAGTATGGATTTGAGCATTTAGTGTGTGTTTTAGTGTGTGGGTCGATGGATGATGAAAAATGGTTAAAAAGGTTGTGATTTGGTGCATGAAAGAGGTTAATGATAGTGTTAAAGTGGTTGAAATTAAGTGTATTTTAGTTGGTATAATTTATTTCATGTATTGAATTAGTACCAAAAATGAAGGAATTAAATCTGGAAATTTTATAAACTTAGAACATATTCGAATGGGGTTGGGGTCCGAATTCGGATCCGAGATGAACTCGGATCTGGTCCGAATTCGGATGGGCCCAGATTTCAGATTAGCAAAATAATTTCCAAGTATTGATATTTCGGTTGAGGTCCTAATTCGGTTGGGGACCGAATCAGGATATGGTCCGAATTAGCTTGGGTCCGAAATTAAAGGGGACCGAATTTGGATTTATGTGGGATCCGAATTGGGATGCATGTGGGATCCGAACTGGGGTCCGAATTCGGGTGGGGACCGAATTCGGACATAGATCCGAAATTGGGACCAAAACTTTGCAATTATTATAAAATTAAATTTTATGAGATTAAACAAGTTATTGACACAATGTGTTGTTACAACTGAATTAACAGGTCCCTTGTGGTGTTGTTTAACCCACAGTGGGGTACTTTGTGGATCCGGTTGAAATTCCGAGGAGAAATAATATTAATCTGAAGTTTAATAACGCACCCACTGTGAGTACCTTTGATTTTAACATTGCTGCATCTGCATTATGTTTGCATTGCCTGCTGAGGCATGTTGTTTCATATTCGTTTGGCATTCTACTAACATGCGTATATGTTGATGCACATTCATACTTGTTGCATGTCCGTTCATTTGTTGTGCATCCTTTCGATGGACCTGCGTGGTCGCATCTGTACTCTGATGTTACTGTGCTATATGACCAAGAGTTTGACACCTCTGTGGTCAGGATAGACAGTAGGTCATCCCCGATGTAATGTCTGCCTCAGATGGTTGGTTATTCTTATGCCGAGTGTCAGCTCGAAGGAGCTGCGGCTCGGGTTTGCGTACTTGGAGTACGTGTGGGGTATACGGTATGTGTTACCGCGGTTACCCTGGGTGGCATCATAATGATTTGTAGAATGTGTAAAAATCATATGGTATTCACTAAGCTTTAGCTTACCCCTTCAGTTGTTGAATTTTTACAGGAAAAGGGAAGTCTACAGCTGGACCATCTAGCTAGGAAATCTATTGAAGTATTTGAAGATTTCTACCGTTTACTTTGGTATTTTGTTTATGGAAATTCTGTTGTAATGAATTTGGGATAATGTAATAAATTGAGTTGGTAGACTTAGACGTGTAACCTTTGTGGCACCGTAGGGTGTTAAACTCAGTTGTAATACTTTTATTTATGTATTTTGCTTCCGTACTTTAATTAATGTATCAGATTATTATATATCTGTTTGTTGGTGAATAATCCTGGGTGAATTGTAATTGGTGGTTAATGTGGCAAGGGTGTCACAAGCGTGGCAAGTTAGCACCACGATTCGTTGGTCCTTTCAAGATCACCGAGCGTGTTGGAACTCAATCTTATCTGTTAGACTTGCCGAGCGAACTGTCCAACATACACCCTGTGTTTCACGTTTCGCAACTAAGGAAGTGCGAAGAAGATGACAGAGAAAAGTGGGCCGATCATATGACTTATAAGATTAATGAGAAGCTGCAATGTGACGAGCCTGAAGTCATTCTAGAGACAAAGATGAAGAAGTTGAGAAATCGAGAAGTAGCAATGGTGTTGGTGCAATGGAGAACTTCTCACGGAACTTCTCAGACCTGGGAATCTGAACAAGACATGAGAGTTCGATATCCGCATCTGTTTGAGCCTTAGGTACTTCGAGGACGAAGTGCAAGCGTGGTGGGCTCATACTATAACACCTTGCTTTTATTTGCATTTTTATTTTAAGTATTTTTGAGCAATTTGCGTAAAATGATGTAATTTCGAGATTTAGTATAAATAGGAGTTGGGTGCTCCATTTTCTCACTTTTTGCAAAACTCTTCTAGCAACTTGAGAGACTCTCTCTCTAGAACCGAACTTCTCTCTAGCTTTTCTCCCAAACCGACCGGCCAAATCTCGAGTTCTATACGTCATCGGAAAGGTCTCGAAGTGTACTACGCGGATCTACCATTGCATGTGAGATTTCATACGGTTTTGAGGTAAGAATCGCCCTTTTCCTTTTCTGCACTTTCGGTTTTGAAGCTACAAATTCGAGTTTATCATTTTAGGCGATTTAAAGCTGATTTCGTATGAGTTTTAGCTAAAATATGGTGGATTATGTATAATATAACCAAACCGAGGCCTATTACTTAGCTTATTTGTGGATTTGAGGCTTGAAAATGCATGTTTAAAGCTGTAGCTTATGAACAAACTCGAGTATGCGTAGAACAAACTCGAAATGCCAAGAACAAGCTCGAATAGAGCTAAATTCGAGACATTGGTTCGAATCTATCTACAGATTCGAATGAGGTTCGAATCTAACCCCATAATTCGAATCTGTCTTCGAATCTAACCCCCTAAATTTCGAATTTAATAGATAAAATTTACGAACAACGCATAAATTAGCAAATAAATAGCAAAATATTTAGCTAGAAGTTATGGCTTATAGATGTTGGAATATTGAGCTAGCATTATTAATTTAGCACATGTTCTGTAATATTAAACTTCAGATATTATACATAAGCTGTTTAGCCCAGTTGCGAGTCAAAGCCAGTGCCAGAATATATTAAAGCCTAGATAAGCAAGTGCAAGTGTTATAAAGCAAATTAAAGCGTAAATAAGCCCGAGCAAGTATTTCAGAGCATTTCAAAGCATTTTCAGTACTGTGAGTAACATTTATTCTTGTTTACATGTTTTATATGAAATTGAGACATAAATTGTTTCTATATGATTTCTTTGGAATTCAATGGACTTTTGTGAGTGAAGGCGAACACTGTGGTACAGGTGATGCCCAGCTTAGCCGGATCTTACATTTGATCTATTAATATGCATATTTATCCGCTATCTGTTTATTGTTCTGCATACTATACAGCAAACTTTGTGATAGCGTTTCTTTGTGCATCTCGTAAGCATTATATTTAGCGAGCAAGCAATTCTGATGTTCACCACTATCCCTTGAGCATTATGCGGGTAGCTAGCCCCGCATCACTGATTGATCATCTGTCAGCGGTAAAACCCTAGTGGTGGCATCTCCGTTCTGCGTGAAATGTCTCAATTGTGCAGCGTTCTTTCTGGGTATTAAGCAAACAAGCAAGCAAGCAAGCATAACAGCCTTTATAGGCACTTTCGCCTCATATTTTACATGCATTCAAGAATATCTGTTTACTCACTAAGCATTAGCTTACAGTTGCTACTTACAATTTTTACAGGAAAAGCTAAAGAACAAGCTGGACCTTCTGCTTAGGTCTATTATCTGATCAACCCAGAGGACTTAGCTCATTTTCAGCTTGTGGTATAGCTTTATGATGCCTTGGGTTCTGGGTAGCTGCTTTTATTTTAATTGTGATGTTTTTAGCAACTTAGTACTGTAACCTTGTAGCACGTGTAGTGCAAGACTTATTGTAATATTTTATTTAGCTTTATGCATTTATTATTATTCCTGGGATCAGCAAGCGTGTTTTAAAGCAAGGATGTGACAATAGGATCGATAAAAGAACTATCACGATTGCCGTCACAAACGCATAGAGTTTTAAAAGGATGATTGGGTTTATATGAAGGTGTCTCCGATGAAAGGTGTCACAAGATTTGTGAAGCGAGGAAAGCTATCTCCTCGATTTGTAGGACCCTTTCGTATACTCAAGAAAGTTGGGAACCAGTCCAATCATTTGGACTTACAAGAGGAACTATCGGGAGTTCACCCAGTCTTCCATGTCGGCTATTTAAGAAAAAGTCTGGTGCCAGAGAGGGAACCAATGACTGTTCATTCTGAAATACAAGTTGATGAGCAGTTAAGATTCATTGATGAACCGGAGTGCATATTGGAGACTAAAGTCAAGAAACTTCGAAACAAAGAAATCAAGACGGTGCTTGTAAAGTGGAAGAATCAGAGGGGAGCTAATCACACTTGGGAGTCTAAAGAATACATGAAGACCAAGTAACCAAGTTTGTTTAGCGTTGCATGACTTCGCAGACAAAGTATAAGCGTGGTGGAGCCCATGCTGTAACATCCCTAATTTCAATTTTTTGTAAAAATGAGTAGTTAAAGACTTAAAAGTGTTTTGATGGATTGTTGTGGTTTGATAAATTTCATTTCATAAAAATGATAATAATGATGATGAGAAATCATCATCGTCGTTTTCTGATCAAGTATAACAATAAGGGGATTTAAGGATTCAATCGGCGGGTCACAACGACGGCCCGTCAGTAACGTCATCCTGATAATTGAGAAAGCTCGGTTCTCGGCCTCATAAAGTTTCTTGTCATCATATTTCATGTTTTGATAAGTAAAGACTCTTTGTCGACCCTCTAACACTTGCGTAGGAGGAATATATCCCTCATCAATGCATATCCACATACACATGTCTTTGAATCGAGCAAAATCAGCAAACTTATCCTTCCACCAATAGTAGGCCTCCAGTTTCATTAGCTTTGGATGAGAATTTGCTTTGCCGACCCCGTGGTCCATTTCTATGAATTTTTGCAAACTCGACATTCTTTCTAAACTTTTTGTTTTTGAACTTAAACAAATTTAAAAATTAACTTAAAGTAAACCCTTCGAACTTATGCAAGTTCTAATAATTTAAATTTTTAAATTCGTTTAAAAATTAAATTTGAAATGACTTAAGTTCGAACTCAACAAGTTCGAATGAGTGTAAGTTCAAGAAAACCCTAGAAATTCTGACAAATTCGAACCTCTGGCAAGTTTGAAGAAACCCTAAATTTCTGACAAGTTCGAATCTGACAAGTTCGAATTCTGACAACTTCGAATGAAGCCCTAAAACAACTTTGAGAGGAGCGTATTCTGACAAGTTCGAATGAACCCTAATACCCCCATAAGTTCGAGCGCCGCAAGTTTGAGAAATGGCCAAAAATTTGATTTTTACAAGATTTTAGATTAACCAATGATTTTACGATTAAAAACAATGATTTCGACTGAAAAAGTGAACTAATATGATTTTTTCTCCGTTACCTTGCTTGTAGAACTCAGAAAATGTGATTTTTCCGGTAAGAACGTCAAGAAACCAAGAATGTTGTATGAACACGAAGAACACGATGAACACTCTTTATGACTCTGATACCACTTGTAAGGTCACCTACTTACGGATCTGAGCTTGACGCGACACCTTCCAACGAGTGCGGAATCCTCGTTAGCGGCTTAACGGATCGATCTCACACGCGGAAACCCGCAGACGAACACAATGATAGACGTTACGACGAACGACCCGCACGTGTATTTCTCAGAAACGACTCTCTAAAACCTCTCAAGTTCGTACGTGCACTATACGAGCTCTGAACGATAATCTCTGCGAAAGTCACTAATTCTAACTGATCAATTCTTAATTATAGGGTTAAATTCAAACTTAGCTCAAAAAAGTTCGTATAGGCCAAAGCCCACGAACTTGTCCACTACAAGTTCGAACTTAGCTCCACTAAGTTCAAACCCTAGCCTTTGAACTTATTCTTTAACTTGTCTTTGAACTTGTTCTTGAACTTATGTTTGAACTTATCTTTGAACTTATGTTTGAACTTAAGTAAACATCAATCACAAACAAGATCACACTGGGTGCACTAACACCTGTCGCCTTTTCTACTAGAACCTTGAATCTTTTAAACACCTCAAAAGCCTCAGACTTTTCTGCCAAAAAATACACCCATGTTTTTCTTGTAAAATCATCAAGGAAAGTCATGATACCTTTTTCCTCCAAATGAAGTTGGTGTGATTGGTCCACACAGGTCACTATGAACAAGCTCTAGTGGCATCTTTGCATGATATTCTGCTTCTTTTAGAAATGGACTTCTAGTTTGCTTTCCGATAACACAACTTTCACAATACGTTTTTTTGGTAACCCAGGTTGGGCAAACCATGGACCATGTCTCCTCTTATCAACTCGTGTAATCTACCAAAGCTTAAATGTCCAAACCGTAAGTGCCATAACGACCCTTTGTCTTTTGATTCAATTTTCAAGCATGTTCCTCTCATGTTACTGAGATGGAGTTTGTACGTGCGATTCTTACACATCTCTACACGTGCAACCAATCTGCCTTCTTTGTCTTTCAGATGCATCATTAGTTCCTTCATAAACACTGAGTACCCTTTCTCCATTAAATGTCCCAGACTTAGTATGTTACTTTTCATTTCTGGAACATAATACACATCTTCAATTCTGCTCTCCTTTCCATTGTAAAAAAAAAAAACAGATCTTTCCATGCCCCTTCACTTGTACTTTCGATTGATCTCCAACGAGACATAACTATCTCAAACTTCCTCCATTTCTACAAACATTTTTTTCTATCCAGACATGTGATTACTTGCCCCAGAATCTAGGTACCAGATTGTTTCAGATTCAGAATTTGTTTCGTCATGGGCCATCAACAACAAACCTTGCTCCTCGATTTCTTCTTGGGTTGTTAAGTTTGCATTATGGTTTGTCTTTCTAGGGGCTCTACAATTTCTCGCATAGTGCCCACTTCTCCCACAATTATAACAGTCTATTCTTTGGCGGTATGCATCACGTCCGCCTCTGACCTCTTCCTCGCCAGACTGATTGGTACTCTGGTGTAGTTTGCTCCCATTCATTTCGTTCATGGTGGCTATTTTCTCTTCCTCATCCTCTACCACGGTATCCTCCAGAATTTCCAAATGTACCTTGATGACTATTGTGAGCATACATTGCCTTGTCATCCTTTATGGTTACCTTCGACTTTATTACTTCTTCAAGAGGCTCATGTTTCTTTTTCTTCTTTCTTTGCTCATGGGCCTCCAATGAGGCTGCTAACTCTTCAATTGTCAAATCTCCTAGGACTTTGCATTCCTCGATTGCACACACAACGTTTTCAAAACTATCTGTCAATGACCTTAAAATTTTCTCTATCACTCTTGTCTCCGTAAGAGTTTCTCCGTTACGACGTAGTTGATTTACCACAACCTGGACTCGCGTGATATAATCTGAAATAGCTTCAGACTCCCTCATATTCATAGATTCTAATTCTCCACGTAGAGTCTGGAGACGCACCTGTTTTACCTTATCAACACCTTTACACCCCAACTCAAGTATCTCCCATGCCTCTTTTGTTGTTGTTGCGCCTCCAATCTTCTCAAATCGAGACTTATCCACTTATTGAAAGAGAAGATAAAGAGCCATCTTGTCCTTCATTCTTTTTTCTTTTAGTACCCTTGTCTGATTAGCAGTCAAGGCACCAAGTTTTTCAATTGTGGGTTCTTCAAAACCTGATGTAATACACTCCCATGCATATTGAGCTCCCAACAACGCTTTCATCTGAATACTCCAATTATCATAATTAGATTTTGTGAGCTTTGGAAGAGAGACATGACCCAACGAGGTGTCGTTGTTCATTCTCCTACCAATTTTTTGGAAAAACAACTAATGAACTGGTGGTTTTGGAGAGTGTGTGTGTGTGTGTGTGTGTGTATTTGGGCAAATGTAATCTTCTCTTGTTTTATTTCATATAATCTGGACTGATTTATAGACAAAACATCAAATGACTTGGAGGGGCTTTTTTAACTCCTAATATAAATTCAAAGAAAACAAAGAGACTACTACATCTAATGATTTCCTTATCAGTATCCTTAACTAACCCAATTTATTAAATAAACTTTCCAGTAGCTTTCAATGAAGTCATTTCTCTTTTGACTTGAGTTTAATTCCAACAGGATACGTGTGGCCGAATTGGTCTAATAACTAATCACATGAATAAGATCTCTTCAAAGAAGTTTATTACTTTTCATTCTATAATGCCAAATACATACAGGTTGAATAACCTTTATTTTACACTGAAATCTGTAGGAAGCTTACATAAATGTAAGCTTCTTTCAGCATTAAATTAAGATTGAGATTGGCAAACCGTGGAGATCGACATTAATTATTAGTAAATTAAACTTGGTTAAGTGAAGTAGTAGTTGTATTACTAGGATCTCATTAATCAAAAGTGGCAATTTAAGTAATTTACCCCCTCTAGAACAATTGAATTGGTAAATGGACTGGGGGTGAGATTACAAAAGTGGAAGTGCATGTGCATATGTATATTATGTTATGTCTATTAAACTTAGCTGTTATATATACAAATTGGCTTTCTCATTCCAACTCCTATTAGCCCTTTCCAAATCAGAAGAGTTTGATAACCAGTGAGCAATTTTGTTAATAACAATAATTACTCTTTATTATTTATCATAACAACATCAATAATAATACATACATAGAAACATATATAGTTATTTAGATAAAAGAAAAAGTTAAATGTAGGGAAGAATTAAGTAACACTCTGGACTTCAAAAATGTTATATGATTGAATAATTCAAACCAAATATAAAAAAAATCATTACTAAAATTTAAAACTCATCTACATTCATGGATTTTTTTTATTTAACCATTTACTTGTTTTATGACCCACGTAATACGTGGATATTTTTAATAAAATTTATTTGTATAAAAATTATATAAGTAAAAGTAAAATACATAACTATTAATTATTTAAAATAATGTAAATTAAAAGTTTGTTTTTAATTTAATATATTTTAATTTGTAAATTGAGATTTTAGTTTATATATAATATCATACTTATATATTTTACTACATGGATTTAGATGACATGGATTAGTATTAGATTGTTTAAAATATTTATGTTTTTAAATTACATTGATTAAATATAAAAGTGTTTGAATTAGATTTCATATTTTCTTTTAATAATGAAGTAGTAAAACTAGAAATCTAATTATGAAAAAAAGTAGAAAATCATAAATTTAGAGAGATTAGGCAGTGACACATGACATGATATCTTTTCCTTTTATTAATATTATCATTTAGATTTTTTAGAATTTATAAAAAAATTGATAATTTATTATATTTGCTACTAATAAGTAATAATAATTGAAATTTTAAGAAGAAAAGTAGATTTTAAATTTTATAAATTAGTTTAAATTTTAAAAATCAATACTTTTGTAGAATATTTATGGATGAAAACATATGAAATATAAGAAGGAAAAATTGTATCTAATTTGTCAACATTTTGTACTTAATATGATCTAACTAAAGAAATTATGTTATATTAATAAATAAATGTTTGTTTTAAGATAATAATTATACAAAATTATTACAATTGTAATATGCATGTTTCAAATTTAAAGACAATATATATGCTTTAGTTATTAGTAACCTATTGGTTAATTGCTTTTAATATAATAAATTGAAGTGATTAATGTAAGGAAATAAAGATAAAAGGTTATTTATATATTTTTTAATTAATTAAATTTATTATTGAATAGTTCTAAATTGGGAAAAAGAACGGGAAAATAAAAAAGTAATTCGTTGACAGGACGACATGTGGCAATGAGATGTTGTCCTTTATTATAATATATAGATACAGATTTATATTGTCATTTCTTTCAAATCTATACATGTACCTATATTCATTTGTCACACTGATTTTTGAAGAAACAACTACCTCAAATATCGTTTGTCAAAACATGTTCTCAATCTCCATTTAACCTTGGAAAAAGGCCATTAGTTCCTGTATCGAAATTATGATTATATTCTCCACAAAGCCATTAGTTCCCGTGTCGAAATTATGTGATGATGGATTCAAGGGACTTAAGCACATGTATTTTATTCTTATGATAAAGCAGAGTCAATGATGAATATGGATCCTCATGATGCTAAAGACAATAGAAAATGAGGAAGTTGTATTCGGAGAATAAGAGATCGCATGTTAGATCGATCACATCAAATTCTCCATGCGTATCATACATATCAATCACTTCATCATCAATTCCTATAGATCTAACAAGCTATGCAATGCAAAGATCTAACAAGGTATGCAATGCAACCATCTGCTCAAAATATAATCCTTAATCATGTTTTACCTGATCACAGTTTGCATTTTAATGATCCTTATAGGAGATTGGCTGTGTCAGTTGTTACAAATAGTAAGTTTTATCATAAAAAATGATAGTAAATAACATTTACTTATGATTTAATCTTTATTATATTTTCTAACTTTTTTAAATCCATATTGTAATGGATTTAAATTCACTAATATGTACTTTTATATACATAAATATATTTTTCTTAAGTTCTCATCGTAGCCACTTCTTCGTAATAAGTAGCTCCATTTATGCACGTGGATCACATTGACGCAAAAGAGAGAACAACAATAAGGAAAATTTTCTTTAGAATGTAAGCAATCAAAGTCCACATCTACAACAACAGAAGTACAATGTTCATCCAACACCCGAATTTCTTCAATGAGAGGTATTATAATTTCTATGTGTCAATTATGACATTTTACTAATCAGTTCAAGTTATATGTTTTTCTTATATATATATATATATATATATATATATATATATATATATATATATATATATATATATATATATATGTGTGTGTGTGTGTGTGTGTTTGTGTGTGTGTGTATATATATATGAGATTGGGTTCTTGGAAATGTTCAAAAATTGTGGTATAAAATTTCATTTTTTTCGTATTGTAGGTTTTATGTCAACGAATGGTGCATTATCATCCCAGAACAATGCTCAAGAAATCCCTACAAATGTTGTGCATAATCTTAAAAATAACAAAACAGACAAATCGAAAGGTAATATTTAAGGATTTTTCATGTCTAACTATAATGTAATTATTATAATATAATGCATAAGGTGTTTTTAAATGAATAAATGTCTATTTTTTCAATAACGTTATGTAACAGATTACTTTGATCATGATGATTAAACTCGCATATGTCAACTATGTCATGCAAAATTATGAACAGGCAAAGCAGTTAAAGGTCAAAGAACTAGGGACAAAACATGTTATTACCTAGGTTGCGGTTACGACAAGGTTCAGCTTCCGGAGTTGAAAGCATCGCCACCATTATATGAGTATCTATTTTGTCTTAACGATTCGAAAAGCAAAAACTTAAGAATATTCACTTCAATGGGTGGGAAGATTGATTTATCAATAAATAAGGGTAAGGCTCCATATATATTCAGGCTTAGTGGTCGAAACTACCATGTTATGGGAAGCCTTCTACGTGTAGATGCCTCAAAACCAAATTCTCTCGACTTTACGTATGTGACACCGAGAATGAACTTTCAAATAGGCAGAAGCATGCGGCTATATTCTTCTTCTAATTATTAACTTTTGGATTTTTCTACATGTGATATTGTATATCAGTTTTGTATTTTTATACCAATTATTGCATCAATTTAAATAAGTTACATAATCTTTTAAAAGATACATATTTAAGTACATCTTAATTCCTTTTCCATACTTTGGTGCCCAACGAGTGCATTATGCTTCAATTCTTTTCGTATAACTATATCTCTCATAATGCATCTCATATATTTTTTGCATTTCTAGCTGCGAACCAAAGGATTGGTCTACAAAAACTACTGATCTTCATGATGTTGAAACTATAATGTACTTGAAGAGTATGTGTTGGATTCAATAAAGTATTGGTTAAGGTCTATAGGATGGTAAGAGATTGCTTTCATGCAAATACACATGAAGACCTAAAGTTACGACTAACGGGGAGAAGACAACAAGACAGAAGGACATGTAACCTGCCAACTGCTTCCGAAGTGGCTGGTTTCGTTATTGGCGACATTGGTGATTCATTATAATAGGGATATTATTGTTGAAAAAAGTCAGGACGTTTAAAACGTATAAGTGAATTACATCCTTCGTATCTTCCTCTTCAATACCCACTACTTTTTCCATATGGAGATGATGGGTGTAGAATTGATATTCCTCATAGAGGCATCTATAAGGCACATAAAGGCCTCAGTCAAACCTGCTCTACATCTAAGAGGGAGATTTTTACTCAAACCTGTTTGATGCACTTGAAGGTATAATTTAAGGCCTTTTTATGCCTTATTGAAACATGAAAAGCGATTTACAATATCAGCCCAAAGTTGTTTACCATGTTGCATTTGTTGCAACAAAGGCAGATTGTCCAAGCTGTTCTGTCTGCTGAACAGGCAGGACATAAACTGTATACGCTGCTCTGTTCTGTTGAGCAACTTGGACAGATTCTAAGTGCTCTGTTCTTTGTGAACCGGCTAAACACTTTATGGAATGTGTTTCCAAGTCCTCATGTATTGTTTTTGGCTACAAGATCAGTTTACAAGTCGAAGACAAAGTGGAAGACAGAAACTGCACAGCCTACCTACGCTGTTCTTGTTACATGAAGACAAACGGATATCTGAAAAGGGTGACAGACCTTTTCTTATATCAAAATGGCCTTAGCAAAAGAAGAAAGATGCAAAGTTGACATTCCTCTTTTGGTTAAAGCCTTATGTGTGAAGACCTCCCCTTCTGGGTCAGTCCTCAGAGTCTAGGTCCCACATCATGCAATACGATATCAACCATACTAAGATAGGGCAATTAATTGCGGAATTAAAAATTACATGTACATACAGATTAGGATTTAATTTAAATACAGGTTACATATTTCAAATTAAAGTTATAAAAGGGTGCCATCTAATCTAATCATTACATCATAGAATCATATCAAGTCTACCCAAAATCCACAACAATTACTGTCTTCCAATCAGTACCGAAAGGTTTTGTTGTGTAGTGGTCTATGATACTCCTGTCTTGATCGTTAATAGACCTAAGAGCTAGGTCCAGCAGGTGACTTTCCTTTGCTTTTTCCTGTAAAATTATAATACAACAACTGCAAGCAATGCTTAGTGAGTTTATAGATTTTCAATATTAACATGCGTGTCAAGCGGATCATTAGTCTAGCGTGATATGTCTTGGCTGCCGCTATAGCCCTCATGATTGAGACATAGAATCATAGAATTGGATGATGTTCAGGCCACACTCACGCTTAAATCGTGGGGATCAGCCACATACTGGGCTAGCTACCAGTAAGTCAATATGGCGGAACATCGGAGGTCATTACCAAGTCCATAAGAACTGGTGAAATAGCCAGGTCTAGAACAATAGACCATCAAGGCTAATCAAGCTGAATAAATCTATCAAGTGTCTGATCAATAATGAAAGCTTAAGTCATAGAAGTCATGATAGCAATGAATCATAAAGCAATGTCTGAAGAAGTCTTAAATGCAATATGAAATGATAATCAAATAGCTATCATGATCCACTGGGCAACACCGAACCATGGTGTGCACAGGTCTCAATCCAGCTGATACAATGAATGTCAATAAATCTAACATCAACAATATATCTCAACTGGAATTTAAACATGTTCAATCTGAATATCAATAACTCACTGGTCTGGGTCTTTATCAAACAGATATAAAAATCTGCCACCTGAGTTATCTTAGGATTTTATCTTTGTCAATCTGTTCTCTGTAAATCAAGTCTTTGACCCGCTTTTAAGTCTTTAAATCTCTATGTTCAGAATTTCACTGAACCTGTCCAGAATTATCATGATAATATCATGTCAATTTCATCATCTTTATCATCATCATTGTTAATTTCATAATCTTTAGCTTTAAAAATCTTTATTTTATCTGATTCTGATAACCGATCACTCATAAATCTTTCATTTGCTTATTTTCTTTGTTCCTTCAAAATATTAAAATATTTCATGTGAATTCGGACCCATTAATTTCGGACCATCCGGATTGGCCATCCGAATTCGGACCAATCCGGATCTGGCATGCGGATTCGGTTCACCCTTTCAAAATAGATAACCAAATTCGGACCATGCTGGATCCGAAACAGCCTTCCGAATTTAGGACATTTTGGGAACCGAATTAGGGATCATTAAAATACATAAGATCCGAAATAGCCATCATGTCCGAAATGTAATTCGTCCGAAGTAAGCATCTGAATTCGGAATCATCCGAATTGGGGTCCGAAGTGAGGTTCCATCCGAATTCGGGTCATCCGAATTCGGATCCACACTTGTTATTTTTTCCAGAAATTGTTCTTGATGTTCTTGAATATGTTCATTCGGATTTTTCATAAAAATTACTAAAAACCCATTTTATTAACATGCAATGTTATATATTGATGTAATATCATTATTTGAGTGTTTTTATACATTTTTTCCCTATCAATAACACTATAATTTGTGCAAGATCATCCAAAATATTAATATTTTGGCAAGAACACATATTTTACCAAAAATTCCGATTTCTAATTAGTTTTAGATGATCCAACCCACGATTTTAGTTTCTATCACTTTTATATACATAATTTTATCATTATCTATCAAATTTATACACATGCAATCATCGGATTACATATTTTAATCATAGCTTTCGGTTTTTACACAAAACCGAACCAACTCAAACAATTATTGAAATTTAGATCGATAATTACCTCAAAATTCTTGTAGAATCCAATTAATTGATGATGTTTGTAACTCCTCTTTGATTAACTTCCCAACTTGATTGCAAATTTATGAATTTCTTGGATGATTTGTGAGTTTGGCCGTAAGATAAGAGAGAGAGTAGAGAGAGAGAGTGATTTTGGGGTTAATGATCTTAATTGATCGTTAACTTAGTTTTCTTATATATCAATTTATCATTTTTGCTATTTAACCCACTAAACTTTTGTATTTTACATCTCTTTTATTTTACTCATCTTAATTATATCATAAATATAATTTAAAATTATATTTATTTAATAAATTTTCTTTCTTAATTAATATTTGTAACATAAATAATATAACAAATTTTATTATCATCTCAAAATCACGTATTACATAATCGACCAAAGTTAGGTTGTTACAGAATGGGCTCCACCACGCACAAACTTCGTCCTCGAAGTTAGCTATGTTCGAACAGGCTGGGATATGTTGCTTTCATGACATCTCTTGGTTCCCAAGACTGATGCGAACCTTTATGGTGTTTCCACTAGACGAGCACCATCTGTATATCTTTATTTCGAAGCTTTTTGGTCTTCGAGTCCAGAATACACTCCGGCTCTTCAACCACTCTAAGCTTCTCATCAATCTGCAAGTTAACATGTGGTATCTGAACTTCTCTTTCATCGGCTAAGCTCTTTCTCAAGTGACTAACATGGAATACAGGATGTATTCCAGATAAGTCTGCTGGTAGTTCAAGACGATAAGATTGATTTCCTATCTTTTCCACAATCTTGAACAGACCGATGAATCTCGGAGCTAGCTTGTTTCGCTTAATGAATCTTACCACATTCTTCATTGGAGATACTTTCAGCATCACCCAATCGTTAACCGCAAAGCTTATTGATCTGTGTCGATTATCATAATACGACTTCTGCCTGCTTTGATCTTCAAGTATGTTTCTTCTAACGAGTTGAATCTTCTCGTGAGTCAACTGTAGAAGGGCAGGACCCGCTATTGGCGATTCGCCTGTTTCGCGCCAACAGGTAGGAGTTCTGCACTTTCTTCCGTACAAAGCTTCAAAAGGAGCCATCTTGATCGTTGAATGATAACTGTTATTATACGAGAATTCGACCAACGGCAAGTGGTCATCCCAGTTACCACCTAGATCAAGAATGCAGGCACGAAGCATATTCCAGGGTTAGGATAGTACGCTCACTCTGGCCATCGGCATTAGGATGATAAGCAGTACTCATAAAAATCCGAGTACCCATCCCGTCTTGTAGAGCTTGCCAGAATCTGGATGTGAAACGACTATCACGATCAGATGCGATACACTTTGGCACACCGTGACGAGAAATTATTTCAGTGATGTATAGCTGTGCCAATTTATCGAGGGAATATGTTTCTTTCATTGGTATGAAATGAGCTGACTTCGTTAATCGGTCCACGACTACCCAGATGGAGTCGTGCTGTCTTTTGGTTTTCGGCGACTTCGTAATGAAGTCCATTGTTATATGCTCCCACTTCCATTCAGGAACTGGCAGTGGTTGCATATCCCCGAAGGGTTTCTGATGTTCTGCCTTTACCATCTGACAGACTCTACAGCTTTCAACACATTTACCGATGTCTTTTTTCATTCCTGGCCACCAGTAATCAGCTTTCAGATCAAAATACATCTTTGAGCTGCCAGGATGAATAGATAATTTGGACTTGTGAGCTTCCGAGAGAAGAGTGCTACGGATTGAACCATACTTAGGGATCCAGATTCGGTTTCCCTTGAGACAGTGAAGTCCCAAATGATTCAGAGTTAGAAATTGTAGCTGCCCTTTTAGATTTTCAGAATCAATATTCTCTTCTTTCAATGCTTCAGCTTGAGCAATTCGGATGTCTTCAATGAGATCAGAAGAGAAAATAACCGGGGTCAGGGCATAGCAGCACTTTTCTGGATAAACTTTTCTACTCAAAGCATCCGCGACAACATTAGCTTTGCCGGGATGATATAGGATCTCGCAATCATAGTCCTTGATAAGCTCCAAGGACCGACGCTGTTTCATATTTAAATCCTTTTGAGTGAAAAGATGTTTGAGACTTTTGTGATCGGTGTAAAGCTGACACCGAGCCCCGTAAAGAT
This sequence comes from Centrapalus pauciflorus, assembly GCA_020465985.1. Classification (NCBI taxonomy): domain Eukaryota; kingdom Viridiplantae; phylum Streptophyta; class Magnoliopsida; order Asterales; family Asteraceae; genus Centrapalus; species Centrapalus pauciflorus. Next base: position 357,221 of record JAANYP010001371.1, read on the forward strand.
AGTGACGCCAGATTTTCAAAGCAAAGGTAACGGCAGCCAACTCAAGATCATGAGTTGGTGCACTTTTCTCGTAATCTTTTAATTGCCTTGAAGCGTAGGCAATTACTTTTCCCCTTTCCATCAGAACACATCCTAAGCCAGTACCAGATGCGTCGCTGTAAACGACAAAGTCATCATTGCCTTCTGGTAAGGCTAGGATCGGCGCTTGAATAAGCTTTTGCTTCAGAGTTTCAAATGCCTCTTGCTGTTTATCCGCCCATACGAAAGGTGTATTCTTTCGTGTTAGCATCGTAAGTGGCACAACAATCTTCGAGAAGTCCTTTATGAATCGCCGATAGTAACCGGCCAATCCAAGGAAACTTCTTATTTCTGAGGCATTGCGAGGCGTTTGCCATTTCTGAACGGCCTCGACTTTAGAAGGATCAACGGAAATCCCTTCGGCAGAAACAACATGGCCAAGGAACTGAATCTATAAGAATCAAAGTAGAAATTCAAGTTCTGATGTAAATCAAAGAATACTTAGGAAATAGCTCAAGACATATATAATAGAAATTATACCTGTCTGAGCCAGATTTCGCACTTAGAAAATTTTGCGTAGAGTCTTTCTTTTCTCAATAACTCTAGCAGTTGACGTAAATGAGTAGCACGATCAGCCTCCGTTTTGGAGTAAATCAGAATATCGTCTATGAATACGATAACTGATTTATCCAACATAGGTCTGCACACATGATTCATGAGATCCATGAACGCCGCTGGTGCATTTGTTAAGCCGAACGGCATCACGAGAAATTCGTAATGACCGTATCTTGTTCGGAAGGCTGTCTTTGGAATATCCTCATCTCTGACTTTTAATTGATGATACCCAGAACGAAGATCTATTTTCGAGAAGTAGCTGGCTCCTTGTAGCTGATCAAATAGATCATCAATTCTGGGCAGAGGATACTTATTCTTTATTGTGACTTTGTTCAACTCACGGTAGTTGATGCACATTCGGAAAGTTCCGTCTTTCTTTTTGACAAATAAGACAGGTGCACCCCACGGAGATGAACTCGGTCGTATAAACCCCTTTCCCAATAGCTCTTGCAATTGTTTTGACATTTCCTGCATTTCTGCAGGTGCAAGTCTATAAGGAGCTTTTGCAATAGGAGCCACACCAGGAACCAAGTCAATACTGAACTCGACTTGACGTTCCGGTGGCACTCCGGAAATGTCATCAGGAAAGACGTCTGGGAACTCGCAGACAATCGGAATATCAGACAGCGATTTCTTTTTAGAGTTGGATTCAGATAGAGCATAGCACAGATAGGATTCGTGACCCTTAAATACGTATTTATGAGCTTTCTCTATAGAAATAAAGCAGTGAGCACCTTTACGCTTCTCGCCCTTGATCTCCAATACCCAGCCGTCTGAAGACTTGATTCTGATGATTTGTCGATTACAGATGATTGTAGCCTCGTTATTTGTTAACCAGTCCATGCCGATGATAACGTCAAACTCTTTTAGCGGAATCGGTATAAGATCGAGGTTGAATACAATATTATCTACGAGTAGAGTGCAGTTTCGATATACAGAATCAGCCATAACATAGTTGTTACTGGCTGTCTCAATGTCAAGTACTACGGAAAGCTTCGATGGGGACTTAGATAATCTTGATGCAAAAGAAGTCGATATGAAGGAACGACTAGCGCCAGAATCAAATAGTACGCGAGCAGGTATCGTATTTAACAGAAACGTACCGGTAACTACGTCAGGTGTTTCTCTCGGTTCTTCGGCCGTTATCTGAAATGCACGTGTCCTTGCGGTTGGTGTTGCAGCAGAACTCTTTACTGTAGACCCTCCAGCCGACGACTGTGACTGATAACGTTGCCCGCTTCGACACTGGTACATAAAATGCCCTCTTTTCCCGCACTTTGCACATCCACGTCCCTGCTGTGGGCATTCTTCACTGCTGTGACCGATCATGTTGCACGCGAAACAAGTAACATCCTCTGGATTGCACAACCCCATTTGTTACTTTCTGCATCGCTTGCAGAATCGTGGCTCGTTCGTAAGGGAATAAACTTGAGCTTTCGGCTGTGAACTTTGCTGATGGAATTGCTGAGATTGTGACTTATTTGGCTTGAAAAATCTGCCAAATCTTTGTTTCTTCGGAGGTGATGGATTCGTCGGGTTAGTAGATGGAGCATAAAGCTGATCACCGTACTCTAAATAATCTCGCTCGATCTGTCTAGCTGCTTCTACCATTTCCAAGTAACTTTTGTATTTGATCGCGCTCATCGGATGTCGATATCTAGGGTTGAGTCCTACGCGAAATCTATTCATCTTTCTATCCTCGGTAGCTACTTGATACGAAGAATAGCCGCATAACCTTGAGAATTCATGCTCGTATTCATCAACTGTCTTTGTTCCTTGAGTCAGCTGCATCAGTTGTACTTCCATCTTGTCTCGTTGGTCTACAGGACATTATTTTGCGTTGAACATATCCAGGAATTGCTCCCACTCGAGAGTTTGGATGACTTCTTCTCCATAGATACTCCTCTGAGTCTTCCACCATGCACGGGCAGCTCCAACAAACAACGCAGACGCATAACTTACTTTCTTCGAATCTAAACAGTCAGAGATTCTAAAGATCTCTTCGGTATGGCTAATCCAATCCATCGCTTGAATCGGATTAACTGTTCCTTCAAAATTCAAAGCACCGCTAGCTTTGAAATCTTTAAACTTGCAGCCTTTTGGCTGAGCAATTTGGGTTTCAGGATTTGTGTTATCAGAATTAGATTCGTCATTCTGGACTTGTTTATCTTTTCTCTTATTCTTTTTATCTTCACGTCTTTTAGCTTCGGCCTCATCTCTGGCCTGAAACTGTTCTTGCATTGTCTTATTTTGTTGTTCAGAATGTTGGGCTAAAAGTTGTTGCATCATTTCGAACATTTGTTGTGGGGTCATGTTGTTTGGTATGTCACCTGATCCTGACATCTTTTCTGAAAATTAAAATCATTTAACTATCAGTTTATAGACTTCGATCTATGTATCCTTTTTCCCATTCTAATAGTCTATACATCCTATCTCAGTTCAAATCACCTAAATGATTGATACATATGTATTGCTTCAGTTTGAGACCAAGTATACTCACGTAATACTTGATTCACTCAAACTATGGTATCTGATACCATCCTGTGAAGACCTCCCCTTCTGGGTCAGTCCTCAGAGTCTAGGTCCCACATTATGCAATACGATATCAACCATACTAAGATAGGGTAATTAATTGCGGAATTAAAAATTACATGTACATACAGATTAGGATTTAATTTAAATACAGGTTACATATTTCAAATTAAAGTTATAAAAGGGTGCCATCTAATCTAATCATTACATCATAGAATCATATCAAATCTACCCAAAATCCACAACAATTACTGTCTTCCAATCAGTACCGAAAGATTTTGTTGTGTAGTGGTCTATGATACTTCTGTCTTGATCGTTAATAGACCTAAGAGCTAGGTCCAGCAGGTGACTTTCCTTTGCTTTTTCCTGTAAAATTATAATGCAGCAACTGTAAGCAATGCTTAGTGAGTTTATAGATTTTCAATATTAACATGTGTGTCAAGCGGATCATTAGTCTAGCGTGATATGTCTTGGCTGCCGCTACAGCCCTCATGATTGAGACATAGAATCATAGAATTGGATGATGTTCAGGCCACACTCACGCTTAAATCGTGGGGATCAGCCACATACTGGGCTAGCTACCAGTAAGTCAATATGGCGGAACATCAGAGGTCATTACCAAGTCCGTAAGAACTGGTGAAATAGCCAGGTCTAGAACAATAGACCATCAAGGCTAATCAAGCTGAATAAATCTATCAAGTGTCTGATCAATAATGAAAGCTTAAGTCATAGAAGTCATGATAGCAACGAATCATAAAGCAATGTCTGAAGAAGTCTTAAATGCAATATGAAATGATAATCAAATAGCTATCATGATCCACTGGGCAACACCGAACCATGGTGTGCACAGGTCTCAATCCAGCTGATACAATGAATGTCAATAAATCTAACATCAACAATATATCTCAACCGGAATTTAAACATGTTCAATCTGAATATCTATAACTCACTGGTCTGGGTCTTTATCAAACAGATATAAAAATCTGCCACCTGAGTTATCTCAGGATTTTATCTTTGTCAATCTGTTCTGTGTAAATCAAGTCTTTGACCCGCTTTTAAGTCTTTAAATCTCTATGTTCAGAATTTCACTGAACCTGTCCAGAATTATCATGATAATATCATGTCAATTTCAGCATCTTTATTATCATCATTGTTAATTTCATAATCTTTAGCTTTAAAAATCTTTATTTTATCTGATTCTGATAACCGATCACTCATTAATCTTTCATTTGCTTATTTTCTTTGTTCCTTCAAAATATTAAAATATTTCATGTGAATTCGGACCCATTAATTTCGGACCATCCGGATTGGCCATCCGCATTCGGACCAATCCGGATCCGGCATGCGGATTCGGTTCACCCTTTCAAAATAGATAACCAAATTCGGACCATGCTGGATCCGAAACAGCCATCCGAATTTAGGACATTTTGGGAACCGAATTAGGATCATTAAAATACATAAGATCCGAAATAGCCATCATGTCCGAAATGGAATTCGTCCGAAGTAAGCATCTGAATTCGGAATCATCCGAATTGGCGTCCGAAGTGAGGTTCCATCCGAATTCGGGTCATCCGAATTCGGATCCACACTTGTTATTTTTTCCAGAAATCGTTCTTAATGTTCTTGAATATGTTCATTCGGATTTTTCATAAAAATTACTAAAAACCCATTTTATTAACATGCAATGTTATATATTGATGTAATATCATTATTTGAGTGTTTTTATACATTTTTCCCTATCAATAACACTATATTTGTGCAAGATCGTCCAAAATATTAATATTTTGGCAAGAACACATATTTTACCAAAAATTCCGATTTCTAATTAGTTTTAGATGATCCAACCCACGATTTTAGTTTCTATCACTTTTATATACATAATTTTATCATTATCTATCAAATTTATACACATGCAATCATCGGATTACATATTTTAATCATAGCTTTCGATTTTTACACAAAACCGAACCAACTCAAACAATTATTGAAATTTAGATCGATAATTACCTCAAAATTCTTGTAGAATGCAATTAATTGATGATGTTTGTGACTCCTCTTTGATTAACTTCCCAACTTGATTGCAAATTTATGAATTTCTTGGATGATTTGTGAGTTTGGCCGTAAGATAAGAGAAAGAGTAGAGAGAGAGAGTGATTTTGGGGTTAATGATCTTAATTGATCATTAACTTAGTTTTTATATATCAATTTATCATTTTTGCTATTTAACCCACTAAACTTTTGTATTTTACATCTCTTTTATTTTACTCATCTTAATTATATCATAAATATAATTTAAAATTATATTTATTTAATAAATTTTCTTTCTTAATTAATATTTGTAACATAAATAATATAACAAATTATATTATTATCTCAAAATCACGTATTACATAATCGACCAAAGTTAGGTTGTTACATTATGCAATAGTGACAAAAAGAAAAAGACAAAGATTCTGCCATATGAAGACAAATCTGCTTTATCAGAATGTGCAGAAAAGGTGTTTTATCTTTTTGGAAAGACTTTCCACTATCTCATCGTCCAATGAAGAAGCTTCACTGAGATTCTCAGTGAGAGTATAAAAGGAAGCTTCTAAGGATTGTGAGACATCCAAGAGTGTGAAATCAGATCGTGCATTAAATTGTGTTTTTCATGCATGCAAGTCTGCTTGAATATAACAGTACGTGTGTCTAAGCTGTTCTTATTCATGCTGTCCATCTGAGTCTTATAAAATCAGTGAGTGCATCTAAGTGAGTGTAGTCATTATATCTAGTCTGAGTGTGTCTTAGATTAGTTGAACAACTATTGTATCTATCATCTCAGCTTGAACCTTTCCGCAGTCAAACTTGTTTGTAATTAACACTTGTTGATAATATACACAAACTTTGAGAAAAGAGTGTTGAGTTTTTAAAAGGCTGTATTCACCCCCTCACTCTACAGCTCAGAACAATACACTAGGGAAACCTGTTGGGACCTACAACTGGTATCAGAGTAGATAGAGTGTGTGTCAACTCTAGATCTCTCATTCTCCCTACTTTCCCATGGACAACAGTGCTGCAAGTTCCTCCTCTTACTATGACAATGGGTCAATGGCAAAACCCCCTAAGTTCAATCATTAGAACTTCTCTGGTTGGAAGTGCAGAATGATGCTCTATTTAGAGAATCTGGATGTACAACTACCAGAGATAGTAATGGAAGGTCCTTATGTGCCAACTTCTGTTACTACCATTACTCCTGCTGTTGAAGGAGCTACTCCTTAAATCAGAACCTTTGAGAAGGCCAAAGCTCAATGGTCTGATGAAGATAAAAGACTGGTTGCTCTGGATGCAAAAGCCAGGAATAACCTGGTCATCTCTCTGCCTGATGATGTGTTCAAACAGGTTGAGAAGATGAAGACTGCAAAGGAGATGTGGGATACTTTGTGTACCGTCTATGATGATCCCACAATCACACTGGATAACAGGATTAACAATCTTGTTAGACAGTATGAACTCTTCTTTGCAAAACCAAAGGAGTCACTCACAGAAACCTACACCAGGTTTACTGCTCTTGTTAATGATCTCAAAGCTGTTGGATCACAAAGGACAGCCTGACTCTGGTGAACAAGTTCTTGGACATCCTGCCTGAAGAGTGGAACTATTTTTCTACCATCTTAAGAAATTCAGGTACCATCAAAGGTTGTAAACTTATATGGATCTTTACTGAATGATGAGCAGTCAAGGCAACAGAAAAGAAATGCCTTGGAGATGTCTAAGAGAGGTGCTGCCTTAGTGGCCAGCGTGAGACAATCTGTTGGGCAGGTATGTGATGTGTTCACACAACCTGATCAACAAGCTGATGATGAAAGGGAAGAAATGTCTGATAAGGAAGACAGTACAGATCTTGCTGAACTTGATGATGAGCAAATGATTGCAATTCTTGTCAAAAGATTCAACAAGAAAAGGTTTGGAAGAAAAATGCTGCAGGGAAACTCAAATGCTATAAAAAAGAAGGCATTTGATAAATCAAAGGCTGAGTGCTTCAAATGTGGCAAGACTGGCCATATAGTTGCTGACTGTGTGTCAAAAGCTGTTGGTCAGTCCTCCAAACCATTCAACACTAACAGGGAATATGGCTACAGAGTTAAGTACCTTATGGCCATGGCTAAGCTAAAAAAGTTGGAAAACTCAGTGGCTTCCAACAAGCAAAAGGGGCTCATGGCTGAAACATGTGATTTGGAGGAGTCTGATTCATCCTCAGATGAAGAAGACAACAACTGCCTGATGGCCAACACTGACATCCCATCAAGCAGCAACTTCAAACAGGACTTGGCTGAAGTTGAAGCCTTCAGCAGCTTAGAGAACTGGAACCCCACAATGATGTACAAGGTACAAAACTTTATGGCTTACAGTTCTGAAGAAAAAGTAAAAATGTTTGAATATATGCTTGTAGATTTAAAAGCTGCTATTAAGAACCACAATGTTTTACTGTGTGAAATCTCTAAACCAAAAAATGATCTTGACACAAAATCCAGTAAACTGGACAGCTTCCATAAGTTGGAAACTGAGCTTGATGAATTAAAACTCATTAACTTCATTTTACGGGAAGAAAAGAGAGAGACAAATGTAAAACATGCAAAGCTTCAAAAGATAGTTGACTCTTGTTGTCAATCTGCACAAAAAGTCAGCCATTGTATCAGTCAACAGATCCCTGCACAAATCCAAGTCTATCTTGGAGGGGATCTTGACAAGGCTGCTTCTATTTTTGAGATTAATAATCTGAAAGATTACTTATCCACTCTTGTTGAGCTTCCCAGCACTTTCATCCAGAAAGTAAATGGAAAGGTAGTCTCAACAAACAGGTTTGTTAGGCCTCAAAATACTGACAGCTTGTGTGAAAAAGCCCCAAAAGCTGATGATGGAATGTGTTCTGCATCAAATCAGCCTGCTAAGTGCTCTGCTAATTCACACAAGCAGAAGAAAGGAAAACATGCTCAAACTGTAGCCATGGATACTAAACCTGTTGACAAAACAAGCTCAGGGTCCAAAGCTGATGGTAAGAGACCTGTTAATCCTTTTGATGCTAATCATTTTGAAAAAAAAGTTTTCAAAAGGTAAGCAGCCTGCATTCAACAGGGGTAAGTCTCATGTTGAAAGGAAATCTAGCCCCAAAAGCTGATGATGGAATGTGTTCTCCATCAAATCAGCCTGCTAAGTGCTCTGCTAATTCACACAAGCAGAAGAAAGGAAAACATGCTCAAACTGCAGCCATGGATACTAAACCTGTTGACAAAACAAGCTCTGGGTCCAAAGCTGATGGTAAGAGACCTGTTAATCCTTTTGATGCTAAACATTTTGAAAAAAAGTTTTCAAAAGGTGAGCAGCCTGCATTCAACAGGGGTAAGTCTCATGTTGAAAGGAAATCTGCTGTCGTTTCAAATAAGTTTTTAAATCATAGTAGAAAATTGTTATAAATGAAGGTAAGTCTTTCAGGACCAAAAGCAGTGATCATGTTGATAGGCATCTGTATTTGACATCTGTCCTCCCAAAAAGAGGATAGAAGAAACAGGAAAAGCTGTTGCTATTGTGCCTTCCACCCAAACCGTTGATTCATCTAAGAATAGTAATAAGTTTGCTAAACCTGCTCACAGAATCAACAAAAACAATTCAGAATATGTTCTAAAAGTTCTTCTTCCAAAAAGGCTAAAAAGAGAAAATGCTATAAATGTGGGAAGAAGACACACATGGCCAAAGACTGTCCTGAAACTGAGGACATGAGGCCTGTTGACTCTGCTAGTTCCATCATTGCTAAAACAAGCAGTGTTGCAAGTAACTTAGTCAATGAGAGTGGTATCCAAACTGATACCATTCAAATAGGAAATATTAGTGTGGATATCACTAGCCCATCAACAAATGTTGATGAAGTAGGAGAACTCATCACTATGATGAGTTCCCCTGAAAGTAACTAATGTTTTCCTATGACACTCTGCATGACAAACAACCATCCCAGGTTTGGTACTTGGACAGTGGCTGCTCAGGACACATGACAGGTTGCAAGGACCTGCTGAGTGATCTTAGGCCTGGAAAAGGGCCAAAAGTCACCTTTGGTGACAATGTACAGGGATCCACAGAAGGATATGGAACACTTCAAGCTGGTGCTGTAGTGTTCAAAAGGGTAGCCTATGTGGTTGGGCTGAAACATAATCTTGTTAGCATAAGTCAACTGTGTGATGCTGGCTACAAGGTTAACTTTGATGAGCACCTGCGTTACATATTGGATCCCCAAGGCAAAGTTGTGCTGTGTGCTCAACGAAAGAAAGGTGTATATGTTGTGGACATGAAATCTGCTGATCCCACAACTGAAACCTGCTTTCTCACAAGAACCAATGCAGACCTGAACTGGTTATGGCACAAAAGGCTGTCACACCTGAACTTCAAGAATATCAATAAACTCTGTAAGAAAGAGTTGGTAACGGGTTTGCCTTCTATAACTTTTGTTAAGGATAAACTCTGCAACAAGCTGAGAAACTCAACTTTTAAATCCAAGTATAATTTTTCTATTGATACTCCTCTCTTCTTAATCCACATGGACTTGTTTGGACCAGTCAGTGTCCCAAGTCTAGGAGGAAGAAGATACACTCTAGTGATGGTTGATGAGTTCTCCAGGTTTACATGGGTGATCTTTCTGAAGAGCAAAGGAGAGGCTGCTAGAGAAATCATTGGATTTATCAAGAAGATGGAAATGATAAACTCTGCTCAAGTAAAGCAGCTTAGAAGTGATCATTGTACTGAGTTCAGAAACAGTACTCTTGAGGACTTCTGTGAAGAAAGAGGGATCTCACAAAACTTTTCAGCAGTAAGAACTCCACAACAAAATGGAGTTGCTGAAAGGAGAAACAGAACCCTCATTGAAGCTGCTAGAACCATGCTGTGTGCATCTGGTTTACCTTCATCATTTTGGGTTGAAGCTGTCAACACTGCCTGCTTCACTCAAAACAGATCCTTAGTGGTGAAAAGGTTCAACAAGACTCCCTATGAGCTGCTCAAAGGGAGGAGGCCAAACATTAGCTACTTCCATGTGTTTGGATGTCCCTGCTTCATTCTGAATCAAAGGGACCAACTGGCAAAGTTTGAACACAAAGCTGATGAAGGTGTGTTTGTTGGATATTCTGCTATCTCCAAAGCCTACAGAGTATACAACAACAAGAGAAAGGTGATAGATGAATCTATCAATGTCACCTTTGAAGAGTCCAAGAGTGCCTCCACCAAAGCTGTTCCTGAATCAGTTTCAGGAGAATTCAGCTTTAATGATCTCATGCATTTTAACAGTAAAGAGAAGGACTCAAAAGCTTCCACTATATCTAGAGTGGAACCTGCTAACCATGATGGGCATGATGATGATTATGTTGATACACCCTGTGTGAATAAGTGTACTGACTTAATTACAACTTCATGTCTTAAACCAATCAATGCTGATTTTCCTGGATCCTCTGCTGATATGTTCAACAATGGAGAGTCATGCTCAACAAGTGAACAGGCTCAAGATATCAGTGTGTCTGAAAATCTTGAGAGCTGCTCAACAAAACCTGTTGAAGATGAAAACAACTCAGGAGAATCCTCATTGAAACAAGATCCTAAGTGGATAAGGTGTCACCCCAATGATCAAATAATTGGTGACATCAACAAAGGGGTGCAAACAAGATGGTAAGCTTAGGGAACTTCTGTATGTTCTCTAGCTTTGTGTCCCTGATGGAGCCAAAGAAAGTGGATGAAGCACTTAAAGATGCCAATTGGTTCACTGCCATGCAAGAAGAACTCAATCAGTTTGAGAGAAACAAAGTATGGAAGCTGGTCCCTGCTCCTAATGGAAAAACTATAATTGGCACCAAATGGGTTTTCAGGAACAAGATGGATGAGCAAGGTCATGTCATTAGAAATAAGGCAAGACTAGTTGCTTAAGGCTATAGACAGGAGGAAGGTATAGACTATGATGAAACATTTGCTCCTGTGGCCAGGTTAGAAGCAATTCGTTCGTTTCTAGCCTACGCTGCTCATAAGAGCATGAAGGTATTTCAAATGGATGTGAATAGTGCATTTTTGAATTGTAAGCTGCAAGAAGAAGTGTATGTCAAGCAGCCTCCAGGTTTTGAAAATGAACATCATCCAGGTTTTGTCTATAAGTTGGACGAAGCTCTCTATGGTCTAAAACAAGCCCCTAGAGCCTGGTATGACACTCTTACTGATTTCCTTATGAGCAATGGTTATTCAAGAGGTAAAGTGGATACCACTTTGTTCATAAAAGAAGGTGAAGTCTGATATTATGCTTGTTCAAATTTATGTGGATGACATAGTATTTGGTTCTACTAATGAGCATTTATGCAAGAATTTTTCACTACTCATGAAATCTAAGTATGAAATGAGTATGATGGGGGAACTAACTTTCTTTCTTGGATTACAGGTTAAACAAACCTCAAATGGAATCTTTATAAATCAAAGAAAGTATACTTTAGATCTTTTGAAAAAGTTTAAATTTAATCAAAGTTCTCCTATCAAAACCCCAATGGCAACCAATGTAAAGTTGGGTGCAGATGCCAGTGACAAAGCTGTTTTAGTAACAGCTTATAGAGGCATGATTGGGAGGTTGCTGTATTAAACTGCTAGTAGACATGATATTATGTTTGCTACCTGTTTATGTGCTAGGTTTCAAGTTGATCCTAAAGAATCACATCTAGCTGCTGTGAAAAGAATATTCAGATACCTTAAGGGTACACCAGGTTTGGGTCTTTGGTATCCCAAAGACTCAAGCCTTGAGCAAACAGGCTATTCAGATTCTGATTTTGCAGGCTGCAGGCTAAATAGGAAAAGCACAACAGGTGGATGTCAACTCCTTGGTGGTAAGTTGATAAGTTGGTGTAGCAAGAAACAGAACTCAGTTTCCACTTCTACTGCTGAAGCTGAATACATTGCTGCTGGAAGCTGCTGTGGGCAGATTCTATGGATGCAGCATCAGCTTGAAGACTCTAGACTTGTATTTCTGGAAAACTCCTATTCTGTGTGATAATACAAGTGCCATAACTATCTCCAACAATCCAGTATTTCATTCCAGAACAAAGCATATTGAGGTCAGACATCACTTCATAAGGGATCACATCCAGAAAGGTAATGTGGAGGTAAGTTTTATTTCCACAGATGAACAGCTTGCAGACATTTTCACCAAGACTCTTGATGAAAACAGGTTTAATTATCTTGTCCACAAGCTAGGCATGTTAAATAAAACTGACTAAGTGTCCTAAATGTTCTAAGTTATTATATGTCTCACACTGCTCAAGTTTCTCAAAATAGCTTATGAAGAACAGGCTATGCATGTTCTACACTTAGCCAAATTCTGAAAACTTGAACAGCTTGAGCATATAACAGGCTTGACAATAACAGCTTTCAATTCAAACCTGGTCTGATGATCACACCCCTAACCTGCTCACTCTCTCAATCTGTCATTGTCTTGTAACCTGATCAGCTTTTGAACACAACCTGTTCTCCCATAGCTGAACAGGTTGAATAAACAGCTTGAAGAGTGAACAGCTTGTGAACAGCTAAAGTGTAACTTTAGAACATCAGTTTTAATTACCTTTCTTCACAGTTAAGTTACTTAATTTTTGTTTTTATTTAACTTAATTACTACGGATAATGTGTGTTTACGTGTGTTAGTGAATAAAAAGGGCTCAAGTGGTCTGACAACCGTTCTGACATGGACAACCGTTCCATTTTCCGTTAACGAACATTTCAAATCAACCGTCCAAATGATTCTCTCTCATACCCACTCAAATTCAAATCCTATAAATACCCCCTACTGTTTCATCTTCGTCTTCCTCACTACTTCCATAACTTCCAAAGAACCCTAAAAACTCGACTAAGTGTCCAGTACTACTACCTTCACTACTTCTCAAATGGCTCACCGAAATAACCCCTTTCTACCAGTATTTGTTGGTGCTGATGTTCATAAACATTCCTCTGTCACAACAATGCTAACCGTGAAACCCACAAACTACCTTGCTAACCTAACCATCCCCAAAAATTATGTTGGGAAAGACTACGAAGAAATGGTGGAAATTCTAAAAGTTCACTCCCTGAACTATGCCATGACTGCTACTCCGGGTGTCCTGTACCAGGAAATAGTGTATGAGTTCTGGTACACCTGTGCCTACAACCCAGATACCAAAGTCATCAAGGGAACAATTCTCAATGGAACTCAAACCATTGAGATCACTACTGGTCTGATCAGAGATGTCCTTCATCTTTCAGTTGCTGAACCCTAGAGATTAGCCACAGGCTGACAATGACCAGATGGGCAATCTGCTACGCTTCTATGGTGTAGCAGAACCCAAAGTTGGGCCACACTGTTTAGGAAGGATTTATCTCTAACCTACAGTTTCCTATTTGCCTCTGTGGTGATGTGCTTCAGCAGTAAGGTTGGTTCCTTTGACCAACAAAGCCGTGATGAGATTCCTATAGTTCTGCAGCTTGTGGATGGGACTACAATCAACATGGCCAGATGGATTTTCATGATTTTGAGGAATCTGGTGCAGCAGGAGACACGTCCAGCTGCTGTTCGTTATCCCAGGTTTTTGAGCCTCATCTTCAAGCACATCTGTGGTGAGAAACTGTATAACTCTCAGCCTTTACTTCGTACTGCTGCATTTCCTGTCATAGGAAATAGAGTTTTCTACACTTCAGTTCTCCCAAATGAGCCTCCTCTATCTACTCCAATGAGGAGGTTGCTAGGAATGGTGGAAGGACCCTCTGCTGTGAGGGTGAATCCAGAAGCTTCTCCCAAAGAAAAATCCAAATCCAGGGTCAAGTTTGTTAAGAGGACCCTGGAAACGACTAAAGCTGGGCCTGTCCACAAGAAGGCCAAAACATCCAAGTCTAAGTCTGCACCATCAGCCTCTATGGCTGAGGGGGAGCAGGCTTCTCACCCTGGTTCATTTGTTGAACCTGAAGCCTTTGTGGCTGGTGCCTTTGTGGCACCTGAGACTATGGAACAGGCTAACCCACCTGTTACTGACCCAGTCTCAAAACCAGTCCAATCAGAACCCTCATCTCTTCTCCACAACATCCATCATCCACCTCATCTCTAAAATCATACCAACGAAAATCCCTTGCCAAAAAGAAACTAACAGCCAAAACCAGCCCCTTTGTTCCCTCTCAAAAGGTTCAGTTGAAAAAGAAGCACACCCTGCTGCTCTCCTATTTCGGGAGAAGGTTGCTTCATTCCGACAAGAGTCCACCAGGAGTCAGCCTAGACCCTCTGGTTCCTCTCAACAGGAACCAGTTGTACATATGGAGACAGCCACATCCCCTATTCCAGCCTCCCAACAGGCTGAGAATATTGAAAGACAGGAGTTCTCTCCACTCCATACTGAGTCCACACAGTCCCCACTTCATACTTCCTCACACCCTGAGTCTACACGAGGTGCCAAACCTGCTGGATTAGACCATCCAGTAGATCAGCCTCCAACTTCCGCTCCTCATGATGCAGCTGTTCTACACCAAACAGTTGCTGAAGGACCAACCACCCAAGCTGATGAACCTCAGGGATCATACCATCCCTCTAGTGAGGCTGCTCCTGTCATGCAAACTCCATCAGCAGGTTTCACCACTACTGATGTTGAAATGCAATTTCCATCTCCCCATGATGAGGTACCTTTAAACAAAGGTGCTGCAGAGGGAACAACCCCTGGCCTTAATGAAGGTGTTGCAACACAAGCAGCTTCTGAAAGGCTACCATCCTCTACCCCTTCTCTTGATAAAGCAGCTACAACCACTGCTGAAGGATCAGCTTTCCTTGCTGACCAACAAAGTTGGCTCTTAAGAAACTTCCATGTCTTCTCTACCCTCTCTAATTTCAGACTCTTTGTCTGAACAGCTCCAAGGATTCTTTGATCTGTTCAGGAATTCCTTTCCCTCCATTACTCTAACTGACCACTCCTCACAGCTGCTTGCACTTACTGCACAGCTGCAAAATATTTCCACATCCCTCTCCTTAATTCTTTAACACCAACAGGACTCCGTGTCCTCTATGACAGCCATATCCCAATAGCTGTCCACTCTCCTAACCACTTGCAATCCTACCCTTCCTGGTACACTGGCCAGCCTGAACACTCTAATCGTCTCTCTATCAAATTCTGTGTCAGCAAACCTTGCTGATGTGCAAGACTCTCTTGAGTTACATCTTGCACAGCTTCAAAGTCTGCTATTCACAGCTTCTGATAGAGAAAACATTTTTAAGCTGACCTCTATTGCTGATTCACAATCATCCTCTCTTCAAACCTGTCTTTCCCAACTTGCAAAGGTGAAGGACAACCTGGCTTTCTTAGTGCATAGCCTGGTTGGCCCCAAACCTGCTGCAAAGCCTGCTGAATTTGTTTCTTCAGGCAGACCAGTTGTTGAAGGTGCTGGTCCATCTCCTTCAAATGGGGAGAAGCTGTCTGCCTCGAAGACTATGTCTAAGGGGGAGAAAACTTCTTCTCCTAAGGAGAAATCAGCATCCGCAGGTCAAACAGCAGGTGCATCGGTAACAGGTAAGGTCCAGTTGAAGGTGCCTCTCATCAAGCCGAAGCTGCTAAGCCTACTCAGGCTGGATCTCCAAACCCAGCACAGTCTAAGGGGGAGGAATTCATTCCTGAGGACAGGCCAAGCAGCAGAAGGAGGCATCTAATTCTGGAAGAAGAAGAAGAAGAAGAAGAAGAGGAGGATATTCCTGAAGCTGTTACAACTACAACAGCTAAAGGAAAAAAAATCAGTTGTTGATCCTGAACACCAGAAAGCAGCACAGCTAAAGTTTGACAAGGCAAGGGCTAAAGAAATGGGTGTCCCTATGGAAAAATACTATGAGCTCAGAGATGAACAGCTCAAAGCCTTGGAAACACTGGGAAAAGAAGAAGCCTCTGCCAACGCTGCCATATCTCTTGCATTCAAAGAGGCAAGCAAAATCAAAATGCCTTCTTTGGATGTGCAAAGAAAACTGCTTGAAGCTGCTAGAGAATCAGCTGGTGAAAAGGAAGGTGAACAGGAAAAGGGTGCTCAGGTCTTGGTGACAAAAACCAAGCAAGCATCCTGTACAAGAGCCCAGTTCCACTTTGACAACTTGGCAAGGAAAAAGTTCCATGATGTTGCTGATTGAAGACTTGCCAAGGAATCTATTGTCAAAGTTGTCCCTATCTCAAGAAAAGGCAAACAGTGGAAGCTGCAAATAACTTGAATGGGTGCTACAGGCCCAGAACTGGAATCTTATGACTACACTGATGTTGCACAAATGGGGTATAGGGAATGGGTTGAGCTAGCAGTTGCCCTGAGCCAGTCTAAGTCTGAAACGGCTAAGACTATCAGGGAATATGTCAATAAGCTGATGGAGAGAGTAAAAGACCTTGGCCAGATCTCAAAAGAAGTAAGTGAGGGTGTCTCTGTGACTTACCCCAAAATAAAGGCCAAGAGGACCAGAAAGGATTCTGAGCTGGAGGAACTCCTGATCTGGATTGAACAAGGTGATTACGCTGTAGAGATCAAAGGAGTTGGCCACAGCCTGCCCAAAGGAGTAGAATTTGAAGAAAAGGCAAGGTAACAGAAGAACCTGAGTTGGGAGCATTTTTTTGTAGATCTCTTAACTCAGAATAAGTGCTTTCAAAGAGCATCAGATCTATACAAGGTGGGTCTCAAACAGCTTGCAGCCTTCAGACTTGCAAACTCCTTCAGGCAATCCAGCAAGTGGAGAGCAGCCCTCTGGGAACAGCTTAGTGGCTTTTATGAGAGAGGGGAGCTTCAAGATCCTAACTTTATGTTTCTCAGAGTTGAAATTCAAGATCTGGAGGAAACAAGGGATGAGCTTGAAAGAATGTTTGAAGAAGGACTACCACCACTAATGCAGTGAAGTCCATCTACTATCTGAGTAGGTGAAGAATGGAAGCTATCCATCTGTTGGACAGGCTTGCCATTGTCTGCTCCCAACATCAACAGTGAAAAATGTTGAATTTTCTTGTACATTAGTTGTACTCAGTTGCATCAGTTGTAACTATTATTTACATCAGTTGTAATATACATTAGTACATTAGTTGTATTTTTGTAAAAACATATGTTGTTTATGTAATCAAAAATCAGTGCATATAAACTGATCTTTTACTTTACTTTAATGTTGTAATTTTATTTCAGCAAGATGTATTGCAAAATGTATATTGATTATTGATTAAATCAGCTCAGACTGATTATTGCAAATAAGGGGAGATTGTTAGGCACAAAAAGGCCTCAGTCAAACCTACTCTACATCTTAGAGGGAGATTTTTAATCAAACATGTTTGATGCACTTGAAGGTATAATTTAAGGCCTGTTTATGCCTTATTGAAACCTGAAAAGGGATTTGCAATATCAGCCCAAAGTTGTTTACCCTATTGCATTCGTTGCAACAAAGGCAGTTTGTCCAAGCTGTTCTGTCCGCTGACAGGCTGGACATAAACTGTCTACGATGCTCTATTCTGTTGAGCAGCTTGGACAGATTCTAAGTGTTCTGTTCTTTGTGAACAGGCTAAACACTTTATGGAATGTGTTTTCAAGTCCTCATGTATTGTTCTTGGCTACAAGATCAGTTTACAAGTCGAAGACAAAGTGGAAGACAGAAACTGCACAGTCTGCCTACGCTGGTCTGTTACATGAAGACAAACGGATATCTGAAAAGGGTGACATACCTTTTCTTATATCAAAATGGCCTTAGCAAAAGAAGAAAGATGCAAAGTTGACATTCCTCTTTTGGTTAAAGCCTTATGCAACAGTGACAAAAAGAAAAAGACAAAGATTCTGCCATATGAAGACCAATTTGCTTTATCAGAATGTGTAGAAAAGGTGTCTTGTCTTTTGGAAAGACTTTCCACTATCTCACCGTCCAATGAAGAAGCTTCACTGAGATTCTCAGTGAGAGTATAAAAGGAAGCTTCTAAGGATTGTGAGACATCCAAGAGTGTGAAACCAGATCGTGCATTAAAGTGTGTTTTTCATGCGTGCAAGTCTGCTTGAATATAACAGTACGTGTGTCTAAGTTGTTCTTATTCAAGCTGTCCATCTGAGTCTTGTAAAATCAGTGAGTGCATCTAAGTGAGTGTAGTCATTGTATCTAGTTTGAGTGTGTGTTAGATTAGTTGAACAACTGTTGTATCTGTCATCTCAGCTTGAACCTTTCCGCAGTCAAGATTGTTTGTAATTGACACTTGTTGATAATATACACAAACTTTGAGAAAAGAGTGTTGAGTTTTTAAAAGGCTGTATTCACCCCCCCCCCCCCTCCTACAGCTTAGAACAATACACTAGGGAAACCTCTTGGGACCTACAGCGTCACATATTCAAGCGACAACAAACGTCAAAATTGTACGATGAGAGAATTTTTTGCTTATAGAATGCAAGAAAGGGTTGATGTTGTCTCACTAATCCTTAATTCAAGAAGACTTCTCCAACAGTTTTTGGTTGATGCTTAGACTATGGTTGAAAGTCAAAAATTGTTTTACATATGGAGTCAACAGAAGATTCTTAGAAGTGAATCCTATGAGACCTTGTGTACGGTACGTGACCAAGGAAACACTGATACTACAAGCATGAGACACTGTGTTATCCTACCTTCCTCATTTACCGGTGGTGCGCAGTACATGATGCTGAACTATCTAGATGCCATGTCACTTTTTCAAGTGGTTTGGATACCCAGACCTCTTCATAACTGTAACGTGTAATCCAAAATGGCCAGAGATCACATGAATTTTAAAGGACATCACACATCATCCCATGGATAGACCTGACATAGATTATTTAATATGAAGGTTGATGATTTAATAAAATACATAATGAAAAGTGATTTATTTGGCAATGTGTGTACATGCAATTATGTTTTATTTGCTATTTTTTTTATAATATTGTTCTTAACTCTTAAAATTAATATTTATGTATTTATCTATTCATTATTGTAAATAAAAATTACTCTTTTCCCCTTATATGTAGTGGTTTACACTATGGAGTTTCAGAAACGTGGGTTGCCTCACAGTCATATATGTCTATTTTTGCACTCTCATTACAAAATCCCTACTGTTAACCATATAGATCCGATTATATCTGTAGAGATTCCAGACAAAGACGAATATAAGAAATTGCTCATTTGATTAGTAACATATAGATCCGATTATATCTGTAGAGCATATTGAGTGCTCATTTGATTAGTAACACCAGAAATTGCTTCATTCAATCTTTGTTCAGTGACGAAGGGTAACAAGCTAAATCCTGGGTCACTTAGACTTCCAGTTGTCACGACAGTTGAACTTGTGAAAAGAACATCTGCGTGGCCAACATTCAGAGTTGGCAGTGATGTATATCTGGTAGGACTTCTAACTACTTCATGCGACGGAGCAAAAAATGCTTCTGAAACAATAGTTGTTGCTACAGGGACACGTAGTCCTTTTGTACTTGTTTCAACATATGGAACCGATTCGAGTGTTCTAATGTGTATTGGTTCTATGACTTGTGCTTGAAGAAATGTACATTGGGGCAGAGGTGTACTTGTTTCAATGTCCATGGGATCCGAATGATCCCAGCATAGATCATGTTCATAATCCCCGTGATGAATTGAAACGTCTCCTTGTTGAGAAGGAGATGAGTGGTTGGTGGGGTGTGCAGTCACCAGTGGGATACTGGTTGCTTCAATGTCAACTCTCAAAGGAGAGCTAACAGCAGATGTGGCTACCAGACTATCTGTGGTTTGGGACTCCCTCACACTCACTCGCACAACCTCATCAACTTCTAGAATAGGTATACGTTCAGATTGAGAATTTTCAGTTCTTGCCCCAGCAACAGCAACATCATCACCATTATCATCATCATCATCATCACCCTCATTTCCCCCCTTCTTGAATATTAGATAATGTTCTTTCCGAATCAGAATCTCCCTCACCTCCCCACACAACTCCTTCAGCCTCCTCTCTCAACTCAAGGTTACCTGTACATCACCCCTTGTTGATCTACCTGCTCACCTATAACTCCAGGGGTAGGAAGCCTCGGTTCTTGAGGTTCCACAGGAGCATGGTCTGTTCTATACAATCTCACCGATTCTGCACTCTCATCAGCATACTTCAATAAAGCTTTAGGAATCGGCATAATATTAGCATTTGGATCATCCTTACTCTATGTAGACACATCATTACATAATCTGGGCATTTTTGTGAGTGTGACCTTTCCGGGATCTTTTCATTTGCCCTTAAGATACCAATGATTAAGATTTAAATAAATCGTTGAAGAGGCACAAACTTTCTCGCACGATTTGTGGTCTTCGCAAGTACCACCTCTTTTAAATCTTCCCAGATGCACTGAGCGAAGTCATAATGTTTGTTGTGCCTGACTCCATGGAATAACCTCAAACAATGTAGACTTCCACGGTCAATTCCGGTGTGTTTGGAGGTCATACATCTATTCAAAATTCCGAATAGAGTATATCATTCACCATTTAGTCCATTCTTGTGAAACATTGAACTTTCGTCAGTCGCTTCGTATATCCTAGACTTATGAGGTCTCGACAGAGTTGTTCATCCTATACGAAATCTTCGAAGTCCGTGAAATCTGGGAAATTAACTCAATCAGTCCGTCTTGGCAGAAACAGGTTATGACAGAGTCTAGCGAAGGTGATCTTTGCTTTGTATTGATCTATTGTTGTAACATCCCTAATTTCAAATATCTGTAAAAATGAGTAGTTAAAGACTTAAAAGTGTAATGATGGATTGATGTGGTTTAATAAATTTCATTTCATATATTTAAAAATGATAATGATGATGAGAAATCATCATTGTTGTTTTCTGAGCAAGCATACCAATAAGGAACCGTCATCGGTAGGATATACATCGATATTAAAAATAGAGATGATGATGAGAAATCATCATTGTTGTCTTTTGAGCAAGCATAACAATGAGAAACCGACTTAAATATTTGAAAGATTTACAATGAGAAAATACAAAGTTGAAGTGTGTAATGTGCAAATATGACAAAATTTCAATAAAAATGGTGAAATGCGCAAATAACCATTCACTTTCATCTCACACACTCTCTCATCACCCGTCTCTCTCATTCTCTCTCTAAAAACCCACGCCTGAAAAGTTGAATTGGAGTTGCTACTAAGGAACTATAATCAGTACCACCAACAATATGAGGTAAAGTTTACTTAAATTCGCAAATATTGAAGATTTTTGTTCGGTTTTTATAATTAAAAAAAAAACTAAATCAAAGATTATGATGGTAGATGTTAATGCATGTTATATGTTCTTGTGGATTTGTTTAAATCGAGTGTTAGAGAAGCTATGTACAAAATTTCATATTCTTATTCAAACTTTGAGTACGATTTTGAGAATTACTATGTGTTTTAGTGTGTTTGTTTGTCGATATGGAAGAAAACAGTCAAAAAAGGACTGATTTAGTGCATAATATGTTATGTTTTATGATAATAAGTGTTAAAAAGAGTGCATTTAAGCTTGTGACAATAGTTTTCAATCAAGACAAGTACAAAAATGACGAAAAATAGAATCTGGAAAATAATAGAAGTGTACAAGTATAATTTCGGGTCTGATGAACACAACTCGGATTCATCCGAAATTCTGATCAAGATGAAAGTCGGATATAAACTTTGAAAATTCACAAAGTCAAGATACGAAATTTTGATACAAGGGATCCGAACTCGGATCAAGCAACCATCTGAATTTTGGATGTATTAATGCAAAGCAATAATTCTAAGTATGGGATCTCGGACCACCTGAATTTTGGGTCTATCCGAACTTCGGTTGGGATCCGAATTTCAGATCATTTCAGAATTAAATTTCGAGATTTAGTTCTAAGGATTAAACTAATATTGATTTACTATTACACTGATTTAACAGGATCATTGTGGTGTTGACTAACACACATTGATTTAAAGCCTACTTGTTCAGTGTAAAACCCTGTGGTACCATTCCAGGGCATCCTTGCTAAGTAAACCACTGTGAGTGATAGATTAATATTCAAACATTTATTGTCTTTGCTTCATATTTCAATGGCATGTTCTTGTTTTGCAACATACATCATTTGACAGTCTCTTATTGTTCGTTGTTTTGATGCATCCTCGTACTTGACATGTGACAAACCTGTAGCCATCGTTCATTTGAAAATGCATCATTGAACTCATGTTCTGACATGATTACATTTCATAATTTGATGTAACCTGGGCAGAGGTTGATAGCAGGCCACTGTCAGGGACTGATCATCCCGTACACTCATTCCAGCCAGGTTAAGCACATCCCCGATCAGCATATTTGAACTGCCAATCCATGCTTGCACTGCATGAAGAACACTTGTTAAGGGGCTTGCACTGCCCGTACTCACAATAGTTTGTAAAGAAATATATGTTGAATGTGTAATCTGTCATTTCACTAGGCCATAGCTTACCCGTTGACTCTCAATGTTTTCAGGCAAAGGAAAACAAGTAGTTAGGCCTTATTCTTAAGCTTTCACTTAATTCCTGGTGACCTTTAGAAGCTTCTGGTAACTGCAGATTATGTAGCTTTGGGGTTGGGATTTGATACTTTGTAACAATGAATGATGTGTAATAGTTAGTCTACGACACTGTAGTCTTATAACTCCTATCATGCTTTTGTGGTTGATGTACTCTAAACTTATTCTATGCTTTTAACTTTAATAATATTTTAAGTATTGGGTTGCTTGTTGATCCTGGAGTCTATCTTATATTGCTTAAAAAGGAGGATGTCTCAGTTTCGTATCAGAGCATTAGTTTGAGGTTTCAAGTGTCCGTGAGGACTTGGACACAAACTTAGGTTATGATATTAGAATGGACTCCTAGGAAATGATACGGACTAAGATAGGATTGACATGAACCATGGGGATAAATAAAGGGTAACTGTGAGCACTTAGGACTAAGAAATAAATGTTCTAAATATTACTTGCTATATTTCAGATAATGTCTGGAGACGATATGACTCCAAAGAAAATGCTCTGAATGATGCAAACTATGATGGAGAAAAACAATGAACTACAAGCAAAAAGAATGGCTGAGCAAGCTCAATCATTCGCTGACCAGCTGAGGGCCAGGGATGAGGCCGAGGCTAAGCGAACGGATGATAAGAGGAAGAAAAAGGAACAGCAGTTAGGTGAACAAGGTGAGAGGCAGGAAGATACTTGTTCTTCCAACAAAGCAAAGGGTTGTAGGTTCAAAGATTTCAAGAGTAACGAGGCTGTCGTTTTTTATCGGATTGGAGATGCCGTGACGACACTAGAATGGATAACCACTACTGAAAGAACCTTCCGAATCAGTGACTGTGTTGAAAAGGATAATGTTCGATATGCCACTGCAATGTTTGCCAAAGATGCCGTCATGTGATGGGATGCTATGATTAATGTGCTAACGATGGAGGTAGTGTCACACATGTCTTGGAGCGAATTCAAGGATGTATTTTCACAACAATACTGTCCTGCTGATGAGAAGCGCCGTTTGGAGGCAAAGCTTTTAGGTTTGACTCAAGGAACAAAAACAGTTACACAATATGCTGTTGAGTTCACTCGCTTGAGTTTATTTGCACCCCACCAGATCAATACTGAGGAGGAAGATATTCCGGTTCGAGGCCAGTTTGGACTGGGAGATACGCCGAACAATGAGCAGTGTTCGGTATGCTACATTTGCTGGGTTACTAGAGATTTCTCGGAATGTGGAGCGGATTTTGTTGCTTTCTTGTTATGTTATGGGGTCGGCTGCTGCTGGACCAACTCAACCGTCGCCACCAAAAAGGCAATGGGAGTCTGGAAACTCTGGATCATCTCAATCCTCTCCCCAATCAAGTCAACCATCATCCTCACCGAGGAAAGGAAGAGCTTTTTCGGCCAGCACTGAATCGAGGGACTGCAGGCGATGCAGAAAGACGCACTCTGGGGGAATGTAAAACTCAAGACATGTAATGTTACTCTTGTGGGCAAAAGGGTCATCACTGGGAGCATTGTCCACGAAAGGGGGAGGCATTCTATAATTGCCACAAAGTTCGCCAAAGACTACCGGAAACCCATGAGAGAACAGAGTGCTCAGCAATCGACCACAAGATCTTCTGGAGCCTCCACTGCTCGTAGGGAACAAACCACGAGGGCTCCAACAAGGGCTTTCCAAAATACCGCCGAAGAAGCAAAAGATGACCCTGAAGTGGTCACTGGTACGTTCTTGATCATTTAAACTACTGCTCGCATTCTCTTTGATTCTGGAGCAAATCGTTCGTTTGTCTCCACTTCATTTGCACGTCAACTAAACATGCCCATGTCGAATTTACAATTTGTGCTTGATATTGAAACTACTAGCAACATGTTACAACACTTTACTCATAAAAAAATGTAGTATTCAACCTAGACTTAATTCCCATGGAATTCGGGGAGTTTGATGTTATTGTGGGTATGAACTGACTTGTCCATAATGAGGCTCAAAGAGTATGCAAGAAGAGGATGATCAAGATTACTACTCCCAAGGGTCGGTATATATGTATTTATGGTGAAAGACAAAAAGGCGACTTATGCCTTAATTCTATCGCTAAAGCCCGAAAGCACCTTGCTAAGGGTTGTTCTACTTATCTAGCCTACGCAATGAAGCAGAGGCTGAAAACAAATTTCTCTCTGCCGTTCCTATTGTCTCCAAATTTCCAGATGTATTTCCAGAAGATATCTCGGGATTGCCACCAGACCTTCAGGTGGAATTTTGTATCGATCTTATTCCCGGAGTCATTCCTATAGCAAAAGCTCCATATCGCTTAGCTCCTGCTGAAATGCAGGAAATGATGAAACAGTTACAGGAGTTACTTGATAATGGTTTTATTCACCCAAGTTATTCTCCTTGGGGCGCTCCTGTCTTATTTGTCAAAAAGAAGGACGACAGATTGCGTATGTGCATTGACTACCGCGAGCTCAACAAAGTAACAATCAAAAACAAATATCCACTGCCCCGGCTTGATGATCTCTTCGACCAGTTACAAGGCGCTAGTTATTTCTCGAAGATCGATCTCCGATCAGGGTATCATCAACTAAAAGTTCACAACAACGATATTCCTAAAACGGCTTTCAGAACTCGTTACGGACACTACGAGTTTCTAGTGATGTCGTTCGGTCTTACAAATGTGTTGGCTGCTTTCATGGATCTCATGAATAGAGTTTGTCGACCGATACTCGACAACTCTCATTGTTTTCATAGATGACATCCTTATCTACTCAAAGACCTAGGAAGATCATGCAACACATTTAAGAGAATTACTAGAGTTGCTGCGAAAAGAGTGACTTTATGCCAAATTCTCAAAATGTGAATTTTGGTTGAGGCAGATCCAATTTTTAGGGCATGTAATCTCTGGTGCTGGTATTGTCATTGATCCAGCAAAGATTGAGGCTATCCAGAACTGGGAATCTCCATGAAATGCCTTAGAAATTCGTAGCTTCTTGGGATTGGCTGGTTACTACTGCAGATTTATCAATGACTTCTCTAAATCGTCGTTCCGCTTACCAAGCTCACTCGCAAGAACGCAACTTTCATTTGGGAAGAGGAACAACAAGCAGCTTTTGAAAGGTTAAAGAAATTACTAAGTGAAGCGCCGGTTTTGGCCCTGCCTAAGGGAAACGAGGACTTTATAGTCTACACTGATGCATCAGACATGGGATTAGGAGCAGTATTAATGCAACGGGGAAATGTCATCGCATATGCATCTAGACAACTCAAACCACATGAAGACCAAGTAACCAAGTTTGTTTAGCGTTG
This sequence comes from Centrapalus pauciflorus, assembly GCA_020465985.1. Lineage (NCBI taxonomy): Eukaryota > Viridiplantae > Streptophyta > Magnoliopsida > Asterales > Asteraceae > Centrapalus > Centrapalus pauciflorus. The sequence goes on from JAANYP010001371.1 coordinate 383,184, forward strand.
CATGACTTCGTAGACGAAGTATAAGCGTTGTGGAGCCCATGCTGTAACATCCCTAATTTCAATTTTTTTGTACAAATGAGTAGTTAAAGACTTAAAAGTGTTTTGATGGATTGTTGTGGTTTGATAAATTTCATTTCATAAAAATGATAATAATGATGATGAGAAATCATCATTGTCGTTTTCTGATCAAGTATAACATAAAGTGGATTTAAGGATTAAATCGGCGGGTCACAACGACGGCCCGTCACTAACGCCATCCTGATAATTGAGAAAGCTTGGTTCTCGGCCTCATAAAGTTTCTTGTCATCATCTTTCATGTTATGATAAGTTAAGACTCTTTGTCGGCCCTGTAACTCTTGCGTAGGAGGAATATATCCCTCATCAATGCATATCCACATACGCATGTCTTTGAATCGAGCAAAGTCAGCAAACTTATCCTTCCACCAATAGTAGGCCTCCAGTTTCATTAGCTTTGGCGGAGAATTTGCTTTGCCGACCCCGTGGTCCATTTCTATGAATTTTTGCAAACTCGACATTCTTTCTAAACTTTTTGTTTTCGAACTTAAACAAATTTAAAAATTAATTTAAAGTAAACCCTTCGAACTTATGCAAGTTCTAATAATTTAAATTGTTAAATTCGTTTAAAAATTAAATTCGAAATGACTTAAGTTCGAACTCAACAAGATCGAATGAGTGTAAGTTCAAGAAAACCCTAGAAGTTCTGACAAATTCGAACCTCTGGCAAGTTTGAAGAAACCCTAAATTTCGGACAAGTTCGAATCTGACAAGTTCGAATTCTGACAACTTCAAATTTCCAGTTAAATACGAATGAAGCCCTAAAACAACTTCGAGAGGAGCGTATTCTGACAAGTTCGAATGAACCCTAATACCCCCTTAAGTTCGAGCGCCGCAAGTTTGAGAAACGGCTAAAAATTTGATTCTTACAAGATTTCAGATTAAACCAATGATTTTAAGATAAAAAACAATGATTTCGACTGAAAAAGTGAACTAAGATGAATTTTTCTCCGTTACCTTGCTTGTAGAACTCAGAAAACGTGATTTTTCCAGTAAGAATGTCAAGAAACCAAGAATGTTGTATGAACACGAAGAACACGATGAACACTCTTTATGGCTCTGATACCACTTGTAAGGTCACCTACTTACGGATCTGAGCTTGACGCAACACCTTAAACAAAAGTGACTAAGTGTCCAAAATGTTCTAAGACTTTATATGTCTCACACTTCTCAAGTTTCGCAGAACAGCTTAGACAGAACAGGCTATGCATGTTCTACACTTAGCCGTTTTCTGCAAAACTTGAACAGCTTGAGCGTATAACAGGTTTGACAATAATAGTTTGTATGTCAAGCCTGATCTGATGATCAAACCTCCACCCTGCTCACTCTTTCAATCTGTCATACAAGGCACTCACTTGTAACCTGATCAGCTATTGAACACAACCTGTTCCTACATAGCTGAACAGGTTGAAGGAACATCTTGAAGAGTGAACAGCTTGTGACGACCCTGCTCATCACAGGTTTGACCATCAGCTTAGACCATCAGTTTTAGTTACCTTTCTTCACAATTAAGTTACTTAATTTTTGTTTTTATTTAACTTAATTACTGCGGATAATGTGTGTTTACGTGTGTTAGTGAATAAAAAGGGCACAAGTGGTCTGACAAACGGTCTGACATGGATAAACGTTCCGTTTTCCGTTAACGACCATTTCAAATCAACCGCCCAAATGTTTCTCTCTCATACCCACTCACATTCAAATCCTATAAATAGCCCCTACTGTTTCACCTTCGTCTTCCTCACTACTTCCATAACTTCCTAAGAACCCTAAAACTTCGACTAAGTGTCCTGCTGCCTCTCCTATTTTGGGAGAAGGATCAGCACAATTGGAGCCTACTTCACTCCACCCTATGTCAACCCCAAGTCAGCCAAGACCCTCTGGTTTCTTCCAACATGAGCCAGTTGTACATATGGAGACAGCCACATCCACTATTCCAGCCCCCCAACAGGCTGAGAATATTGAAAGACAGGAGTTCTCTCTACTCCATACTGAGTCCACGCTATCCCCACTTCATACTTCTTTACACACTGAGTCTGCACGAGGTGCCCATACTGCTGGTTTAGACAAACCAGTAGCTCAGCCTCAATTTTCTGTTCCTCATGATGCAGCTGTTCTGAACCAAACAGCTGCTGAAGGACCAACCACCCAAGCCGATGAACCTCAGGGCACAGAACATCCCTTTGGTGAGGCTGCTCCTTCTATGCAAACTCCATCAGCAGGTTTCACCACTGCTGATGTTGAAATGCACATCTAATCTCCCAATGATGAGGTACGTTTAAACCAAGGTGCTGCAGAGGGAACCACCACTGGCCTTAATGAAGGTGCCGCAACACAAGCAGCATCTGAAAGGCTACCAACAATTACCCCCTCTCCTGATGATGCAGTTACTGCCCCTGTTGAAGGACCTATCGACCCCTCCAAGCTGGCCACATTACTTTTGCCCAGGCTACGGAGCTTCTTTCAAAAATACCCTCTCCCTCTCCATCACATCCCCATAGACCAGCCTCAGCCTCATCATCATCATCTACTCAATCAAAATAGTCTACCCATACACCTCCATCCCCTAAAGATCTGCCTTTGAAGGATCAGCTTTCCTTGCTGACCAACAAAGTTGGCTCTTTAGAAACTTCAATGTCTGCTCTACCCTCTCTCATTTCAGACTCTGTGTCTGAACAGCTTAAAGGATTCTTTGATGTGTTCAAGAATTCCTTCCCCTCCACTCCTCAAACTGACACCTCCTCACAGCCGCTTGCACTCACTGCACAGCTGCAAAATGTCTCCACTTCCTTCTCCTCCATTCTTTCACACCAACAGGACTCTGTGTCCTCTATGATAGCTATATCCCAACAGCTGTCCAGTCTCCTCACTACTTGCAACTCTACCCTTCCAGACACACTGGCCAGCCTAAACACTCTCATAGTCTCTCTATCAAATTCTGTGTCAGCAAACCTTGCTGATGTGCAGGACTCTCTTGAGTTACACCTTGCACAGCTTCAAAGTTTGCTATTCACAGCTTTTGATAGAGAATATATTCTTAAGCTGACCTCTCTTGCTGATTCCCAATCCTCTTCTATTCAAACCTGCTTTTCCCAACTTGCAGAGGTGAAGGACAACCTGTCTTTCTTAGTGCATAGCCTGGTTGGTCCCAAACCTGCTGCCAAAACTGCTGCAAAGCCTGCTGAATTTGTTTCTTCAGGCAGACCAGTTGTTGAAGGTGCTGGTCCATCTCCTTCAAAGGGGGAGAAGTTGTCTGCCTCTAAGACTAAGTCTAAAGGGAAAAACTTCTTCTCCTAAGGAGAAATCAGCATCTACTAGTCAAATAGCGGGTGCATCTAGAACAGGTACTGGTCCACCTGAGGATGCCTCTCATCAACCTGAAGTTGCACAGCCTACTCAGGCTGAATTTCTAAACCCTGCACAGTCTAAGTGGGAAGAATTTATTCCTGAGGACAGGCCAAGCAGCAGAAGGAGGCATCTCATTCTGGAAGAAGAAGAAGAAGAAGAAGAGGAAGACATTCCTCAAGCTGTTACTACTACAACAGCTAAAAGAAAAGAAAAGGCAGTGGTTGATCCTGATCGCCAGAAAGCAGCAGAGCTAAAATTTGACAAAGCCAGGACTAAAGAAATGGGCGTTCCAATTGAAAAATACTATGAGCTCAGAGATGAACAGCTCAAAGCCCTGGAAATACTGAGAAAAGAAGAAGCATCTGCCAAAGCTGCCGTATCTCTTGCATTCAAAGAGGCAAGCAAAACCAAATTGCCTTCTTTGGATGTACAGAGAAAATTGCTTGAAGCTGCTAGAGAATCAGCTGGTGAGAAGGAAAGTGTACAGGAAAAGGGTGCTCTGGTCTCTGTGACCAAACTAAAGCAAGCATCCTCTGCAAGGGCCCAGTTCCACTTTGACAACTTGGCAAGGAAGAAGTTCCATGATGTTGCTGATAGAAGACTTGCCATGGAATCTATTGTCAAAGCTGTCCCTATCTCAAGAAAAGGCAAACAGTGGAAGCTGCAAATAACCTCTGCCCCAGCCGAGTCGTCGACCGCTGCGGTACCTGAACTGAATGCTCTGAGTTTGAAAGGCAAGTAGATAAGCAGCTTGGCCCTGAACTGGAATCTTATGACTACACTGATGTTGCCCAAATGGGGTACAGGGAATGGGTTGAATAGGCAGTTTGTTGGGTAATATTCTAAGTAGCTCAAACTGTTAGTTAGACTTCTCAGACTGTTAGTAGAATTTTTATGTAAGTACAAAGTTCAAGCTGCAAGTTGAAGAAGTTCGAGCTGCTAGTACAAAAGTTCGTGCTGCCAGAGTAATTTCACTCAAGCTGCTAAGAGATTCAAGATGCTCAACGGTTTCATAAACAGAAAGTGCTGATATTCAGGAAAAGATATTTACACGAAGATTTCAGCATATCTACTATCAGAGAAGTCAGAGTCCTTCAAGGAAACAAATCAGAAAGCATTATAAATACATAGAATAGATTTTTCTATTGTATCATAAGTTTCTGCATATTCAAGTTTGTAATTGCTTTTTGTTTAAGTTTTCATAAGCCTCTAAGGTTGTAAAACCCTAAGAACAATTTGTGTTCTTCGTCTAATCAAACAGATTAGAGGTGATTGTAATCATTCTGATTTAGCAATACAAGCAATTTTGTTAATTTCTTATGTTTATTTGTTATGAATTCTGAAAGCTTTTATCAAAATAATTAAGTGTTATTCCGCAAACTTCTTAATTAGACTTTGATTTAATACAAGATTATTGGTTTACACTCTGATCAATTCAAATCAGTTAATCTTAGGTAGTTAAGTTCAGATCCTGACAAGTGGTATCAGAGGCAGGTCGTTCTTTGTTTTTCGAAGTCGAAAGCTTTCTTTTAAACTTTTAATCTTTTGCAATGGAATTTGATAATAGCAGCAGTGGATCTGGGCAAGGACTCAAAGTGCCTATGCTCAAGCCCACTGAGTTTGAGATGTGGAAACTCAGGATTCAACAGCATATTCAATTCATTGATTATGCTATATGGGAAGCTGTTGAATTTCCTCCTGTAGTTGATCCAGAACTTGATGATGAGGGAAAACCAGTCAAAACTCCTCCAAAAACTGAACTTGAAAGAAAGGCTAGAATGAATGAAGTGAAAGCTCTTACACTTTTACAAATAACCATTCCTAATGCTTATCAACATCAGTTCAAAAAGTTTTATACTGCTCATTCTCTTTGGAATGCTTTAGAGAAAAGATTTGCTGGTAATGCCAGTACCAAGAGAAATCAAAAGGATCTTTTGAAACAATAGTATGAGAACTTTTCTGGTGGCAAGAATGAAAACCTTACTCAAATCTTTGACAGGTTCAACAAACTGATAAGTGAACTGGAAAGTGCAAAAGTCAGCCTGGATCAAGATGAGGTCAACAGAAAGTTTCTCAGATCTCTTGGAGAAGAATGGACAGTTTATGCTGCTCAATGGAGAACAAAAGACACTCTTGATGAAATAGAACTGGATGATCTGTACAACAGTCTGAGAGTGTTTGAGACTGATATTGACACTAAAAAGAAATCTCTTTCTTATAATCACAATACTGCTCTTCTGTCATCTGAAAAATCTAATGGCAGTGATTCCTTTTCAGGTGGTGATGGCAACTCTACTGAAGCTCACTATGAGGCTTTTTTTGCCAATGATGGACTGTTTGCTCTAAATGCTGAAGATCTAGAACAGATTCATCCAGATGATCTTGAAGAGATGGATCTGAAGTGGCAACATGCAATGCTGACCATGAGGGCCAAAAGGTTTCTTAAAAGAACTGGCGACCAACTTTCAAGCCAGAGCAGAAGGCAAACCAGCTTTTGATAAGTCAAAAGTTGAGTATTATAAATGTCACAAACTTGGTCACTTTGCTAGAGAATGCAGATCTCAAGGTCAACAGTCATCAAGGCCTCAGCAGACTAATCAGGCTTCATCATCACAAGCACTTGTCTCTCAAGAAGACAATGTGTTTGACTGGAGTGATCAGACAGAGGAAGAGTTTCAAAATCAAGCTCTAATGGCAGAAACATCAAATGTCTCCTCCACTCAACTACCATCTGAGGTAAATTCTAAACTCTGCTCTCAAACATGCAAAAATATGGTTAAAAAGTACAGAGATCATAATGAGAGCATGTGTAAAACTCTTGCTAAGATGGAAGAGAGGAGATATGAATACATGCAAGCCATAGAAGATCTTGAAAAACAGATCAATGACTATAAGGATAATGAGATTCAAATGGGACATGATAGAACATATCATGAGTGGGAGAAAAAGGAGCTAAATAAGAAAATAGAATCCCTAAATAAAAAGGTAGAAGAGACTGAACAAAAGGTGTTAGAGGCTAATAAGAAACTAGAATCTGTCAATATAGATCTAGGTAACTTCAAATTGGCAATTCAAAAGTTGGATCACCTAATGGAAGTCCAATTTAAAGATAGGGTAAAATCTCAGGTTAATCCCAAAGAAGGTATAGGCTACAGAGCTACTCCACCTCCATACAACAACAAATACATTCATCCAATGAGTGAGGTTGTTGATAGGCTTGTCAATGAACCATTAGATCAGTCTATGACTACTGTAGATCCTGTCCTTAACAACAGTCCTGAATCTAAAGAAGATCAGATTCAAAATAGAGACTGTGAGTGCACAGCAGTTGAGAAAGAACACAAAACAATGAGTGCAAGTACAGAAATCCAAGTCCCCAATAAGAAAGGAAAGGAGAAGATGAGTGTGTGCAATGCTGCTCCACAGGTTTCTGTACCTTCTAACTGTAACACAGCATCTTCTTCAAAGAATAAAAAAGGGGGTAAAAATGTTCCAGTGTGCACATGCCAAAAGCATGGTGTCCAAAAGTTTCCCAAACAACAGCAGGTAAGGAGAAATCAGAGGAACAAGAACCAGAAATTGTCTAATAAAACTGGTTCTCAAATTCAAACAGTCAAAAAATGTTTTCATTGTGGCAGAAAGAATCACTTGGCCAGAGATTGTTTTTATAAACCATCTGTTGCAAAACAGACTGTGCTTCATCAAAAGACAAACTCTCAAAATTCAAAAAATTCAAAGGCCAAACCTCCTACTGCATCAGTTCCAAAGAAAACAATTGATCACAGGCTCTCAAAAGCTAATAAGAAACAGTCCACACACCAAAAACAAGTTTTAGCTAAACCAAAATTAAATTTTAAACAAATATGGTGTGTTAAAGGTAAAAACTCAGGAGAACCTGTTAATACAAATATTGAAACTGCCAAGTCTAAAGTTGAGACTGCTAGTGCAAAATCACAAGTTGTTAGCACTACAGACTCAATTCAGACTGGCAGGCTCAAAGTTGGAACTGGTAATGGATCATCTGAGACTGTTATTGAAAAGGATGGACAAAATGCCTGGATACCTCATGTGATAACTAAGTACTCTCCACAAAACCCATCAGTGGATCTCACTAAGTATAAGAAATCAAAGACAGTGTTTAGTTATGTTAATGCACAAGGACAACCCAAAACCAACTTGGTTTGGGTTTACTCCACTACTAACTAAGCTTTTATTTGTGCAGGGCAACCACAGGTCACCTCATAAAACAAGATGGCATTTGGACAGTGGATGCTCTAGGCACATGACAGACAATTCTGAGTGCTTGTCAAATTTCAAAGGCTTTGAAGGAGGATTTGTTGCATTTGGAGGCAACTCCAAAGGAGGTAAGGTCACAGGTAAAGGTATTGTTAATGCAGGCAACATGACTTTCAATGACGTTTTGTATGTTGAACAGCTTAAGTATAATTTATTAAGTGTGTCTCAAATCTGTGACAAACAAAATATTGTTTTGTTTACAGATTCTGAGTGCATTGTCCTTTCAAAAGATTTTAAAATTCCTGAAAATCATGTTTTACTAAGAACACCAAGAAAGGACAATGTATATTGTTTGGACACAGAACTTTTATCCAAATCAAGTACTTTAAACTGTTTGATATCCAAAGCACCATCCAATGAGTCTGCTCTTTGGCACAGAAGGATGTGTCACATGAACTTCAAGTCCATGAATGTTTTAGTCAAAAAGAATCTGGTAAGAGGTTTACCACAAAAGGAGTTCATATGTGATGATCATTGTGTAGCATGTCTTAAAGGCAAGCAACACAAAACTTCTCATAAGGCCAAAGAAGTAAATTCAATCTCATCTGCTCTTCATCTGATTCATATGGATCTATTTGGTCCAACATCTGTTTTGAGTTTGAATAAAAGGGCTTACTGTTTATTCATTGTTGATGATTTCACCAGATTTACTTGGGTTTACTTTCTTAGGTCTAAAGATGAAACTGCTGAGCTAGTTAAGTCATTTATTCTTAAGATAGAAAACCAATCCAACTCAAAAGTCAAGGTGATAAGATCAGACAATGGAACTGAGTTTAAAAATCATAATCTAAACAGTTTTTGTGAGTCCAAAGGTATTGCCAGGCAATATAGTGCACCAAGAACACCACAGCAAAATGGTGTAGCTAAAAGAAAGAACAGAACATTAATTGAGGCTGCTAGAACCATGTTAGCTGATTCAAAACTGCCAATGACCTTTTGGGCAGAAGCAGTCAACACAGCCTGTTATGTTCTCAATAAGGTTCAGATTGTTCAATCAGAAGGAAAAACTCCATATGAGTTATTCCATAATAGACTACCCCTAATAGCCTTTTTCAAATCTTTTGGCTGTCCATGTACCATTCTTCACACTAAGACTCACTTAGGGAAGTTTGAAAGTAAGGCTGAAGAAGGTTTCTTTGTAGGATACTCAAATCAAAGCAAAGCCTATAGAGTATATAACAGTGTGTCTAAAACCATTGAAGAAAGTGTCAATGTTGAATTTAATGAAAATACTGCAAATGTCAAAGGCACTGGTCCTGATTGGTTGTTTGATTTAGATTCACCAACAAATTCTCTGAGCTTTGTTGAGTATACTGCAAAAGCTGATGCAAACAGGATTGAAGCTGTCAACACGAATTCTCATGTTGTCAATGCAAATTCTCAAGCTGTTGGCACAAAGTTTCAAACTGTTGCATATTCAAACAATTGGGATGAGTATACAATTATACCACTTCTGTCCTGTGACCCTCCAGGGGTTCTGAATGCTCAACATGATTCAAATCCAGACACTGAAGTGCAACTCCCAAGTCCAGAGAGAACAGCTCCAACACAAAGGGAAACAGTCCCAGATTCAAGTCAAGTTTTTTCAGAAGCTGAACCATCCACTGGTCCTGATGGAGATGATACAAACCTTGGATCTTCTTTTCAGACAGAAAGAGAGCCTACACTCAGGGTTCACAAGTATCATCCTCTCAATCAAATAATGGGAGATCCACGTACACCTGTACAAACAAGGAAAATGGTTCACAATGAGACTGCTGCTGCTGAACAAGCAGTTCCTGAATTCAGTCTAGCTGCTTTTGAACATGCCTGTTTCATGTCTCAAGTAGAACCTAAAAAGGCATCAGAAGCTTTGAAAGATTCATCCTAGATTGAGGCAATGCAGGAAGAGCTTTTACAATTCAAGATTCAGAATGTATGGACACTGGTTGATCTTCCTAAAGGAAAGAGAGCCATTGGTACAAGATGGGTGTTCAGAAACAAGAAAGATGAGAGAGGAATAGTCATCAAGAACAAACCAAGACTAGTAGCACAAGGATACACTCAAGAGATAGGCAAAGATTATGATGATGTATTTGCTCCAGTAGCCAGAATTGAAGCCATCAGACTGTTTTTGGCTTATGCAAGCTTCAAAGATTTTAAAGTGTATCAAATGGATGTGAAGTCTGCTTTTCTATATGGCACAATTGAAGAGGAGCTCTATGTGTGTCAGCCTCCTGGTTTTGAGGACTACAAGTATCCAGACAGAGTCTACAAGCTAGACAAGGCTCTCTATGGACTCCATCAAGCTCCCAGAGCATGGTATGACACTCTGTCATCATACCTTCTACAGAATGGATTCAAGAGAGGCACTCTGGACAAAACACTATTCACAAAGTCCATCAAAGCTAAGATTCTGCTTGTACAAATCTATGTTGATGACATCATCTTTGGCTCAACAAATGATTGTCTGTGCAAAGAGTTTGAGGCATTAATGCACAAAAAGTTTCAAATGAGTTCAATGGGAGAACTCACTTTCTTTCTAGGATTGCAGGTCAAGCAGAAGCCCACTGGTCTCTTCATAAGTCAATCAAAGTATGTTAAAGACATACTGGAAAAGTTTGGGTATCAAGACACCAAAGTTGCAAGTACTCCTATGGATCCTCACAAGCAGCTCCATACAGACAAAGATGGAATAGATGTGGACATTCATTTATACAGATCTCTTATAGGATCTCTTATGTATCTAACATCTTCTAGACCTGATATTATGTTTGTTGTTTGTGTGTGTGCTAGGTTTCAATGCTCTCCAAAGGACTCCCATTTGGTTGCTGTTAAGAGAATCTTTAGATATCTCAAAGGCCAACCACATTTAGGTCTCTGGTATCCTAAAGACTCTCCTCTTGAACTAACAGCCTATTCTGATAAGGATTATGAAGGATGCAACATTGACAGAAAATCCACAACTGGTGGATGTCAATACTTGGGAACAAGGTTGGTCTCTTGGCAGTGCAAAAAGCAAACAGCTGTCTCCACTTCATCTACTGAAGCAGAATATGTAGCAGCTGCAAGTTGCTGCTCCCAAGTGATGTGGATTCAAAATCAACTGAGAGACTATGGTATGAATTTCCTATCCACTCTTATCTATATTGACAATTCAAGTGCAATTAGCATTGTACAAAATCCAGTGAAATTTCCCAAAACCAAGCATATAGAAATTCGATTTCATTTTATAAGGGACTGCAATGAGAAGAAATTAATCCAAGTTACCAAAATTCACACTGATGATCAGTTAGCTGATCTATTTACAAAACCATTTGATGTAGGAAGATTCACCTTCCTAGTATCAAATATTGGTATGGTTAATATGGATTAATTCCTTTTTCGTTATACATATGCTTTATTAAGGGGGAGTCACTGTTTCATTAGCAGTAGCCTAAATTACAACTAACAGCTTGAGTATTTTCTCAAGCTGCTAGTTCATTTTCTCGGACTGTTAGTTGTTTCACTTGATCTGTCAAAGTGTGCAGGGCAATTCAGTCATTTCCATAAGTGTGTGCGCGGGTTTAGATATTTTTCAAAACCTTTAAAGGTTCCAGTCTCGTTCAATTGTAACTACCAGTTGCAAAATATCTTCCTAAACCCTTCTTGATTCTCTGAAACAATTCCCACGCAAATCACTGAAACCCTAAATTCTTCGTTCAATAGAGTTCGTCAAAGAACACAACTGCTTACCCTACTCTCTCAAACACTCTGAACTTCAATCGTTCCATGACATGATGGACTTCCTTCGAAGTTCCCATATCCATCATGCCCTTACCATCAATCCCACCATATACATCTCACATATTGAGAAGTTCTGGAACCATGCTTCTTTAAAAACCATCAATGGAGTCTCTTCTCTGACATCCAAAATCGATGGAAATACCATCACAGTGACTGAGGAATCCATTCGACAAAATCTGCATCTTCAAGATGCCTCAGGTATAACTGACCTATCCCTTAATGCTTTACATTCTGGTCTTTATAATATTGGCTATAGGGGACCTGCTGATTCTTTTACTTTCTTTAAAGCACACTTTTCACCTAAATGGAAATATCTTGTGCACATCATTCAGCAGTGTATTAGCCCTAAAAGAACTGGTTGGTCTGAATTTTCATCAAACATTGTCACTGCCTTGGTGTGCTTTTCAATAGGCCAACAGTTCAATTTTTCAAATATGATTTTCCAGGGGATGTTAAGTCATCATTCCCTAAAGCATGGGAAATTTTTGATGTATCCTAGATTTTTAGCAGAAATAATTGCAAAAACTTGCACAAATTTTCATATACATAAGAGGATACATGTTTCCCATAGGCACTCACTATCTTCTATCAAAAGGCTTCTGAAACCAAGTGCCAATTTTTTTAGTGTAGATGTCCCATTGCCTTCTGCAATGTTGGACATTAATCCAAGAAACAGAGGAGAGGGTCCTGAGCAGGCTCAGCCTAACATCACTGCTTCACCCCCAGGACCCCAACCCACTCCTCATGATACTCAAATACCTTCAGTTCCTTTTGTTAAGCCCACATCCCGACTCCTACTATATAAAAGGAAAAGAGGTCAAGGAGCTCCTTCCTCCTCAGCCCTCATACAAGAGCCAAATAACCCTGTGCAGGAGGACACTTCTGCACAGAATATCCAAAGGGCACCCATTGAGGACACTCCCAACCTCAATCAGGAGGTGGTCATCTCACCAGAGATGGTCCATATGGGTTCTGTGGCTGACACTACTGTTGTCTCTGCACAAGAGGCACAGGACAGTGCCAACATCACTAAGACCACACCCATGGCAACAGAAGGTGTGCAAGCACCATCTGGAAGTCCCCAGTACCAAGAACAGAGGGGCCCAGAGGCTAGTACTTCTGGTATTCATGCCAGTGATAGATCACAAGCACCACATTCGTTTGCTGATCTTGAGGCTAGTCTGCAACTCATGCTATTAACGGATCTTAAGCTGCAACCTGTTGTAGCAATGTTGGAATATCATCAATCCATGATTGCTGCACAGGGGGCACAAATAATTGCACTCAGGCAGGCAGAAGCGGCTCAAAATCAAAGAATGGATTATCTCCACTAAGGGTTTACCCTCTGTGGGAATAAGATCATTAAATTAGAGCAGATGATTCGAACCCAAGTGGCAAAGGTTGTAGGTCCTCCTCACCAAACCAATGCTTTCAAAAAGGGAGAGAATCAGGAGATCCTAAATCAGTCCAAGCAGCTCCAACAGAATCAGTCCAAGCAGCTCCAACAGTTCAAGAATCTAGGCTAACAGTCCCAACAGCTTCTCAAGCTGTTAGCCTAGAAACTTAGGCTACTTCTACAAAAACAACTGGAGTTGTTATAAGAGAAGGAATTCAAGCTCCCATCAGTTCAGTCCAAGCTACATCTTCCGCTACAAAAGATAAGGGCAAGGGTATTCTTATTGAGTCTCCAGCAAACCCATGCCCCAATGCAAGATGATGAAACCTTAGGAGACTACCTAAGAGGGTTTGTGGTCAAGCAAGGTGAAAGGAAGAGGAAGATGCCAAAAGGGCACTCAAAAGCTTAGCATAGAAGATTTCTGATTAGTTTTGCCTTTGCAGCTAGTATCCCAAAGAAGATGGCTCAGTTCATGAGCACAGAAAGGCTGCAAGATATCCATGACAAGGAAATGGAAAAACGTAAGGTAGCCAAAGTCTCCCAAGAAGTCCAAAGATCAAAAGATTCAGTTCAAGCTGCTGCCAGTGATCATGCTCCTTCTGATCAAGCTGTTGCTCCTATTCCTCAACCAGAGTCAATCTCACAAGCAAAGCTTGATCAGGTCAAAAGGGTGTTGTTTGAGCATCAGCTGCAACAAGTGATGGAGATAGAGAAGTCCCTTGACCAGCATGATTTCTCAAAACCTCTTATTACTTACTGGTATGCTAAGCCAATGGATAACATTGACTTAAGATATCATTTTGTAGTAAGAAGAGAAACTGGTCCTGAAGAAGAGCATAAAAGCATAATGCATATGGCTCAAGGGATGACAAGAGATGAGCTCACAAGGATGTATCATGTTGGGACTGCCACTCAAGTTAGATCTTCCCTCCCACAAGTAAAACAAGCGATTAAAGATTTACAGAGCATTTTTGATCCAGAGTCAATAAGGAAGGATATAGAAGATGCCAAGGAGATGAAAATTGTACAAGTTGATCTGTTTGTCAAATCAAAGACTTACAGAATCAGGTTTACAAATGGATCCTGTATATTCTTCAATTTTGAATTCTTTGATCTTCCAAAGGCTATGCTACTTCAAATGAGGTCAGTAAGAATATATTGTGATAGAGAAGATTTGAAGAGAGAATTTTTGAAGGCTGTCAATCAGAAACTTGCACAGTTGTAAGTTTTTGAAAGCCTTGGTTTGTAAATAACAGTTTACTTATTTTATTTCCTTATTTGTATAGAACTTAAAGTCTTGTGTAAAGAATTTAAGTTAGGGGGAGATTGTTGGGAAATATTCTAAGTAGCTCAAACTGTTAGTTAGACTTCTCAGACTGTTAGTAGAATTTCTATGTAAGTACAAAGTTCATGCTATTAGTTGAAGAAGTTCGAGCTGCTAGTACAAAAGTTCGTGCTGCCAGAGTAATTTCACTCAAGCTGCTAAGAGATTCAAGCTGCTCAACGGTTTCATAAACAGAAAGTGCTGATATTCAGGAAAAGATATTTACACGAAGATTTCAGCATATCTACTATTAGAGAAGTCAGAGTCCTTCAAGGAAACAAATCAGAAAGCATCATAAATACATAGAATAGGTTTTTCTATTGTATTAGAAGTTTCTGCATATTCAAGTTTGAAATTGCTTTTTGTTTAAGTTTTCATAAGCCTCTAAGGTTGTAAAACCCTAAGAACAATTTATGTTCTTCGTCTAATCAAACAGATTAGAGGTGAATGTAATCATTCTGATTTAGCAATACAAGCAATTTTGTTTATTTCTTATGTTTATTTGTTATGAATTCTGAAAGCTTTTATCAAAATAATTAAGTGTTATTCCGCAAACTTCTTAATTAGACTTTGATTTAATACAAGATTATTGGTTTACACTCTGATCAATTCAAATCAGTTAATCTTAGGTAGTTAAGTTCAGATCCTGACACAGTTGCCCTGAGCCAGTCTAAGTCTGAAACGGCTAAGACTATCAGGGCATACGTTAAGAAGCTGATGGAGAGTGTGAAAGATCTTGGCCTGATCTCAAAAGAATTAAGTGAGGGTGTCTCTGTGACTTACCCTAAGATAAAGGCTAGGAGGACCCAAAAGGATTCTAAGCTGGAGGAACTCCTCATCTTGATTGAACAAGGTGATTATGCTGTTGAAATGAAAGGAGTTGACTACAGCCTGCCCAGTGGAGTAGAGTTTGAAGAAGGCTAAATAATTGAAGAACCTAAGTTGGGGGCATTTTTTGTAGATCCCCTAACACAGAAGAAGTGCTTTCAGAGAGCATCAGATAGATACAAGGTGTATCTGAGACAACTTGCAGCCTTCAGACTTGCAACTTCATTCAGGCAATCCAGCAGGTGGAGAGCAGCCGTCTGGGACCAGCTCAGAGGCTTTTATGAAAGAGGTGAACTTCAAGATCCCAAGTTTATGATTCTCAGAGAAGAAATTCAAGATCTGGAGGAAACAAGGGATGAACTTGAAAAGATGTTTGAAGGAGGACTGCCATCACTGCAGTGAAGTCCACCTACTATCTGAGTAGGTGAAGAATGGAAGCTGTCCATCTGTTGGACAGGCTTGCCGTTATCTGCTCCCAAAATCAACAGTCCAAAGTGTTCAACTCTTTTGTACATTAGTTGTACTTTGTTACATCTGTTGTAACTTTTCTTATTTACATTAGTTGTAATATACATTAGTACTGTAAAAACATGTGTTGTTTATGTAATCAAAATCAGTATATATAAACTGATCTTTAATTTACTTAAGTGTTGTAATTTCATTTCAGCCAAATGTATTGTAAAATGTATAGTGATTATTGATTAAATCAGCTCAGACTGATTATTGCAAATAGGGGGAGATTGTTAGGCACAAAAAGGCCTCAGTCAATCCTGCTCTACAATTGAGGGGGAGATTTCTTAATCAAGCCTGTTGATGAACTTGAAGGTATAATTGAAGGCCTGATTATGCCTCATTGAAACCTGAAAAGTGATTTGCAATATCAGCCCAAAGCTGTTTACCATGTTGCATTCGTTGCAACAAAGACAGTTTGTCCAAGCTGTTCTTTGTGAACAGGCTAAACACTTTATGGAATATGTTTCCAAGTCCTCATGTATTGTTTTTGGCTACAAGATCAGTTTACAAGTCGAAGATAAAGTGGAAAACAGAATTGCACAGCCTGCCCACGCTGTTCTGTTACATGAAGACAAACGGATATCTGAAAAGGGTGACAGACCTTTTCTTAAATCAAAATGGCATTAGCAAAAGAAGAAAGATGCAAAGTTGACATTCCTCTTTTGGTTAAAGCCTTATGCAACAGTGACAAAAAGGAAAAAACAAAGATTCTGCCATGTGAAGACAAATATACCTTATCAGAACGTGCAAAAAGGTGTTTTGTCTGTTTGGAAAGACTTTCCACTGTCTCATCTGTCCAATAAAGAAGCTTCACTGAGATTCTCCTTTTGACTATAAAAGGAAGCTTCTAAGGATTATGAGGTATTAAGAGTGTGAATTCAGAACGTGCATTGAAGTGTGTTATTTCATGTATGCAAGTCTGCTTATATAAAACAGTAGAGTGTGTCTAAGCTGTTTTTGCTTAAGCTGTCCATCTGAGTCTTGTAAAAACAGTGAGTGCTTCTAAGTGAGTGTATTCATTATATCTAGTCTAAGTGAGTCTTAGATTAGTTAACCAACTGTTGTATCTGTCATCTCAGCTTGAACCTTTCCGCATTTAAGCTTGTTTGTAATTAACACTTGTTAATAATATACACAAACATTGAGAAAAAGATTGTTAAGTTTTTAAATAGCTGTATTCACCCCCCCCCCCTCTACAGCTTAGAACTATACACTTGGGAAACCTTTTGGGACCTACAACTGGTATCAGAGCAGATACAGTGTGTGTCAACTCTAGATCTCTCATTCTCCCTTCTTTCCTATGGACAACAGTGCTGCAAATTCCTCATCCTACTATGACAATGGGTCAATGGCCAAACCCCCGAAGTTCAATCATCAGAACTTCTCTGGCTAGAAGTGCAGAATGACGCTCTATTTAGAGAATCTTGATGTACAACTATCAGAGATAGTAATGGAAGGTCCCTATGTGCCAACCTCTGTTACTACCATAACTCCTGCTGTTGAAGGAGCTGCCCCTGAAATCAGAACCTTTGAGAAGGCCAAAGATCAATGGTCTGATGAAGACAAAAGACTGGTTGCTCTGGATGCAAAAGCCAGGAATAACCTGGTTATCTCTCTGCCTGATGATGTGTTCAAGTAGGTTGAGAAGAGGAAGACTGCAAAGGAGATGTGGGATACTTTGTGTACCGTCTATGATGGACCCACAATCACATTAGATAGTATGAACTCTTCATTGCAAAACCAAAGGAGACACTCACAGCAACCTACACTAGGTTTACAACTCTTGTTAATGATCTCAAAGTTGTTGGGATCACAAAGGACAGCCTGACTCTGTTGAACAAGTTCTTGGACATCTTGCCTGAAGAGTGGAACTACTTTTCTACCATCTTGAGAAATTCAGGTACCATCAAAGGTATGGATCTTGTAAACTTATATGGATCCATACTAAATGATGAGCAGTCAAGGCAGCAGAACAGAAATTCCTTGGAAATGTCCAAGAGAGGTGCTGCCTTAGTGGCCAGCGTGAGACAACCTGTTGGGCAGGTATGTGATGTGTTCACACAACCTGATCAACAGGCTGATGATGAAAAAGAGGAAATGTATGATGAGGAAGATAGTGCAGATCTTGTTGAACTTGATGATGAGCAAATGATTGCAATGCTTTTCAAAAGGTTCAACAAGAAGAGGTTTGGAAGAAATATGCTGCAGGGGAACTCAAATGCTGTCAAGAAGAAGGCATTTGATAAGTCTAAGGCTGAGTGCTTCAAATGTGCAAAACTGGCCATATAGCTGCTGACTATATGTCAAAAGCTGTTGGACAGTCTTCCAAACCATACAAGACTAACAGGGACGACGGCTATAGGGTTAAGTACCTTATGGCCATGGCTAAGCTGAAAAAGTTGGAAAACTCAGTGGCTTCCAACAAGCAAAAGGGACTGATGGCAGAGACATGTGACTGGGAGGAGTCTGATTCATCCTCAGATGAAGAAGACAACAACTGTCTGATGGCCAATACTGACGTCATATCAACTAGCAACTTCAATCAGGACTTGGCTGAAGCTGAAGCCTTCAGCAGCTTAGAGAACTGGAACCCTACAATGATGTACAAGGTACAAAATTTTATGGCTTACAGTTCTGAGGAAAAAGTAAAAATGTTTGAATATATGCTGGTTGATTTAAAAGCTGCTGTTGAGAAGCATAATGTTTTACTATCTGAAATCTCTAAGCTTAAAATTGATCTTGAAATAAAATCCAGTAAACTAGACAGTTTCCATAAGTTGGAAACTGAGCTTGATGAATTAAAACACCTCAATTCTATTTTACTAGAAGAAAAGGATGTAAAACATGCAAAGCTTCAAAAGATAGTTGACTCTTGGTGCCAATCTGCACAAAAAGTCAGCCATTGCATCAGTCAGCAGATCCCTGCACAAATCCAAACCTATCTTGGAGGGGCTCTTGACAAAGCAGCTTCTATTGTTGAGATTAATAATCTGAAAGATGACTCATCCACTCTTGGTGAGCTTCCCAGTACTTTCATCCAGAATGTTAATGGAAAGCTGGTCTCAACAAACAGGTTTGTCAGGCCTCAAAATAATGACAGCTTGTGTGAAAAAGGCCCAAAGGCTGATGATGGAATGTGTTCTCTATCAAATCAGCCTGCTAAGTGCTATGCTGATTCACACAAGCAAAAGAAAGGAAAACATGCTCAAACTGCAGCAGTGGACACTAAACCTGTTGACAACACAGGCTCTGGGTCCAAAGCTGATGGTAAGAGACATGTTAATCCTTTTGATGCTAAACATTTTGAAAATAAGTTTTCAAAAGGTAAGCAGCTTGCTTTCAACAAGGGTAAGTCTAATGTTGAAAGCAAATCTGTTATGGTAAGTTTTCAAATCATAGTGGAAAACTGGTTATAAATGAAAATAAGTCTTTCAAAACCAGAAACAATGATTATGATGATAGGCAGCATCAATCACATCTCAGTAAGGTCAAAGGCAAAGCCATTGCTCAGCCTGAGAAATCTGGGAATAAGTTTCCCAAACCTGTGGAAGGTCAAAAACCAATCAAGCTTCCTGTTTTTGACATTTGTCGTCCCAAAAAGAGAAAAGAAGAAACATGCAAAGCTGTTGCTATTGAGCCTTCCACCCAAGCTGTTGATTCATCAAAAAATAGTAATAAGTTTGCTAAACCTGCTGATAAAATCAACAAACATAATTCAGAATGTGTTTCTGAAAGTTCTTCTTCCAAAAAGGCTAAAAAGAGAAAATGTTATAATGGTGGGAAGAAGACACACATGGCCAAAGACTGTCCTGAAACTGAGGACATGAGGCCTGTTGACTCAGCTAGTTCCATCATTGCTATAACAAGCAGTGTTGGAAGTAACATAGTCAATGAGAGTGGTATTCAAACTGATACCATTCAAATAGGAAATATTAGTGTGGATATGACTAGCCCATCAACAAATGTTGATGAAGTAGGAGAACTCATCACTATGATGAGTTCCCCTAAAAGTAACTAATGTTTTCCTATGACACTCTGCAGGACAAACAACCATCCCAGGTTTGGTACTTGGACAGTGGCTGCTCAGGACACATGACAGGTTGCAAGGACCTGCTGAGTGATCTCAGGCCTGAAAAAGGGCCAAAATTCACATTTGGTGACAATATACTGGGATCGACTGAGGGATACGGAACTCTTAAAGCTAGTGTTGCAGTGTTCAAAAGAGTAGCCTATGTTGTTGGGCTAAAACATAACCTTGTTATCATAAGTCAACTTTGTGATGCTGGCTACAAGGTTAACTTTGATGAGCACTTGGGTTACATATTGGATCCCCAAGGCAAAGTTATGTTGTGTGCTCAATGGAAGAAAGGTTTATATGTTGTGGACATGAAATCTGCTGATCCCACAACTGAAACCTGCTTTCTCACAAGAACCAATGCAGACCTGAACTGGTTATGGCACAAAAGGCTATCACACCTGAACTTCAAGAATATCAACAAACTCTGTAAGAAAGAGTTGGTAACATGTTTGCCTTCTATGACCTTTGTTAAGGATAGACTCTGCACAGCTTTTGAGAAAGGCAAGCAGAGAAAATCATCTTTTAAATCCAAGCATAATTTTTCTATTGATACTCCTCTCTTCTTATTCCACATGGACTTCTTTGGACCAGTAAGTGTCCCAAGTCTAGGAGGAAGAAGATACACTCTAGTAATGGTTGATGAGTTCTCCAGGTTTACATGGGTGATCTCTCAGAAGAGCAAAGGAGAGGCTGCTAGAGAAATTATTGGATTTATCAAGAAGATGGAAATGCTAAACTCTGCTCAAGTGAAGCAGCTTAGAAGTGATCATGGTACTGAATTCCGAAACAGTACTCTTGAAGACTTCTGTGAGGAAAGTGGGATCACACAGAACTTTTCAGCAGTAAGAACTCCACATCAAAATGGAGTTGCTGAAAGGAGAAATAGAACCCTCATTGAAGCTGCTAGAACCATGTTGTGTACATCTAGTTTACCTTCATCATTCTAGGCTGAAACTATCAACACTGCTTGCTTCACCCAAAACAGATCCTTAGTGGTGAAAAGGTTCAACAGGACTCCCTATGAGCTACTCAAAGGGAGGAGGCCAAATATTAGCTACTTCCATCTGTTTGGATGTCCCTGCTTTATTCTGAATCAAAGGGACCAACTTGCAAAGTTTGAACCTAAAGCTGATGAAAGAGTATTTGTTGGATATTCTGCTATCTACAAAGCCTACAGAGTGTACAACAACAAGAGAAAGGTGATAGATGAATCTATCAATGTCACATTTGAAGAGTCCAGGAGTGCATCTACCAAAGCTGTTCCTGAATCAGTTTCAGGAGAATTCAGCTTTGATGATCTCATGAATTCTAACAGTGAAGAGAAGGACTCAAAAGCTTCCACAACATCCAAGGTGGAACCTGGTAACCATGATGGGCATGATCAGAAAAAAAAGTGTACAGGAAAAGGGTGCTCTGGTCTCTGTGACCAAACCAAAGCAAGCATCCTCTACAAGGGCCCAGTTCCAGTTTGACAACTTGGCAAGGAAGAAGTTCCATGACGTTGCTGATAGAAGACTTGCCAAGGAATCTATTGTCAAAGCTGTCTCTATCTTCAGAAAAGGCAAACAGTGGAAGCTGCAAATAACCAGAATGGGTGCTACAGGCTCTGAACTGGAATCTTATGACTACACTGATGTTGCCCAAATGGGGTATAGGGAATGGGTTGAGCTGGCAGTTGCCCTGAGCCAGTCTAAGTCTAAAACGGCTAAGACTATCAGGGCATATGTTAAGAAGTTGATGGAGAGAGTGAAAGATCTTGGCATGATCTCAAAAGAATTAAGTGAGGGTGTCTCTGTGACTTACCCTAAGATAAAGGCCAGGAGGACCCAAAAGGATTCTGAGCTGGAGGAACTCCTCATCTTGGTTAAACAAGGTGATTATGCTGTTGAAATGAAAGGAGTTGACTACAGCCTGCCCAGTGGAGTAGAGTTTGAAGAAGGAAAAATAATTGAAGAACCTGAGTTGGGGGCAGTTTTGTAGATCCCCTAACACAGAAGAAATTCTTTCAAAGAGCATCAGATCTATACAAGGTGGATCTGAGACAGCTTGCAGCCTTCAGACTTGCAACTTCATTCAGGCAATCCAGCAGGTGGAGAGCAGGCGTCTGGGACCAGCTCAGAGGCTTTTATGAAAGAGGTGAACTTCAAGATCCTAAGTTTATGATTCTCAGAGTTGAAATTCAAGATCTGGAGGAAACAAGGGATGAAATTGGAAAGATGTTTGAAGGAGGATTGCCATCACTACAGTGAAGTCCACCTACTATCAGAGTAGGTGAAGAATGGAAGCTGTCCATCTGTTGGACAGGCTTGCCATTATCTGCTCCCAAAATCAACAGTCCAAAGTGTTGATTTCTTTTGTACATTAGTTGTACTTTGTTACATCTTTTGTGACTTTTCTTATTTACATTAGTTGTAATATACATTAGTACATTAGTTGTACTTCTGTAGAAACATGTGTTGTTTATGTAATCAGAATAAGTATATATAAACTGATCTTTTACTTTACTTAAGTGTTGTAATTTCATTTCAGCCAAATGTATTGTAAAATGTACAGTAATTATTGATTAAAGCAGCTCAGACTGATTATCGCAAATAGGGGGAGATTGTTAGGCACAAAAAGGCCTCAGTCAAACCTGCTCTACATGTGAGGGGGAGATTTCTTAATCAAACCTGTTGACGAAATTGAAGGTATAATGTAAGGCCTGATTATGCCTCATTGAAACCTGAAAAGTGATTTGCAATATCAGCCCAAAGCCGTTTACCATGTTGCATTCATTGCAACAAAGGCAGTTTATCCAAGCTGTTCTGCCTGCTGAACAGGCTGGACATAAACTGTCAACGCTGCTCTGTTCTATTGAGCAGCCTGGACAGTTTACAAGTGTTTTGTTCTTTGTGAACAGAACCTGTCTTTGTAAACAGGTTAAACACTTTATGGAATATGTTTCCAAGTCCTCATGTATTGTTTTTAGCTACAAGATCAGTTTACAAGTCGAAGATAAAGTGGAAAACAGAACTGCACAGCCTGCCCACGTTGTTCGGTTACATGAAGACAAACGGATATCTGAAAAGGGTGACAGACCTTTCCTTATATCAAAATGGCATT
The DNA here is from genome assembly GCA_020465985.1 of Centrapalus pauciflorus. NCBI lineage: Eukaryota > Viridiplantae > Streptophyta > Magnoliopsida > Asterales > Asteraceae > Centrapalus > Centrapalus pauciflorus. The sequence continues at coordinate 405,906 of JAANYP010001371.1, forward strand.
AGCAAAAGAAGAAAGATGCAAAGTTGACATTCCTCTTTTGGTTAAAGCCTTATGCAACAGTGACAAAAAGGAAAGACAAATATTCTGCCATGTGAAGACAAATATACTTTATCTGAACGTGCAGAAAGGTGTTCTGTCTTTTTGGAAAGACTTTCCACTATCTCATCTGTCCTATGAAGAAGCTTCACTGAGATTCTCCTTTTGAGTATAAAAGGAAGCTTCTAAGTATTGTGAGATATCAAGAGTGTGAATTCAGAACGTGCATTGGAGTGTGTTATTCCATGCATGCAAGTCTGCTTATATAAAACAGTAGAGTGTCTAAGTTGTTTTTGCTTAAGCTGTCCATCTGAGTCTTGTAAAAATAGTGAGTGCTTCTAAGTGAGTTTATTCATTGTATCTAGTCTGAGTGAGTCTTAGATTAGTTAACCAACTGTTGTATCTGTAATCTCAGCTTGAACCTTTCCGCATTCAAGCTTGTTTGTAATTAACACTTGTTAATAATATACACAAACATTGAGAAAAAGATTGTTAAGTTTTTAAATAGTTGTATTCACCCCCCCCCCCCCTCTACAGCTTAGAACTATACATTTGGGAAACCTTTTGGGACCTACATAGTTAGATTATGACATTGTAGTCTTATGACTCCTATCAAGCTTTAGTCGTTGAGGTACTCTAAACTTATTCTATGCTTTTAACTTTAATAATAATTTAAGTATCGGGTTGCTTGTTGATCCTGGAGTCTATCCTATATTAGAATTCCAAGGGACCAGAAATCCTGCCCGGAGATGGCCGAAACAGAGCTTCGGAGGGGCTATGCTGCTTACTGTAACTGTCAAATTGTATTCCCTTCCCCGAGCAGGACACACATAAAAAATAGAAATGGCAAAAAAAGACCTCCTGGGAACCTGAACAAAAGAAGGAAGGAGATAGGATCCACCTGAGGATGTCTCAATTGTGACTTTGAAGTGATGATCACCGGCATCGAAACAAACTTTATGGTATGACAGAATTGGTGCAGATAAATCAAAGGAAATGTTGGTTTATACTTTAGTAGATAACCAAGAGGGTGGCCAACATTCACCTATTCCTGCTCAAGTTACTGCTGACATTTCAGAAGTCATAAGAGAAGTAATAGATTTAGATTCAGCATTTCAATCATACAAGAAAGTTCAATTTAAAAGATATGCTGATATGCAAAATGAAATGTCAAGGATGAGGTCAGTTCAAGAATCCCTCTAGAAAGTAGTACAAGATCTCAAGGAGCACATTCCTCGTACCTCTGAGTTAACCAAGTCAATCAAAGACAACTCAGTGTCCATGAGAGAAGTAATAGTATATGAACCTGATAAAGATACATCATAAATTGATATAAGTCATGAATATTAAAAATATAACATAATTGTTGGGTATTGTAGTGGATATAAGAGTTGTGGCTCAAAGAAAAAAAAAATCAGCTTCTACATCATAAATCATTTCACTCGAAAACATCCCAAATTGGTAAAAATCAGCACCTACAAGATGCTAAATCTAGATTTGATGTACAAATTAATGGATTTTAATACACTCCATTTCTTTAATTGCTTTAACAGATGCATTGGTGAATCACGATATCGAGAATAAAGATCCCTTAGTAATTACTCTTTTCTTGATCATGGTCCTAAGAATGAAAAAGGATGATATCTGATGACAGTCCTAATAACATATGTGGTAATGTTATAATTTCATTGTAAGGTCTACCACTACTAGATCTATCTAGATGCGGATCCGTCAACGAGTGCGGAATCCTCGTTAACGGTTAGACGGACAACTCTCAACCACGAAACACGGAGACTATTAGACGCTGAACGAACGACACACGAACGATCCTACGAACTAATTCTCTCCGAAAAGGCACTAACGCTGATGATAAACTCGATATCGCTTTAAGCTTAATTCCTCACGAATTCTGCCAAAAGTCTGCTAATGACTCGAGTCTATCCCTAATTATAGACCCTGATTCGAGTCTGATGTGGGCCAAACTCGAATCTGGCCCAAGGCCCATTCGAGTCTGTCCACAATGACATTCTCGAATCTGGGCACTATTCGAATCTATGGTTACATTCGAATCTATCACAGATTCGAATGTCTACCCTTGTTTGATTCGAATCTAGCCAAAACTCTTAAAACAACTAAGTGTTTAAACTTATGTTTTTACCTTATGATGATTTTATCTTTGTACTTTATGTTTGAACTTCTTGTAATGCGTTACATCAAGTTCAAACATACAAACACGAATAAATAAATATCAATCATAAGTATAAACATATCTAACACACACTTGCTAAAATCACAATGCAATATCAATTAGACTGCTATCGTCACACAGGATGTACCAACAGACTCCCTTTTGACGATAGCTTCTAATAAATCACACATTTGATTTAAGAACTTTGTTTATATATTGATTCAAAATACTGCCAGCATACAAACCTTTCTCGACACATACCTTGACTACATTTTCATACTTACTAGCTTCACCATCCATATGTGTGTCACTGGAGATCTTACAATTATACAAAATCTGAAGATCTTCTTTAGAAAGGTTTACCAGGTGAAGCGGGTCGTAGACTCTAAGAATGACTTTTTCTTCAAAATCTTCCATAACTGCTTCCCTGGTTTCAGTGTCAGCGTACCACCAATGTAGATTCTGCAAAACATTCTGTGGCATCCGCTTGAGAGGCACCTTCCTCAGACATCTAACTGGTTTGTACTGAATTCTCATCCAAGGTCGGCCGTTAAGAGGATCTATCCTTGAAAGATCTTCTACTCTTTTTCCCACTCTTGGATTCAGACGTACGAATTTTCTGGATCTTCCCTCTTTTCTTATGATTTTCTCTATTAAGTCTGCATAGGGATCATTCCCGATATTAATCAGATTCTTCCAAGCTAACGCTTTGATCTCGACCTTTGGTAGTGTATTGAACGCTCTTAGAGTACGCCTTAAGTACTGAAGCCCGTCTTTTCTCTTGATTATAAAAAGTTGCAGTTCTTGATCGAAAAACCAGCTCAATATGCTTCCAGACAACTTTCCTGTACCAGGCACTCTCATTGTTTTCTTAAGCTCTAAATCTTTCTTTTCAGCCCTGAACCATAACTTTCGTTTATGTTCATTTGTTAGCTCTCTAGCCGGTTCTTCTGTTGATGGCTGAGCATTCAATGCCGCATTCACTATATCTACGTTAACAATATTCTCCCCATCTATTATGTAAGTGTCCGTGATAGGATTCTGCTGTACAACTATTTCGTCAGCTTCATCATCCTCATCAACTACTACCTCATCATCCGACTGCCAGTCTACTATTTCTTCTTGCACAAATTCGCCTTCTTCCAGCTCTTCATCATCACAATCAAAACCTACGTCCATCGGATCATCATCAAGATCCATAAGAGCACCTATCATTTCACTGATCTCAAAATCTGTAGGCTGTTTTGATGAACTCGCTTCTCCCATTTCTCCTTCAGCTTGACTGGGCTCACCTGAACTTGTGTAGTTTGAGCTGCAGGAAAATCTACAGGCTCATTCTCATTATGTGCATCGGGATCATTGCCTTCGTCATCATCCTCTCTACGCTGCACATCCTGATCCCTACAACTTGTCTCCCCCTGAGCTTGTAGATTTTTCATGAGCTGCTCAAGGAGGGACCTCATTGATCGGATCTCTGACGACTGATCTGCAATAAAGGATTTTAATTCTGTGTTCTCTTCCCTTACATTCTCCACAATCTTCCTCAATTCGGCATTGTCCTTATCAAGATTTGCATTATGCGCCTGGAGCTCGCCGACAGCCTTTGTTAGGGTTAAGATTTGAACATGCTGGAAGTCAACACGTCCCTTGAGTTGCATGAACCTCTGATTTTCAGCGTAGGTAGTCGAAGGAGATGGAATGGATTGTATGGGTGTTGGGCGAATTGAAATGGAATATATGGCTCATGGTGTTGAGGTGGTGGTGATGGTGGAGCGGTGGCTTGTGGTTCTGGAGTTTGAGTTTGAGACTGTTGGGCTTCAGATGCTGATGTTGACCCTTGCATGAACCTGTGACGCTTGGCCCGCTGCCTAGTCACCAAGGGAGCAACTTCCTCCTCTTCGAAATCTGAATCGTCAGATTCCCTTACCTCTCTTCTCCTCGATCCTGCTTCATTCACTATCAGCCTAGATCCATAGGTTCCGATTTGAATATTGGGATCTATAGCCACTGATTCAGGAGCTTCAACCTCCTGCTCCTCCATATCATCCGACTCTGATTCTGATGAAGTCAAACCTTCATCAGCCCTCTCTGGCTCATATTCTTCCACATCTCTAAAAATATCTTCTGCTTCTTCTGGTGGACTGAGCAATTCACCAACTAAAGCCGCAGCCACATCTTCGTTTGCATGGGGTCCTGATGCCCATATCTCTTCTAATGTTTGAGCAATTTGCTCAGATTCGGGAACAGCACTCGAAGGCCCTGCTTCCTGTGCTTGAGGCTGCTGGCTTGTCGAAGGCCTTGATGCCTGAATTTGACTCGCTGCTGGTCTTTGACGGCGTCATTGAACTCGCGGCTGCTGTTGTTGTTGACGTTGTTGTGGTTGTTGTTGCGGTTGAAACTCAACGACCCCTGCCCAGTTGGCATCTTCCGGGGCTTGAAACTCCCTATCCACAATGGCTCCGAAGAGTGGACGCGCAACAGGAACAACCAATCTTCCTCGGTGTGAGGAACAATCAGCGAAAATCCGTTTGTCCATAATAGCAACACTCAGAAAGTCATTTGACGGCGGCAAGTTTGGCAAGAAGTGCCTTATCAACATCATAATGAACCTTGGGTACAACAAGAATCTTTCCCTTTCTGGAGCCGTAATCTGATGAACGAACTCCGAGAAAAACATCTGTGAAAAGCTGAATTTCCGATTGTATACCAATGCAATAACCCCAGATTGGATCTTTGACACTATATAATCAAATCCAGCTTTCTTTGGCGCAAAACAGACCATGAATACATGCACCAAGAATCTCCATTGCCCAATCAGGCCACTCTTCATGTACCACGAAACACGGAGACTATTAGACGCTGAACGAACGACACACGAACGATCCTACGAACTAATTCTCTCCGAAACGGCACTAACGCTGATGATAAACTCGAGATCGCTTTAAGCTTAGTTCCTCACGAATTCTGCCAAAAGTCTGCTAATGACTCGAGTCTATCCCTAATTATAGACCCTGATTCGAGTCTGATGTGGGCCAAACTCGAATCTGGCCCAAGGCCCATTCGAGTCTGTCCACAATGACATTCTCGAATCTGGGCACTATTCGAATCTATGGTTACATTCGAATCTATCACAGATTCGAATGTCTACCCTTGTTTGATTCGAATCTAGCCAAAACTCTTAAAACAACTAAGTGTTTAAACTTATGTTTTTACCTTATGATGATTTTATCTTTGTACTTTATGTTTGAACTTCTTGTAATGCGTTACATCAAGTTCAAACATACAAACACTAATAAATATCAATCATAAGTATAAACATATCTAACACACACTTGCTAAAATCACAATGCAATATCAATTAGACTGCTATCGTCACACAGGATGTACCAACATTCATACTTTAACATAGATGCCAAACATAGACTGCAATGATGATGTGAAGTTGCAGCATCTTCACTATCTAATCAACTTACTAATTTCGTTTGTAAAACAAATTCGTGAAGAACAAGAGGAGGAGATAGTCGTGGAAGTGGGTGCTCATGGAGGTCATCAACTTACTACTTTCGTTAAAAAAAACATTTAGATTCAATTATATTATGTTTTAATGGCATTCTTATTAGCCAAGTTAACATTTCAATTTATATATGTTCTGTTTTCATGGAATTCTTATTAATCAAGTTAACATTCTTTTTCCTGCCATGAGATACCAAAGTCTTCGGTAGATATAGAGCGCCTTGAGGATACTGGTGAACGCATTATTTGGTAATTTTCTTATTAGTATCTTTGTATGCTAACTGCATCATTTTCTATATCCTATTATATTTCCATAATTATATTTGGACCAGTGACCGCTGCTCAATGTCAATCTTTGGTCTTCATCGGTACTGTCCTAGATGCAATTATGAAATCTATCTCACCTGTACCATTTTCTGGAAAAACAGAATTTCAACTAGACAATCTGGTCCCAATCTGGTAGCTGAAAACAATGGGAGTTTATTTTGTGTTAGTAAATGTGGAAGAACATTAATGTATCTCAGGGATATCTTACAAGAAACATGGATCTCAAATCTGGAAAGAAGAGCAAAAAAAATTAAATAACAAATCCATAATCAACTTGCCACCCAAGAATAGACATGACTCGGTTTTTCCAGAAAGTAGTGGTGATCATCACATCAGAGCAGCTAATAGGGAAGGGTCAAATGATAATTACCTATATTGTCGTTCATCCAAATATGCGGAAGATGATCTTATCCGCTTTCGTAACCATTTGAGTAAAGGTGAACCAGTAGTTACCAAAGATGTTTTAGCTCAGACTCATGGAATAAGTTGGGAGTCGATGGTGTTGTCACGTGCATTGTGTGAACTTGTGAATCAAGAAGTTCGTTCGAAGATGTCAGAACTTCAAATTATTGATTGCTCGAATGACCATGTGGTAATTCTGTTTCTTTAATGTTCAAGTTCAAAGTTTATGATTGTTTCTTGTCATTGGCATAATAATTCACCATGATATGCACAGGTCAAAATTAATACTAAAGAGTTTTTCAAAGGTTACACTGAAGGAAGGAATTTTCATAAATCAATGCCATATATGCTCAAATTAAAAGACTTACCTCCATTTGAAAAGTTTGAAAAAATTCTGCCACAACATTGTGACGAGTTCATCAAAGCATTGCCTTTCAGAGAATACACTGATCCAAAAGCAGGTATTCTAAATCTTGCTGTGAAATTACCACCAACTGTTCCAAGTCCTGATTTGGGTCCGAAAGCATATATTGCATATGGAACGGCTCGAGAACTTGGAAGAGGCGATTCAGTGACCCAACTTCATTATGATATGTCAGATGCGGTATTAGTTCAATCCTATATATATTGAAATATCAAAGCATAATGTCATGTGTCGGATGCGGTATTAGTTCAATCCTGAATATGTTGATATACGGTATTAATTTTGATGAGTGTAAATGTTATAAATGTTCAGGTAAATTTTTGACACACGCCACAGAAGTGTCAGCAGTTGATGATATAAAGATAAGACTCGCGAGTAAATAGATAGAGATGGTAATATTATTGAGTGTAGAGGATACAGAGGAGATACAAGGGATACAGTTGGTACGTGCTCTTTGGGACATATTCCGTAGGGAAGATGTTAAATCCTTAGAGAAGTATCTATTGAAGCACTCAAAAGTACTATTGTACTTTATTTCTTTATCTTTAATTCAGTATTTATTGTAGCTTATTTCTTTATCTTCAATTCAGTATTCATTGTACTTTATTTCTTTATCTTTTAACGCTTGAATGGTTTGTGTAGGGTTGTAATCCTATTCAGGATCAAGCATTTTACTTGACATTGGAGCATAAAAGGAAGCTAAAAGATGAATATGGTCAGCATTCATAATTGTTTGTACTTTAGCTGGACGATTAACATTATTAAAGCTGAATTTTGTCATAAGTATCCGTAACATGTGATGAGATGTGAACCTTTTAGGTGTGGAACCATGGACATTTGGACAATGTGTCGGTGAGGCTGTTTTTATTCCTGCTAGATGTCCACACCAAGTGCGAAATCTTAAAGTCAGTTCCTTACTTCATATGCAGATGAATTGCTTACTACCACTCGCTTCTCCTTCTTTAACTTGTACTTATACTTTTTATCGGCTAGGAGAGCCAATGGATCAACAGTTGCTTTTTCCGCCTGTTTCTTCCCTGAGACCTTCCTCAAAACAACCTACTGATAGTTGTTTAAGTTCTCAAAGACCATACGAGTGTCCATATCATCTATTTCCTTGGTATGTTGAAGGATCATGGTATACTGGTCCCACTTAGGGTTGAGAATATTCAAAAACTTGACATTTATGTCGAAGTTTGACTTTGTGACCCCATTCCTTTTCATCTCACTGACTTGATTGGCGAATCTTAAGTATGTAGTTTCTAACAATTCCCCTTCTGTCACTCTTAAATTCTCAAACGTCATTAAACTGTTTCTTGCTCTATTTGTAGCAGCCTTGTCAGAGCCTCTCATCAGTTTACATACCGCATCCTAGATGGATTTGGCAATGGTGTTGTTTGTGAGACTGATATATATATATATATATATATATATATATATATATATATATATATATATATACACACATATATATATATATATATATATATATATATATATATATATATATATATATATACACACATATATATATATATATATATATATATATATATATATATATCATTTGGGATTGAGAGAAGCAAGAATTTTGTGGATGTCTTGTCACCTAACTTCCTTCTCTTTTGAGCTTCAGATAGATTGGCAGTTGTAACTTCCTCAGTTCTTGCAGGGACTGGTGGATTACCATTTGGTGCTGCAGGAATGGTAACATAAAACTTTTTTGGACCATCAAACAGTGATGTCAACATCTCATCGGCCATATCATGAAAACTGATAACTCAAGAAACCTCTCCATCCATTGGACATATTCTCATCTTTACAGAATAGGAAGTTTGGTCTCTGATCCCATAGCAAGACCGTCCTTTGACATTTTGAATTGCTGATATTGAACTTCCAAGATCTTTTTATGTAATGTTGAGTGATCTCTGACAAAACTCTATGAACACTTAATGAACCTCGGATTATATGAGAACAATCTCGGTGTAAGAATGAACAAACTCGAATGAAATATGACCAAACTCGGTTAAAGAATGAACTAACTCGAATGAATAATGTCCAAACTCGATTGATTCCTTATCAAACTCGGTTGAAACTTGGATAAACTCGAATGGAACTTAGTTCACACTAAGTAGATTTGTAAATCTCGGATGAAATACAATGAGTCTCTAATGACTTCTTAACAAACTCGGATGACCTAACTGAACAAAATCAAAGAATGAATTATCAAACTCAGATAACAAGTGATCAAACTCGGATGAAAGTTCAATCAAAATCGAAGAACAATTAATCAAACTCGAAGAACAAATGATCAAACTCAGTCAAAGTTTAATCAAACTCGGTCAAAGCTTTGATCACTCGATCAGTTCTTTGTGAAACTCGGTCAACTCTATGAACTTAATGTTGCCCGAGTTTTAACATAAATCAATAAAACCAAGTTCAAATTGACAAATTTTCAACAAAAATTCATTAGTTGGACTCAAATTACTAACGAAGGTGCGGTTTTCACACATAAACACTTTTTGGAAAGAAATTTTGTCTAATTTCATATTAAACACCCAAAAATAGACAAAAACAGTAAGAACTCGCTTTTTCCAAAAAAAAAAACTCAATAAAATTCAGGTTAATTTGAGACTTATCTCAATTGATTCATCTTTGAAAAACGCACACTCGATCCAATTTTCACTTCATTTGATCCACAGAATCAAAAACCCAAAGAGGTTTTCTGATTTAAAAATTTGCGATGAAACAGTGTTCGAAAAACTAACCAGATTCAAAAAATCACTCAATTAATTTACCATATTTGGCTCTGATACCAATTGTTATTTCAGTATCAAACAATCAAATATGAATTACACAACAAGAACAGCAATCAGATTCAACAATAACCAAATGATTGAATTAAGATCAGAGAGAATTTTACACTGAATAAGCGATTTCTTGCACAGAAAACAATAATCTCTTTTAACCTATCCTACTGTGCTCGTGCAATTCGTACGTGCAAAAGTAAATCTGACTTCTATTTATACATATTACAAGTATTGAATATTTAAAATAAGCCCCCTGAACTATTACATTTCATAAACCAAATATAAAACTCAACACATGAAGAGGAAATGATTAAAGTTGACATTCCTCTTTAAGATAAATATGTGGACAATAGAGACATAAAGGAAAAAGACAAAGGTTTCGCTATATATGGACAAATTTTGATTTGTCAGACGTGCAGAAAAGTATCCTTGTCTTTTTGTAAAGACATTCCACTATCTCTACAACCAACGAATAAGTTTCACTGAGATTCACTGAGTGAGTATAAAAAGAAGCTTCTATGGAATTAGAGAGTATCAAGAGAGACATCCACAAGCTCAGAACGTGCAAAAAGGAATTGTGTTTTTCATGCATGCAAGTTCTGCTTTCAATTCATAATTGAATAATAAAAATGTGTCTAAGTTGTTCTACTTCAAAGCTGTCTATCTGTGTCTTGTAAAATAGTGAGTGCATCTTAGTGAGTGAATTCACTGTATCGAGTCAGAGTCATTCTTATATTAGTTGAGAGTCTGTTGTTTCTATCATCTCTGTTTGGATCATTCTGCAATCCAAACCTGTTTGTAATTAACACTTGTTAATATATACATACAAACTTTGAGAAAAAGTGTGTTCAAAAGAATTAATTGTATTCACCCCCCCCCCCCCTTCTACAGCCTATAGTAACATACTTGGAAAACCTATTGGGACCTTCAACTGGTACTAGAGCAGTTTCGAGTTTGTGTTAACTCTAGATCTCTCTCATCTTCCCATTTCCCACTACATATAACAGTGTTGCAAACTCTTCTTCTTACTATGATAATAGATCTATGGCCAAACCCCCAAAGTTTAATCATCAGAACTTTTCTGGATGGAAGTGCAGAATGATGCTCTATTTAGAGAATCTGGAATTGCAACTCCCAGAGACAGTGATGGAAGGTCCATATGTGCCTACATCTGTCACTACTATTACTCCTGCTACTGAAGGTGTTGTTCCTGAAGTCAGGACCATTGAGAAAGCAAAAGCTCAATGGAATGATGAAGACAAAAGACTGGTGACCATTGATGCAAAAGCCAGGAACAACCTTGTCATCTCTCTGCTTGATGATGTGTTCAAACAGGTTGAGAAGATGAAACTGATAAAGAATGTGGGATACTTTGTGTACTGTCTATGACGGTCCAATTATCATATTGGATGACAGGATCAATAATCTTGTTAGACAATATGAACTATTCTTTGCAAAGCCCAAGGAGACTCTCACTGAACCTACACCGGGTTTACTGCTCTATTCAATGATCTCAAAGCTGTTGGGATCACTAAGGATGGTTTAACCCTGGTGAACAAGTTCTTGGACATATTGCCTGAGGAATGAAATTAATTCTCCACTATCCTTAGAAACGCAGGCAACTATCAAAGGCATGGATCTAGTTAATCTCTATGGATCTTTGCTGAATGATGTCCTATCAAGGCAACAAAAGAGAAATGCATTGGAAATGTACAAGAGAGGTGCAACCTTAGTGGCTAGTGTGAGACAACTAGTAAATAAAGTGTGTGATGTGTTCACACAAGCTGATCAACAGGCTGATGATGACTTGGAGGTGATCTCAGAAAAAGAAGAAGATTGTGAAGATCTTGCCGAACTTGATGATGAGCAAACGATTGTTATGATTGTCAAAAAATTCAATAAGAAAATATTTGGAAGTAAGTTGCCACAAAGGAAAGCAGGTTCTATAAAAAAGAAAGCATTTGAAAAATCCAAGGCTAAATGCTTTAAATGTGGCAAGATTGGTCATATAGCTGCTGACTGTGTGTCTAAAGCTGTTGGCTAATCTTCCAAACCTTACAAGACAAACAAGGACGATGTCATGGTTAAGTACCTTATGGCTATGGCAAAGTTGAAAAAGTTAGAAGATTGTATGGCTCTAATAAACAGAAGGGACTGATGGCTGAAACCTGTGATTGGGACGACTCTGATTCATCATCTGATGAAGAGGACAACAACTGTCTGGTTGCCAACACTGATGCTCCTTCAACAAGTAACTTCAAACAAGACTTGGCAGAAGATGAAGCTCTTATCTCTTTGGAGAACTGGAATCCCATATTTTGTACAAGGTACAAAATTTTAAAGTTTACAGCTCTCAATAAAAAGTTAAAATGTTTGATTACTTACTTGTGGATTTGAAAGCTACTATTGAAAAGCATGATGCTTTAAAATCTAAAATCTCAAAACTAAAAACTGATCTTGAAATAAAATCTAATGAACTGGACAGTTACCATAAGTTGAAAACTGAACTTGATGAAGTAAAATACATCAATAAAATTTTATAAGAAGAAAAGAGAGAAACAGAATTAAAGCATTCAAAGCTTTAGTAGATTGTTGACTATTGGTGCCACTCAGCTAAACTCAAATCCAAGCCTATCTTGGAGGAGATCTTGATACAGTAGCTTAAATTGTTGAAATCAAGAATCTGGAAACAGAGGTATGATTGGGAGCTTGCTATATTTAACTGCTAGTAGACCAGATATAATGTTTCCTACCTGTCTATGTGCTAGGTTTCAAGCTGATCCAAAGGAATCACATCTAGCTGCTGTAAAAAAAAATCTTCAGATACCTAAAGCGTACACCAGGTTTGGGTCTTTGGTATCCCAAAGACTCCAGCCTTGATCTAATTGGTTATACAGATTTTGATTTTGCAGGTTGCAGGCTAGATAGGAAAAGCACAACAGGTAGATGTCAACTCCTTGGTGGAAAGTTGATCAGTTGGTGTAGCAAGAAGCAGAATTTTGTATCTACTTCTACTGCTGAAGCTGAATATATTGCTGCTGGAAATTGTTGTGGACAGATTCTATGGATGCAGCATCAACTTGAAGATTATGACCTTGTATATAGGAAAATTATCATTCAATGTGATAATACAAGTGGCATAATCATCTCCAACAATCCTGTCTTCCACTCTAGCACAAAACATATACAGGTCAGACATCACTCATCAAAGATCACATCCAAAAAGGTAATGTGGAGGTAACTTTTGTTCCCACAAAAGAACATGTTGCAGATATTTTCACCAAACCTCTTGATGAAAATAGGTTTAATTCCCTTGTGTGCAAACTAGGAATGTTAAATAAAAGTGACTAAGTGTCATTGATGTTCTAAAGCTACTTAATCAAATATGATAAAATCTTACAAAACAACTTTGACAGATGAAGCTCCATCTGCTCTGTACTTAGCCAGTTTGTTAAGATTTGGACAGGTTTGACAAAGTAATAGGTTTGACAAAATAACAAGTTTTTCAAAACTTGGTTTTTCTTTCAAACCTGTTCGGTTGTCTAAACCTGAAACTTGCTCACTCTGTAATCTGTCATAAAAGGTAAAGCCTTGTAATCTGTTCAGTCATTGAACAGGTAAACGTGAAACCTGAAACCTGCTCACATTGAAACCTGTTCCCATATAACTGCACAGGTTTCTCAGACAGGTTACAGAATGGTCAGTTTTGGATGAAATACTTTCATCACAGGTTTGAACAACAACTTTGAACATCAGTTTTTAAATTAACGTTACTTCACATTTAAGTTACTTAAATTATGTAAATATTTATCTTAATTACCTGCGGATGATGTGTGTTACGTGTTTAAGTGGAGAAAAAGGTCAAGTTGGTCTGATAAACGTGTTGACGTGGTAAACCGTTCCGTTTTTCGTTAGTCGTCATATTTCAAATCAATCGCCCATTTTTTCTTTCTCTCTCCCACTATCTCGCATTCAAATCCTCTAAATAACCCATTATTACTGTTTCATCCTCTTCTTCTTCCTTACTGCATCTACATCCTCTTCAAAAAACCTAAACACTTGCAAAAGACTTTGTGTCCAAAAGAAAAAATCGTGCATCCTCATCTACTCCAAAAATGGTCTCCAATACCCCCTTTGTTCCTGCATTTCTTGGTGATGATGTTGTCAAACACCCATCAGTCACCACCATGTTAACCATAAAACCCACATAGAAAACTATGTTGGGAAAGGCTATGAACAAATGGTTGAATTCCTGAAGGCTCACCCTCTAAACTACACCATGACAACCACTCCTGGTGTCATGTTTCAGGAAATGGTTTATGAGTTTTGGTATACCTGCTCTTATGACCCTGCTACCAAAACCATTAGGGGAACCATTCTCAACACTACTCAAACTGTTTAGATAACTGTTGCTCTTCTTCAAGAGGTACTTCATCTTCTTGTTGCTGAAAAATATGACAAACCTCAGCCTGAGAACCAACAAATGGAAAATCTGCTACGCTGCTTTAGTGTGTCAGCACCAAGGGTGGGTGCTACTCTGTTCAGAAAAGAGCTTGCACCAACTTACAGCTTTCTCTTTGCCTCCGTGGTAATGAGTCTAAGCTGCAAGGTTGGTACATTTGATCAGCTTAGCCGTGATGAAATCCAAATAGCACTGCAGTTTGTGGATGAGACCACTCTGAACATGGCCAAATGGATTTTTTCTGATTTGATGGCCTTTGTGGAACAAGAATAGCGTCCCCCATCTATAAAATACCACTGATTTTTTAGCCTCGTCTTCATACATGTTTGTGGTGAACACCTCTACAACTCCCAACCATACTTGAAGTCTATGGTGTTTCCTGTTATTGGAAACAAGGTATTTCATGCTCCAGTCTCTGCCGATGACCCTCCTCTATCAACTCCAATGAGGGGGTTACTTGGTTTAGTGGAAGGACCTTTTCCTCAGAAGGTGGATCAAACTCCTACTGCCACAGGAAAATCCAAATCCAGGACTAAAAAGGCAAAACGTGCCTTAAAGTCTAGTGAAACTGGGCCTGTCACCAAGAAGGCCAAAACAGCAAAGTCTGCACTCTCAGCCTCAGTGACTGAGGGGAAGCAGGCTGGTCGCCCAGGTTCATCTGTTGAACCAGAAGCCTTTTGGCTAGTGGCTTTGTGCCCACTGAGACTATGGAACATGTTTCACCACCAATTTCTAGCCCAGTCTCCTCACCAGTCCAAACACAACAACATTTTACTTATCCATCTTCTCCCACCATTTACTCCAGGCAAAGGAGAAAATCCTTATCCAGAAAGAAAACCACCAGCATACCCACTCATCAAAGCCCCTCTGACCCCTCTTAACAGGAGTCAGTTGAAAAAGAAGCAACCCCTGCTGCATCCCCTTCTCCTATTTTGGGGGAAGGTGCACCCACTTTGGAGCCTGCTTCACTCCAGCCTGAGTCAACCCAGCGTCAGCCTGAGCCCTCTGGTTCCTCACAACTGGAACCAGTTGTACATATCGAGGTAACCACATCAACTATCCCTACCTCTCAACAGGTTGGGGATATTGAAAGAAAGGAGCATTCTTCACTCCATACTGAGTCCACACTGTACCCTACTCATATTTCTCCTTATCATCCTGAGTCTGCACAAGGTGTCAAAAAAGTTGGTATAAGCCAACCAACTGATCAGCCTTCAACTTCTGCTCCTCATGATACAGCTGTTCCATCCCCAATAGCTGCTGAAGGACCAACATCCCAAGCTGATGATCCTCGGGGTACAAATTAACCCTTTGGTGAAGCTTTTCCCCAAGTGCAAATTCCATCATCAATTTTCATCATTGCTGATGTTGAAATGCACACCTCATCTCCCCATGAAGAAGTGCCTCAAAACCAAGGCACTACCGAGGGAACCACCCATGCTCTTGATGAAGTTGTCTCATTCCTAGTAGCATCTGAAAAGCAATCATCCCCCATTGCACGACATAAACACATTGTCTGAGGCGAATTTATCATCGGGGATGTTACACTGCTCTTCGGGACCTCAGAGTGATCGGCTCCAGGTCATATAGCCTCGGTAACACCAGATTAATAGTTATGGCTCACAAGCCCATCACGTTGATGTACAACAAAGAAAAGGAAACATGTAAAAACATGTATACGAGCAACAATGTGCACCAAAATACACGCAAGTTAGTAGAATGTTAAACGAATAGAAACAACATGCCTCAGAGGACAACAGCTAACATAAAACAAATGTAGACATATACAGTCATAAGTACTCACAGTGGGTGCGTTACGTAACTTCAGATTATATTATTTCTCCTTGGGCTTTCAACCGGAATCAGAAAGTACCCCACTGTGTATTTAACAACACCACAAGGGACCTATTACATTTTCATAGTAAATACCATCTATGTCTGTTCAATAATAATTTTCAATCAAGTTTCACAAGTTAAAGTTGTCACACCCTGCTACCTCGGTTGGCAGCGAGACGTGACGAGTGCGGAAGCGTAACCATAATTATAACGAACGACCACTATATGGACGTTTTAGAAATATTACATCATTAAAATTTAAAAATGTAATAATGTTTTACAGAATGAAAGGAATGAAGTTCGCGTAATACAGAGATTCTAATACATAATTAATGCGTCCAAAAATAATGCAGTCAAATCTCCGTTAGTTTCGAAATATGCATGCGACTCCATGAAATGCGGAAGCTTGAAAGTTGGTGTATCCGAAGGCACACTTGCCTTAATTACCTGAAAATACATGCTAAAATACGTCAACAAAATTGTTGGTGAGTTCATAGGTTTACTCGAAAAGACCAGTTGTATGGACATTATCAGATGCGTTGAATTTATAAAATCATAAATTCCATGAGATGTATTACATAAACCATCATGTCACCGAAGCTTAATTAGAATGAGTTTGCCCCGAGCAGTATTCCCATACGTAATACCGTGAGTTGAATATATATGCACCCGCCGTTAGCTAAACCACTAACCCGAGTGGGGGACATGACTCCCAATAGATCTATCCACAATATATTCGCGCTTGCAAACAAATGCAAATAACGATTTCATGATATAAGGGCGGAANATGACTCCCAATAGATCTATCCACAATATATTCGCGCTTGCAAACAAATGCAACTAACGATTTCATGATATAAGGGCGGAAATCACATATGTAATACATAATAGAATCGAGAAGTTTTTGTGTCCATATAAAAACGAAGCATGTATTTCATCCCAAAACATAATAATGGAAAAAATGGGACTATGAAGACTCACCTTGTTGATTTTTGATGATATTTTTGGATCTGAGTTGAACACTTGATTGTATAGTTGAGACTCGTCCTAATATTTTTACGAGTTCGGGTCAATATCATCATAATACGTGTTTGAGTACTTCGTAATTATTTTTATGTACTTGTGATGTATGAATAATTTTGTGGGATTTTATACGTGAATATCGATTTATGGATATTTATTTCTAAAATGGTTTGCATGCATGCATACTCACGTATATATGTACATATATATATATATATATATATATACGAAAATGCATACATATATATACGAGCATGTGCATCATTATGAAAAGGGTATTCATATATTTTGCATGGAAAATTTTCACGAGTATTATGAAAAACCGAATTGTAAATGAAAAATATTATATTTTTAGTAAATATATTTAATTTTTCATGTTTTATAAATTTTTAAGGTGGAAAAAATAAAGTTTATAAGAAAAACTTACAAAAGTGGAAGAACACTTGAAATCAATATGGTTGGCCGATTTTTCTTTCTTTGAGAGAATAGGTATGTTGGTGTGTTTTTGTGAAATGGGTTTTGTCTTCTATTTATAGAAGAAAAAGGTTATTAAAAATAATGATAAACTAATTAGTATTTAGTGAAATGATGAAAAGAAAAGGTGTTTTCGGTTGAGTGTTGGACAAAAAGGTGTGGCCGATTTCATAATTGTTTGTGCATGTTGTTTATTAATATAATAATACAAAAGTACAAGCTAGTTGTCCTTTAAAGGACAACTTACTTTTTAGAGTGATAAGTAGTATGGCTTTTCAATTATTTTATTAATAAAGTACAAAAAGCATGCACGAAAAAGGTGGCAGCATTTATTATTACTGTATATATATATATACGTACTTAGAAAATTTTTCTGGAATGTTAAACTCGATTCAAGTGTGAATCGAGTTTTATGTAGTTTAATTCGAGTTTGGTTCAGTTTTGATCAAGTTTTAGGCTTCATCATTCGAGTTTCTTGCTTCATCAATCGAGTTTCTTGCTTCATTATTCGAGTTTACACTTACATGATTCGAGTTTCATGTAATATCATTCGTGTTTATTAATTATATGATTCGAGATTCATATAACTTCATTTGAGTTTATTACATCATCATTCGAGTTCATCACTTATTTAATCGAGTTTCATACAGCATTATTCGAGTTTTATACTTACACGATTCGAGTCTCATGTAATATCATTCGTGTTTATTAATTATATGATTCGAGATTCATATAACTTCATTCGAGTTTATTACATCATCATTCGAGTTCATCACTTACTTAATCGAGTTTCATACAGCATTATTCGAGTTTTATACTTACACGATTCGAGTCTCATGTAATATCATTCGAGTTTATTAATTATATGATTCGAGATTCATATAACTTCATTCGAGTTTATTACTTCATTATTCGAGTTTTATATTAGTTTACTTTTTCGAGTTTCGTACCTTATTTTTTTTTAGGCCAGTTGTTACAGTCTCCCCCTGTTGAAGGAATTTCGTCCCGAAATTAGCTCGTGTTCTCCTCTGCTTGGACTTTTGAGAACAGCTGGGGGTACTTCTCTCGGAATTGATCTTCGCGTTCCCAAGTAAACTCAGGACCTCGTTTAGAGTTCCATCGGACCTTTATTATTGGAATTCGACTGTGCTTGAGTTTCTTGACTTCTCGGTTCATTATTTCCACCGGTTGCTCAATGAAATTCAACTTATCGTCTATCTCCAGCTCGTCCATGGGTATCACGAGTGATTCATCCGCCAGACATTTCTTAAGATTGGATACGTGGAAGGTATTATGAACGTTACTAAGCTCCGGGGGTAGATCGAGTCGGTAAGCTACCGGGCCAATTTTTCTGGTGATTTTGAATGGTCCGATATAACGAGGATTGAGTTTTCCTCGTTTTCCGAAACGGATTACGCCTTTCCAAGGCGTGACTTTCAGCATCACTTGATCTCCCTCTTGGAATTCCAAATCCTTCCGTCGGATGTCTGCATAACTCTTCTGTCGATCCCGCGCAATCTTCAATCGGTTCCAAATCTGGGCTATCTTCTCTGTAGTTTCCTGGATGATCTCAGGTCCAGTAATCTGACTATCCCCTACTTCGGCCCAACAAAGAGGTGATCGACACTTTCGTCCATAGAGTGCCTCGAATGGGGCGGTCTTAATGCTCGAGTGATAACTGTTGTTATAAGAAAACTCAACTAATGGCAGGTGTCTGTCCCAACTTTTTCCAAAGTCGATGACACATGCCCTTAGCATATCTTCCAATGTTTGAATCGTTCTTTCACTCTGACCGTCCGTTTGCGGGTGATAGGCTGTACTCAGATCCAGACGCGTTCCTAGTGCTTCTTGCAATGATTGCCAGAACCTTGACGTAAATCGGCTGTCTCTGTCTGATATAATGGATACTGGTACCCCATGCCTTGAGACGACCTCCTTAAGATAGGTTCGTGTTAACTTATCCATCTTGTCAGTCTCCTTGATTGGCAGGAAGTGTGCGGTCTTGGTCAGCCGATCCACGATCACCCAGATGGTGTCATAACCTCCAGAAGTCTTTGGCAACTTAGTGATAAAATCCATGGTGATATTTTCCCACTTCCATTGGGGTATCTCTGGCTGGACTAGCAATCCTGACGGCCTTTGATGCTCAGCCTTAACTTTTAAACATGTTAAGCACTTGCTGACATAAGTAGCAATGTCAGCCTTCATGTTTGGCCACCAGTATGATCCCTTCAAATCGTGATACATCTTGTCCGACCCTGGATGAATAGCATATCTTGTTTTGTGCCCTTCATCCATGACCAGTTTCCTTACGCCTCCAAACTTCGGTAACCAAATTCTGCCCATGAAGTATCGGCATCCATCTGACTTAATTTCAAACTGCTTATCCATGCCTCTCAATGCTTCATTCAGCAGATTATCCTCCTTGACTGCCTCTTCTTGTGCCTCTCGGACTTGAGAGTTTAGGTTTGACTGTATAGTCATGACCAAAGCTTGGACTCTCAATGGCTTAACCCGTTCCTTTCGGCTTAGGGCGTCAGCTACGACATTTGCTTTTCCTGGATGGTAGCGAATCTCGCAGTCATAGTCGCTAAGAAGTTCCACCCAACGTCATTGCCTCATATTTAACTCTTTCTGATTCAGAATATGCTGGAGGCTTTTATGGTCCGTGAACACCGTGCACTTGGTTCCATACAAATAGTGCCTCCATATTTTGAGAGCAAACACCATTGCTCCCAGTTCCAGGTCATGAGTCGTATAGTTTATCTCGTGAATCTTGAGCTGTCGTGATGCATAGGCGATGACCTTGTCCCTTTGCATGAGCACACAACCTAGTCCGTTGTGCGAGGCATCACAGTAGACTACAAAATTTTCAGTCCCTTCGGGTAGGGACAGAATTGGTGCACTACACAACCTCTGCTTAAGCAGCTGAAACGCCTTTTCCTGCTCTTCACCCCAGACGTATTTCACATCCTTACGGGTCAACTCCGTTAAGGAACCCGCTATCTTCGAGAAGTTCTCAATGAATCGCCTATAATAAACGGCAAGTCCTAGAAATTGGCGGACTTCTGTGGGGGTTCTTGGGATTGCCCAGTTCTTTATGGCCTCGATCTTTGATGGGTCGACCTGAATTCCCTGACTGTTGATCACATGCCCAAGGAATTTTACTTCTCGCAACCAAAATTCACATTTTGAAAATTTGGCGTATAGCTGCTCTTTCTCTAACAACTCCAAGATCAACTTGAGATGTTGTTCATGCTCTTCTTTACTTCTGGAATAGATTAGGATATCGTCTATGAACACTATTACAAATTTATCCAGATATGGTTTACACACCCGATTCATGAGGTCCATAAATACGGCTGGTGCGTTGGTTAAACCGAATGGCATCACCTGGAATTCGTAATGTCCATAACGAGTTCTGAATGCCGTCTTGGGGATATCTTCTTCCCGAACTTTTACTTGATGATAACCAGAGCGCAGATCAATCTTTGAGTAGAAGCTAGATCCCTGTAGCTGGTCGAACAGGTCATCAATCCTAGGGAGAGGGTAGCGGTTCTTTACCGTTAACTTGTTTAGCTCTCGGTAGTCTATGCACATTCTGAAGGATCCGTCTTTCTTTTTAACGAACAAAACCGGAGCTCCCCAAGGTGAGGAACTTGGTCGAATGAATCCTTTATCCATCAATTCTTGCAATTGACTGGATAGTTCTTGCATCTCAGAGGGTGCGAGCCTATATGGGGCTCTTGCGACCGGTGCAGCTCCTGGCACCAAATCGATTTGAAATTCTACTTGCCTAGCTGGAGGAAGCCCAGGCAAGTCTTCCGGGAATACTTTCGGGTAGTCACGTACTACTGGAATATCTTCAAGTCGTTTTTCCTTCGACTCTTTTTCTACGATCTGGACCAACACTGCATGACAACCCTTCTTAAGACATTTTAATGTTCTTAGGCCGGATATGACATTCAATTGTCGGTTCTTCTTTTCCCCTTGGACCGTGAGGACTTTCTTCTTACTGAGTGGTATTCGCACCACTTTCTTACCACACAAAATCTCAGCCTGGTTACGTGACAACCAGTCCATACCAATCACCACATCAAAACTTCCGAGTTCTATAGGCATTAAGTCTATCTTAAAGGAGTGATCTGCTAGCTTTAGTGTGCATTCCTTAATGATACTACTTGCCTTTATTATTTTGCCATCCGCCAGTTCTATTGTATATGAGTTGTCTAAGGGAAGAGTAGTAGCATTCAACTGCTGGCTAAACTTATCAGATATAAAGCTCCTATCAGCCCCAGTATCAAAGAGTACGTAAGCGTAAATATCGTTTAGGAGAAACGTACCTGATACCACGTGGGGGTCCTGACGAGCGTCTCCCGCTCCCAACACAAATGCTCTCCCTTGAGCTCCTCCTTCGTTCCTCAATTTCGGACACTCACTCTTGACGTGTCCCGTTGCGCCACATTCGAAACAGCCCCTCGGGTTGCTACCACTGGCACCCGGGGCTCCGGATCTACAATCTTTGGCCATATGGCCCAAACGTTTGCATTTTCCGCATTGGGTTGGACAGGGGCCAGGGTTGTGGTGGAAGGTGCATTTGGTGCAAAAAGGCTTGGTACCGGTATAGCCCCTCCTTGGCTCAACTCCTGCTACATAGGCTTTAATGGTCTCGGGCTTCTTGGACTGTGAACCCGCGTTCTTTCCGGTCTTTTCTTCCCACTTTCTCTTGTGTTCCCCGGCTTTGGCTTCGTTCCTCCGGGATACTTGGTCCATAAGATTGTTGGCCATTCTGATGGCGTCCTGTATGGTGGATGGGTTGGAGGCTGTAACGTTTCCTTGTATTTGAGGAGCGAGTCCCCAAATATAGCGTTCAATCTTCTTGTATTCCGGAGTTACCATTTGCGGACATAGGATACTTAGTTCATGGAATCGGTTGGTATATCCTGCAATGTCCGTTCCTTTCATTGATAGATTCCAGAACTCCGATTCCATTTTCTGGAGTTCGTTTCTTGGACAGTACTCATCCGTCATCATCTGTTTCAACGTGGACCACGTGAGCTGGTAGGCTTCGTCAATACCTACAGACTGGACGTAGGAATTCCACCATGTGAGCGCGCTATCTTGCAAGGTGTGAGTAGCAAATTTCACCTTGTCTCCTTCAGCGCACCCGCTGACACGATATACGGATTCTAACTTTTCAAACCAACGGATCAAACCGACTGCTCCTTCGGTTCCATTGAAATACCGGGGTTTGCAACTTAAAAACCCTTTAATCCCACAACCTTTCGTGTTAGTTTCAGTTCCTCCCGTGGTGCGACTGGCACCACCATCCCCATTGGCTGTGCTATTCCGGTTTGCCTCGTAGGTAGCTATGGCAGCAGCCACCCTTTGTGCAACAAGCTCTTCAATGTCAGCTGCATTCATTGCTCGTTTTGGCGGCATTATCTTGAAGTTTAAAGAAAATCGTAGTGTAAGAAGTTGAATCTTAAAGATGCGGCACAATACTATAATCATCAAGCACAATCTCATAAAAATCTTGGGAATTTTCATTAATCATTCGAAATTTTTCTTACATTAGGGGCGGGTTATTACCCGAAAATTCTTTTCCTATGCTATTACATGATATTTTTCCTACTAATACAAAGGAAATGGAAAAGTACTAGGTGTGGGAGTGATCAGAGGTCTCTCCCTTTTCCATTGAGTGGAGGCGCTGTGTCAGCTCCTCGATCCGGGCTTGGCTCTCGGCCAGTTGCTTCCGGAGCTCATTCAGTCCGTCCTGCTGTATAGCAAGGGCGTGCTGATTGGCCCAATATATGTTGGAGTTTTGCAACTCCTCCCGCTATAAACGAGCGGTCATCTCCCCGATATCCAGGTTAAGTGACTGAATCTGGTGGTCATGCCTGGTTGACCTTGTGATCAAAAGTGGTATGGTCTGATCGGCAGGCTCTTGGGTGAGCGATGAGACAGGTGCGGAGGGTGGTCCTCCTATCTCGAAGTTTGGAGGAACTCCCTCCATCTGCCTCCATTCGCGGAGGGTCTCCGGTATCCAAGTCCATCGCCGGGCGTCTACCCGTCGGTGTGGTGTCGGGGGATTGGGCTGGGGAGTCGGGACAGGAATAGACTCCCTTCTTGGTATGTTTACCCGTTTCCGGGGTGTGTACAACATCTTTGGGCCGTTAGGGTAAGGCCTATACGGCTTATATGATGGTTCGGCCGGGTGATATGGGACGCGAGCGGGGACCGTCGGTGGTGAAGGATCCTCTTCCTCCATCGGCTCTTCTTCGGATTCCTCCATCGGATCTTCCGACGGGTCCTCCTCCTCCGAGGTTTCTTCATCTGGAAAGACTTCCGTGGCCGTGGGACTTGCGGGAGTGTATTCCTCCTCTGAGTCAGATAGAATGATAATTTCTGGATGGTTCATGGTTTCTGCTAACAAGGTTCATTTGTACTCTTTTAGTTAGTTACAAAAACATTCTTAAAATCAGAAATTTTTATGTGCAGTTATAGTCTAGGGTACTAATGCAACCTAGTTCACTATAACTATGGCTCTGATACCAATCTGTCACACCTTGCTACCTTGGTTGGCAGCGAGACGCGACGAGTGCGGAAGCGTAACCATAATTATAACGAACGACCACTATATGGACGTTTTCGAAATATTACATCATTAAAATTTAAAAATGTAATAATGTTTTACAGAATGAAAGGAATGAAGTTCGCGTGATACAGAGATTCTAATACATAATTAATGCGTCCAAAAATAATGCAGTCAAATCTCCGTTAGTTTCGAAATATGCATGCGACTCCATGAAATGCGGAAGCTTGAAAGTTGGTGTATCCGAAGGCACACTTGCCTTAATTACCTGAAAATACATGCTAAAATACGTCAACAAAATTGTTGGTGAGTTCATAGGTTTACTCGAAAAGACCAGTTGTATGGACATTATCAGATGCGTTGAATTTATAAAATCATAAATTCCATGAGATGTATTACATAAACCATCATGTCACCGAAGCTTAATTAGAATGAGTTTTGCCCCGAGCAGTATTCCCATACGTAATACCGTGAGTTGAATATATATGCACCCGCCGTTAGCTAAACCACTAACCCGAGTGGGGGACATGACTCCCAATAGATCTATCCACAATATATTCGCGCTTGCAAACAAATGCAACTAACGATTTCATGATATAAGGGCGGAAATCACATATGTAATACATAATAGAATCGAGAAGTTTTTGTGTCCATATAAAAACGAAGCATGTATTTCATCCCAAAACATAATAATGTGAAAAATGGGACTATGAAGACTCACCTTGTTGATTTTTGATGATGTTTTTGGATCTGAGTTGAACACTTGATTGTATAGTTGAGACTCGTCCTAATATTTTTACGAGTTCGGGTCAATATCATCATAATACGTGTTTGAGTACTTCGTAATTATTTTTATGTACTTGTGATGTATGAATAATTTTGTGGGATTTTATACGTGAATATCGATTTATGGATATTTATTTCTAAAATGGTTTGCATGCATGCATACTCACGTATATATGTACATATATATATATATATATATATATACGAAAATGCATACATATATATACGAGCATGTGCATCATTATGAAAAGGGTATTCATATATTTTGCATGGAAAATTTTCACGAGTATTATGAAAAACCGAATTGTAAATGAAAAATATTATATTTTTAGTAAATATATTTAATTTTTCATGTTTTATAAATTTTTAAGGTGGAAAAAATAAAGTTTATAAGAAAAACTTACAAAAGTGGAAGAACACTTGAAATCAATATGGTTGGCCGATTTTTCTTTCTTTGAGAGAATAGGTATGTTGGTGTGTTTTTGTGAAATGGGTTTTGTCTTCTATTTATAGAAGAAAAAGGTTATTAAAAATAATGATAAACTAATTAGTATTTAGTGAAATGATGAAAAGAAAAGGTGTTTTCGGTTGAGTGTTGGACAAAAAGGTGTGGCCGATTTCATAATTGTTTGTTGCATGTTGTTTATTAATATAATAATACAAAAGTACAAGCTAGTTGTCCTTTAAAGGACAACTTACTTTTTAGAGTGATAAGTAGTATGGCTTTTCAATTATTTTATTAATAAAGTACAAAAACCATGCACGAAAAAGGTGGCAGCATTTATTATTACTGTATATATATATATATGTACTTAGAAAATTTTTCTGGAATGTTAAACTCGATTCAAGTGTGAATCGAGTTTTATGTAGTTTAATTCGAGTTTGGTTCAGTTTTGATCGAGTTTTAAGCTTCATCATTCGAGTTTCTTGCTTCATCAATCGAGTTTCTTGCTTCATTATTCGAGTTTACACTTACATGATTCGAGTTTCATGTAATATCATTCGTGTTTATTAATTATATGATTCGAGATTCATATAACTTCATTCGAGTTTATTACATCATCATTCGAGTTCATCACTTATTCAATCGAGTTTCATACAGCATTATTCGAGTTTTATACTTACACGATTCGAGTCTCATGTAATATCATTCGTGTTTATTAATTATATGATTCGAGATTCATATAACTTCATTCGAGTTTATTACATCATCATTCGAGTTCATCATTACTTAATCGAGTTTCATACAGCATTATTCGAGTTTTATACTTACACAATTCGAGTCTCATGTAATATCATTCGAGTTTATTAATTATATGATTCGAGATTCATATAACTTCATTCGAGTTTATTACTTCATTATTCGAGTTTTATATTAGTTTAATTTTTCGAGTTTCGTACCTTATTTTTTTTTAGGCCAGTTGTTACAAAAGTGTTAAATCTTCGGATTCGCCATCAAAAATTCATATTTAAAACTTAAGGTTCCGATCGTTATTAAGTCCAAAGAACCCTTCATTAAATGTCCTATTATAATAGTAAAGTTATCTCAAAAAAATATGATTTTTAGTCCAAAAGTTCGGGTCCTTTAAACGAGAACCGAATTTCGCTTGAACTGAGGCCGACTCGCCGAGTCGTCTAGTTCGACTCGCCGAGTCGAGGTCTGAAATTCGGATCCTAACCCGGATTTCGATCATACCCGAAGTATGACCCGAGTTTAAACCCATCCGAAGTTTGGGTCCCCCACCCGAAATTGGGTCCCATCCGAAGTTCGACCCTACCCGAAATTCGGGTCTCAACACTTAGAAAAATTTTTGACCTTCTTGATGTTCTTGGCGTCTCGCCAAGTCATACCACCCGATTCGACGAGTCGACCTGCTGTTCAGCAGGTCGCAACCTACGTGTTTTTATCAAAATTTTTCCAAACTCATTTTTAGTCACATGCAATCCATACAGTTGATATAATAAAATATTTGGAGTGTTTCTAGACTATTTTCCTTATCATTAACACCCAATTTCGTCCAGATTTAACCAAAAATGAGGAAAAATCTCAAGAACACAAAAACTCATATTTCTTACCTTTTCAGATGAATTAGTGAACAATTCTTGTTTCTGATGCTTCTATGAACTTCAGTTGATGTTTTCCAACTATAATAACATAAATGCAACAAAAAATTCTCTGATTTAAAATCCGAAATTTTGCATTTAAACCTACCGAATAAAACCCAAACTTAAGAAATCATTTTCATACCTTAATTCAGACTTGAATCTTGGTATATAAGCTTTAATCCATGAATTTTCTTCAATCAATTTCGAATTCCAGCAGAATATTGAGAGAATGTGTGTATGTTTTTTGATGGTGAGAAGTTGCAATTGAACTCTTTGAAAGACTTAAGAGTCTTTTCCCACTTTCGGTTATTGACATAAGTGGCCCTTCCACTTATCAGATTTCTTTAAATAAAGTTTCAATCTTTATTTTTATCACCACTAACACTTATTTTTTTATCATACTTAATTTTAATTTGAAATTCTAATTTTCTTAATTATTTAATATAACATCCAACTTTTAAATTTCCGAATAAATCGATTTTTCATTGATAATCCAACTTGATTACATTAAATACGAATATTTAAACTAAATATTCTTTATTACAACAATTTAAATCCTAGGATGTTACATCAGACCATTTGAAGTTCGATCATGCGAACTTCGGATCAATACTGCGGAATTCAAAGTTGAGTTTTATGAAAACTTATGAAATGAACAAATACTGATATGAGAAAATATACATTGACTAAACATGATCTTTATGGTGTGGATTAACACACATTGAAGTATAAATGGTGGTTAAAGCATGTTTTGATAAGGTTAAAGCATACTGGTATTGTGTAAGACTCTGTGGAAGTCTTCCAGGGCATCATTTCTAAGCTAAAACTACTAAGAGTGATAGATTACTCTTCCTGCATTTTTTGTCATTACATTCACATTCATGATGGCTTGTTCATGTGGCACTCTGATATAATTTAGTGTTACTGATGCAATTTGTACTTGACATGCTATAAACATGTAGCCAGTGTTCGTTTGAAAGTGCATCATTTAGTACATGCTCTAACATGATGATAGACTCATAATCCTGTGTGACATGGCTGAGGTTGACAATAGGCCACTACCGGGCTAGCCACGTTGTACATCCACACTCGATATTTGAACAACCATGGAGATGTAGGTCTCGATATCCGTGCTTCCTGACACGATGAACTCTTTGGTATCCATGCTTCCCAGCATGATGAAAACTTGTTATTTGTGCCCTCCTCACAAATGAGCAAACATTGCTCGCATACACATTTGATTTGCATGACATAATTGTAGAATTTGTCTGTTATCTCACTAGGCCTACAACTTGCCGTTGATATTTAATTTTATTCAGGCAAAGGTTAATGCATAGTTGTGCCTTTTACTTAGGCTAATACATTAACTCTGCCGAGGATTTTAGAAGCTACTCGTAAGTATGAGGACAATGTAGCTTTGGGAATTGAGAACTCGATATATTGTTGTAATAAACAAATTTGTCCTTATAGACTTTATGACATATTATGCTTTAGTGCTGATGTAATTACCACTTGTTAAACACTTGGATAATTAATGTTATTGCTAATATGTTGATCGTAGATGATGTACTATATTTATAGGAGAGAATATTTCACCTAACTCTTTAAAATTGTTGTGAACGTACACTTACATAAATTTGTGTGTGCCTGTGTGTGTGTGTGTGTGTGTGTGTGTATATATATAGATATATATATATATATATATATATATATATATATATATATATATATATATATATATATATATATATATATATATATCTCTATATAGAGATATCTTGTGTGTCTGGTTTGTGAACGTACAATTATGTGATGTATTGATTCATGCATTTAGAATGTGCGAATGTGCGTGAAATTTATATATCATATTTGTAATGTTAATTAAAAAATGTTTATAAAAAATTCAAAAAAAATATTTTTAAGAGTGGATCTTCTAGTGTGTTGCATCATAATGTGTACTCACACACACACACACACAGATATATATATATATATATAATTATATATATATATATATGTCTATATATATATAGATAAACAATAACACACACTGATCCATAAATATGAGTTCTACAATGATCATCTACCATATAATATATATGTGGTGTGTATATTTATATATATATATATATATATATATATATATATATATATATATATATATATATATATATATATATATATATATATATATATATATATATATATATATATATATATATAGTCAGGTTCAAAAAAGTACCTCTCGAAATCAAGTGCACCCGAAGGTACCAACCTTAAAAAACTTTTTTTAAATTTTTTTTTCTCATAACCATGTTTAAATTAATGTTATACACATGATATATGAATTTCACATACATTCACACTTTTTGTGTCCTTAAAACTTATGTGAATGCTCAATGCATATTTATGTGAATGGTCATCCATGTGAATGGTCATTTCACACAATGTGAATGGTGTGAATGACCATTCACATGATCTTTTTTTATCATTCACAAGATTTATGATGTTGCTCCTTTTGAAAAAAAGTCTTATAATGTTGTCTTATACATAAAAAATATATGTGAATGATCATTCACATTAGGGTACGCTGGAATCTCATAGGTACGCTGATGAACCTGATTCTATATATATATATATATATATATATATATATATATATATATATATATATATATATATATATACACATATATATATATGTGTGTGTGTGTGTGTGAATTGAGGTTCAATTGAAAACTTTTTTATGCATCGAGGAACCTCAAGGAACTTTTATGTATCGGACTATCTACCAATGGTGCACAAAGGGCATTTAGGTGATATTAAAAATATGGTAATTATTTTTGAATTTTAAATTTTTTAAGATATTTAAGAGCTAAATTAGGTATAGAAATCATCCATTAACTTCTTTCCTAATATCACTCCCCTTTTCTCTCTCTATCTCTCTACTGCCTTTCTCTCTCCCAGCCCCCTCCTTGGTTCCTTCCCATTCTCGACCACACACCACCATAGCACCGCCGCCACCACCGGCAATCACTAACCACCACCACTACCACCATCATCTCTCTCATTCTCTAGATTAAACTACCAGCATCTGCCAACCACCACTACCATCCTCATTCCCTCGGTCTCTCCTCCTCTCCTCTCCTCTCCCTCGCCGCCGCCACCTTTCTCTCCCCACTCAACCGTCGCCACCACTTGACTACCGCCATCATCCTCCGTCTATCACCACATTTCTCGTTGTGCACCGACCTATGATGATGATTAACATGGTCCGAAGATGATGAACACGTCAAGGATGATGATGAACCCATAAAAGATTGTTAGGCACAAAAAGGCCTCAGTCAAACCTATTATACATCCTAGGGGGAGATTATTAATCAAACCTGTTTGATGCTCTTGAAGGTATAATTTAAGGCCTGTTAATGCCTTATTGACACCTGGTAAGTGATTTGCAATATTAGCCAAAGCTGTTTACCCTGTTGCATTTGTTACAACTAAGGCAGATTGTCCAAGCTGCTCTATTCTGTTGAATAGGTTGGACATAAACTGTCTACGCTGCTCATACCTGTTGAGCAGCTTGGACAAATTCTAAGTGTTCTGCTCTTTGTGTACAGGCTAAACACTTTTTTGAATGTGTTTCCATGTCCTCGTGTATTGTCTTGGACCAAAAGATCAGTTTACAAAGTCGAAGACAAAGTGGAAAAACAGAAGCTGCTAAGACTGCCCACACTATTCTGTTACATGAAGACAAAGTGGATATTTGAAATGGGTGACAGACCATTTCTTATATCACAATGGCCATACCAGAAGAGGAAAGGTTTAAAGTTGACATTCCTCTTTCGGTTAATGCCTTATAAAGGAAACAAAGACAAAAAGGAAAAGACAAAGATTCCGCAATGTAGAGACAAATGCTGCTTTGTCAGACCGTGCAGAAAGTATTTTTGTTTTTTTGGAAAGACACTTCACTATCTTTGCATCCAATGAGGAAGCTTCACTGGATATTCTCTGTGAGAATATATAAGGAAGCTTCTAAGGTATGTGAGATAACCAAGAGTTTGATATTCAGAACGTGCAAAAGAATTGTGTTTTAATGCATGCAATATCTGCTTGAATATAACAGTTGAGTGTGTCCAAGCTGTTCTTGTTAAAGCTATCTGTTTGTCTTGTAATATCAGTGAGTTCATCTTTGTGAGTGTATTCATTTTAGCTGTTCTGAGTGTGTCTTAGATTAGTAGTCTTTGTTGATTCTGTCATCTCAGCTTGAACCATTTCGCAGCTAAAGCTTGTTTATAATTAACACTTGTTGATAATATACATACAAACATTGAGAAAGTGTGTTGAAATTTTAAATAGTTGTATTCACCCTCACCCCCCCCCCCCTCTATAGCTTAGAGCAACATACTAGGGAAACCTTTTGGGACCTACAACTGGTATCAGAGCAGTTTAGAGTCTGTGTTAACTCTAGATCTCTCTTTACCCCCTATTTCCCATCATGGACAACAATGCTGCTAGCTCTTTCTCTTATTATGACAATGGTTCAATGGCAAAACCTCCCAAGTTCAATCATCAGATTTTCTCTGGATGGAAGTGCAGAATGATGCTCTACTTAGAGAATCTGGATGTACAGCTACCAGAGATACTAATGGAAGGTCCCTATGTGCCAACCTCTGTTACTACTATAACTCCTGCTACTGAAGGAGCTGTTCCTGAAGTCGGGACTTTTGAGAAGGCAAAAGCTCAATGGTCTGATGAACACAAAAGGCTGGTTGCTCTTGATGCAAAGGCTAGGAACAATCTGGTTATTTCTCTTCCTGATGGTGTGTTCAAAGAAGCTGAGAAAATGAAGACTGCAAAGGAGCTGTGGGATACTTTGTATACCGTCTATGATAGTCCCACTATCACACTGGATAACAGGATTAACAATCTTGTTAGATAGTATGAGCTGTTCTTTGCAAAGCCAAAGGAGTCACTCACTAAAACCTACACCAGGTTCACTTCCTTCATAAATGATCTCAAAGTTGTTGGGATCACTAAAGACAGCTTAACTTTGGTGAACAAATTTTTGGACATTCTGTCTGAGGAATGGAAGAACTTCTCTACTATCCTCAGAAACTCAGGTACCATCAGAGGCATGGATCTTGTGAATCTTTATGGATCCTTGTTGAATGATGAACAGTCAAGGCAACAGAAAAGAAATGCCTTACAGATGTCCAAAATAGGTGCGGCCTTAGTGGCCCGCGTGAGACAACCTGCTAGTCAGGTGTGTGATGTGTTCACACAAGCTGATCAACAGGCTAATGATGAAATGGAAGAATTGTCAAATGAAGAAGACTGTGAAGACATTTCTGAGTTTGATGATGAGCCAATGATTGCTATTCTTGTCAAAAAATTCAATAAGAAGAGGTTTGGTGGAAAGATGATGCAAAAGAAGTCAGGTGCCATAAAAAAGAAGGCATTTGACAAAACTAAGGCTGAGTGCTTTAAATGTGGCAAAATAGGCCATATAGCTGCTGACTGTGTGTCTAAACTGTTGGCTCCTCATCCAAACCATACAAGATAAATAAAGACGATGGCTACATGATTAAGTACCTAATGGCCATGGCTAAGCTGAGAAAATTGGAAGACTCGGTAGCTTCCAACAAGCAGAAGGGACTCGTGGCTGAGACTTGTGACTGGGAGGAGTCTGATTCATCATCAAATGAAGAGGAAAACAATTGTCTGATGACCAACACTGTTGTCCCCTCAACAAGCAATTTCAAACAGGACTTGGCTGAAGCTGAAGCTCTCAGCAGCTTGGAGAACCGGAACACAACTATGATGTATAAGGTACAAAATTTTATGGATTACAGTTTTGATGAAAAAGTTAAAATGTTTGAATATTTACTTGTTGATTTAAAAGCTACTGTTGAGAAGCATGATGCTTTGAAGTCTGAGATCTCTAAGTTAAAAACATATCTTGAAACAAAAACTAATGAACTGGACAGCTTTCATAAGTTGAAAACTGAACTTGATGAAGTAAAACACATCAACACCATTTTATTAGAAGAAAAGAGAGAGACAGACTCAAAGCATGCCAAGCTTCAAAAGATTGTTGACTCCTGTTGCCAATCAGCACAGAAAGTGAACCACTGTATCAGTCAGCAGATCCCTGCTCAAATCCAAGCCTATCTTGGAGGGAATCTTGATACAACAACTTCAATTGTTGAGATCAATAATATGGAAAAAGACTTGTCCACTCTTGGTAAGCTTCTAAGTACTTTTATCCAAAGAGTAAATGGAAAGTTGGTCTCAACAAACAGGTTTGTCAGGCCTCAAAATACTGACAGTTTGTGTGAAAAAGCTTTATAGACTAACGATGGAATGTGTTCTCCATCAAATCAGTCTGCTAAGTGCATAGCTGGTTCACACAAACAAAATAAGGGAAAACAAGTTCAAACTGCAGCTTTGGACACTAAACTTGTCAACAAGACAGGTTCTGGATCTAAAGTTGATGGAAAGAAACCTGTTAACCCTTTTGATGCTGATCATTTTGAGAAAAAGTTTTCAAAAGGAAAGCAACATGTTTTCAACAACGGTAAGTCTCATGTTGGAAGCAAATTTGTTGTGGTTTCAAATAAGTTTTTCAATCATAGTGGAAAGCTGGTGATAAATAAAGGGAAACCTTTTAATAAAACCAGAAGTAATGATCATGTTGATAGGCAAAAGTCATCACATCTCGTTAAAGGCAAAGTCAAAGCCATTGTCCAACCTGAGAAAACACGGAATAAGTTTCCCAAACCTGTGGAAGGACAAAAGCCAATTAAACTTCCTATATTTGATCTTTGCCCTCCTAAAAAGAGGAAAGAGGACACAAGTAAAGCTGTTGATGTTGTACCTTCCACTCAAACTGTTGGTTCTTTTAAGAATAGTAATAAGTTTGCTAAACCTGCTGAGAAGTCCAACAAGGATATCCCAGAATGTGTTTCTGGGAGTACTTCTTCCAAAAAGTCTAAAAAGAGAAAATTCTATAAATGTGGGAAGAAGACTCATATGGCCAAATACTGTCCTGAAACTGAGAACATAAGGCCTGCTGACACTGCTAGTTCCAACATTGCAAAAACCAAAATTGTTGGAAGTAAGATGGTCATTGAGGAGAGTATCCAAACTGATACAATCCAAATTGGAAATATGAGTGTAGATCTAATTGGTCCATCAACAAATGTTGATGAAGAAGGAGAACTCATCCTTATGATGAGTTCGCCAAAAAACTAATATTTTCCCATGACACTCTACTGGTTAAACAACCAAGCCAGGTTTGGTAGTTGGACAGTGGCTGCTCAGGCCAAATGACAGGTTGCAAAGATTTTCTGAGTGATCTCAGGCCTGAAAAAGGCCCAAAGGTTACCTTTGGTGACAATGTTCAGGGATCCACCGAAGGATATGGAACCCTTCAAGCTGGTGCTGCAATATTCAAAAGAGTAGCCTATGTGTCTGGGCTAAAACATAATGTTGTTAGCATTAGCCAACTGTGTGATGCTAGCTACAAGGTTAACTTTGATGAGCACCTGGGATACATACTGGATCCCCAAGCCAAGGTTGGGTTGGGTTCACTGTCTTAGGGGTAACATCTTCTTTCCTATTTGGACAGTGAGAAGCAACATGCCCTTTCTCGTGACATCTAAAGCAAGACATCTTATCCATGGACTTTTTGGTTGGTCCCTTAGATCTAGGTGTCTCACTGGTGTCTACATCCTTTGGTACATCTACAGTGTCTGTCTCTTCGACCTGGTCAGCCCATGAAATTTTCTGTTTTCCTGCAGGTGTTTCACTGGAGGAAGACACAAATTTTCTGTTTTCCTGCAGGTGTTTCAACTGTAGGCTCAGGTGTCGGTTCAGGTAGGTCCTCTAAGTCTACTGAGTTGTCAGTTTTCTCCTGAGGCTGAGGCACATAGTTTGCATTGAAAGGTGGAGGAATTTCGTGAAAACCTAGGCCTACAGGCTTCTTAGACTGTCTTTGGGCATCTAAGACTTTTCCTAGGTTTAGGCTCGAATTCCTAAACTTTTCCAGCTTGCTATTTGCCTCTGCTACCTTAACTTTGGTCTCGGCTAGCTCTATGTCCTTGTCTTTCAGACTTTTGGTCAAGGCCTCTACGTGCTCATACATAAGCTCTATCCTAACACACTGCTCACTCAGTTTGTCTTTTAGAACGATTACGTCTTGAGCATCAGCCTTAAGCTTTTCTTTTAAATCTTGTTTTATATCATTTAGGCTAGCGTTTTCAATTTTTAAATTTTCATTTTGAGCAGCTATGGTCTTATGTGAGTCTAAAACTAGATTTAACCTATCGTTAGAACTAACACATAAAGCACATAATTCACGAAATAGAGAATAAGAAAGACTAACCTTAGAGTTATCAGATTCCACGTTGGCCATCTGAGCAGCAAACTCCAGCACGGTCTGATCATTCGCTTTCTCAACCCACATCGGACTGCTGTCCCGTGTGGTCTGCTCATCCACATCACAACCATTTTCCGTAACTTCAGCCATGAAGGCTCTAGCATTGGACTCAGGATGTGAACTCCAGTCATAGGTACCATCTAGCTGTCTGTCAGAAGTGACATTGGATATTAGACCCGCTAGATTGGCTTGACCAGATGAAGAACTCGGAAGGTATCTCTGTTGGGACTGATTTTGGTACTGTCCTTGATGCTGACTCTGTCCTTGGTATGATTCTACCTTCGGTCTTTGACACTCCCTGGCGAAGTGTCCCAATCCCTGACAGTTGTAGCATTTGACCTTAGACTTATCAAATCCTATCCCTTTGTTGTTCATTTGTAGATTCCTCCCAGTTCTCTTAATGAATCTTTTAACCCTCTGGGTCACCATGGCCAGTTGCCATTTAAGATCCATTTCCTCTAAGTCATCAGGGTCGACCTGATCGTAATCTTCATCCCAAAGAGCCGGATCATTGATCTTCCCTTGAACACAATTTCCATAAGCTGCCACAAAGGAAGCAAGCAGATTCAAATGTTCTTCTGCGGACTTTGCGCTCATCGGCATCTTCGAATAGCTCTGACTGGTCGATGCCTGTTGGACTTGAGGTTGCGGTTCTTCCGATCTTCCTAACCCTAAGAACGCGCGATTCAGTGAGTCTTCAGACTCTGGTGGCGATGACGTTTCTCCGGTGAAAAACGCTGTAGCACTTTTTGTCTTCATTCAGCTTAATCATTGCCACGTACATAGCCCATTTGGCTGGTAGGGCATCAAGAAGCTTGTTGTTCTTGTCAGTGTCCGAATACTCAATGCCATGACTTTCAAGCTCTGTTATCAGATGATAGAACCGTGTGATAATATAATCTAACTGTTCATCCTTAAGAGCCTTGAAAATCGCAAACTGTTGGGTCAACAGCTCTGTACGCTTTCTACGTACCCGTGGATTACCTTCACACCTTTTCTGGAGAGATTCCCAAAGTTCCTTCGACGTCCTTTGAGTCCGAAATGTGTGCAAGATATCTTGAGGTAAAGCCATACGGATAATTGAGAAAGCCTTGTTTTCAGCTTCAAATAGTTTCTTGTCATCCTCTTTCATCATTTGGTATGACAAAACCTTTTGACGGCCTTCAACTTCAGATACTGGTGGAATGTACCCTTCATCTATGCACACCCACATGCGCATATCGTTGAATCGTACAAAATCCGTAAATCTGTCCTTCCACCAGTAATAGTCCTCAACTTTCATCAGCTTTGGCGGTGCATTTGCCTTCCCAACTTCATGATCCATCTGAAGGAATTTCTGAAGGTTTGACATCTTTTCTGAAAGAAATTGAATTTTAACTTAATTAATTTAATTCTAAACTAACTTAGATTAACTTATTCGAATCTAGATAGATTCGAAACTAATTAATATTAAATCTTTTGAAATTAAATTCGATTAAGTCTTAAGAGTCAATTAGATTCGAAATAATGTCAGATTCGAACAATTCCTTAGATTCGAAGTAATATCAGATTCGAAGGACTCCTTAGATTCGAAGACCCTTAGAATCGAAGGCACAGCAGAGTCGAATGATAGCAGATTCGAAGCACAGAATCGAAACAATAACCAACTCGAAATAAACTCGAAACAACACAGACTCGAGATCCAATTCGAATGAAGTAACAGATTCGAAACAACACAGATTCGAAACACACTGAAATTGACTCGAAAGGAGCGTATTTTGGTTAGACTCGAGACTAGAGAGAAACCCTAATTACCCCTATAGATTCGAGCGCCGCAAACTCGAAAAACGGCTAACACTTTGATTTTTTGACGTTTTACAGATTAAACCACTATTTTTCAAACGAAAAAATAATGATTTCGACTAAAAACGTGAAAAACAACAAAGTGTTTCCCGAATATGAATTTGCTAAGCTCAAAACCACGTTTTTGAGAGCAAAACCGTCCAACTAGCGTCAAGAAACCTAGAATGTATCTGATGAACACGAAGAACACCAAGAACACTCCGTAGTCTCTGATACCACTTGTAAGGTCTAAGACTGCAAGATCTATCTAGACGCGGATCCGTGAACGAGTGCGGAATCCTCGTTGACGGTCAGACGGACAACTCTCAACCAACGGAAACACGGAGACTATTAGACGCTGAACGAACGACACACGAACGATCCTACGTACTAATTCTCTCCGAAACGGCACTCACCTAGCTGATAAACTCGAGATCGCCTCTTGCTTAATTCCTCACGAATTCTGCAAAAAGTCTCTTAATGATTCGAGTCTATCCCTAATTATAGACCCTAATTCGAGTCTGTTGTGGGCCAACCTCGAATCTGGCCTAAGGCCCATTCGAATCTGTCCATCTGACAGACTCGAATCTAGCCCATTCGAATCTAAGGATACATTCGAATCTATCACAGATTCGAATGTCTTCCTTTACCTATTCGAATCTAGCCAAAACACTTAAACACTTAAGTGATGAAACTTATGTTTTAACTTATGCTTGAGTTAATCTTTGACCTTTATGTTTGAACTTCTTGTAATACGTTACATCAAGTTCAAACACACAATCAATAACAGACAAACACATATTAAACATATATATCAAAATACTTGTTAATACTCAGAATATTACCTAAACCATAATGCAGATCGATTAGACTGCTATCGTCACACAGGGTGTACCAACAGTGTGCACAAAGGAAGAAAGATGTATATGTTGTGGACATGAAATATACTGATCCAACAACTAAAACCTGTTTCATCTCAAGGAGTAATGCAGACCTAAACTGGTTATGGCACAAAAGGCTATCACACCTGGACTTCAAGAATATCAACAAACTCTGTAAAAAGGAGTTGGTAACAGGTTTGCCTTCTATAACTTTTGTAAATGATAAACTCTGTACAGCTTGTGAGAAAGGCAAGTAGAAAAATACATCTTTTAAATCCAAGCATAATTTTTCTATTAATACCCCTCTCTTCTTAATCCACATGGACTTGTTTGGACCTGTTAGTGTCCCAAGTCTAGGAGGTAGAAGATACACTCTAGTAATGGTTGATGATTTCTCCAGGTTTACATGGGTGATCTTCCTAAAGACCAAAGGAGAGTCTGCCAGAGAATTTGTTGGATTTATCAAAAAGATGGAAGTTCTAAACTCTGCTCAAGTCAAGCAGCTTAGAAGTGATCATGGTACTGAACTCAGATCCAGTACTCTTGAGGACTTCTGTGAAGAAAGAGGGATCTCACAAAACTTTTCAGCTGTAAAAACTCCACAACAAAATTGAGGTGCTGAAAGGAGGAATAGAACCCTCATTGAAGCTGCTAGAACCATGTTGTGTGCATCTAGTTTGTCTTCATCAATTTAGGCTGAAGTTGTCTACACTGCCTGCTTCACTCAAAACAGACCCTTAGTGGTGAAAAGGTTCAATATGACTCATTATGAGTTAATCAAATGGAGAAGACCAAATATAAGCTATTTCCATGTGTTTGGATGTCCCTGCTTCAATCTAAATCAGAGGGATCAGCAGGCAAAATTTGAACCCAAAGCTGGTGAAGGTGTGTTTGTTGATTTTCTGCTGTTTCTAAAGCCTATAGAGTATATGACTACAAAAGAAAGGTGATAGATGAATCTATCAATGTCACTTTTGAGGAGTCTAGGAATGCCTCTACCAAAGCTGTTGGTGAATCAGTTTTAGGAGAGTTCAGCTTTGATGATCTTATGCATTCAAATGTCGAGGAAAATGACTCAAAAGCTTCCACTTCACCCAGAGTGGAACCTTTTAACCACAATGGTCATGATGATGATTATGTTAGTACATCCTGTGTGAATAAGTGTACTGGTATAATTAATGCACCATGTCCAGAACCAATCAATGCTAATTTCCCTGAATCCTCTGCTGATGTGTTCAACAATAGAGATTCATGTTCAATAGGTGAACAGGCTCAAGACAACAGTGTATCTTCAATAAAACATGATCCTAAGTGGATCAGGTGTCACCCCAATGATCAAATAATTGGTGACATCAATAAAAGGGTACAAACTAGATAGGATAGCTTAGGAAACATTTGTATGTTTTCTAGTTTTGTGTCCCTAATGGAGCCAAAGAAAGTAGATGATGCTCTGAAAGATGCCAATTGGATCACTGTCATGCAAGAAGAGCTCAATCAGTTTGAGAGAAACAAAGTATGGAAGCTGGTCCCTATTCCTAAAGGTAAAACTATAATTGGCACCAAATGGGATTTCACAAACAAAATGGATGAGCAATGTTATGTCATTAGAAATAAGGCAAGACTTGTTGCTCAAGGCTATAGGCAAGAAGAAGGCATAGACTATGATGAAACATTTTCTCCAGTGACCAGGTTAGAAGCAATTCGTTTGTTTCTAGCCTATGCTGCCCACAAGAGCATGAAGGTATTTCAAATGGATGTCAAGAGTGCATTTTTGAATGGTAAGTTGTAGGAAGAAATATATGTTAAGCAGCCTCCAGGTTTTGAAAGAACAACATCCAGGTTTTGTCTATAAATTGGACAAAGCTCTCTATGGTCTAAAACAAGCCCCCAGAGCCTAGTATGACACTCTTACTGATTTCCTTATGAGCAACAGTTATTCCAGAGGTAAAGTGGATACCACATTGTTCATAAAGAAGGTGAAAACTGATATTATGCTTGTTCAAATATATGTGGATGACATAATATTTGGTTCTACTAATGAACAGTTACGCAAGAACTCTTCACTGCTCATGAAATCCAAATATGAAATGAGCATGATGGGTGAACTTACTTTCTTTCTAGGATTACAGGTTAAACAAACCTCAAATGAAATTTTTATTCACCGTACAAGTCTTTGGATTTTTCAAGCTTATCAAATTGGAATCCGGGAAATACTTAGTTGTTTTTCACGTTTTTGATCGAAATCAATATTTTTACTTGTAAAAATATTGATTTAATCTGAAAAACGTTAAAAACTCGAAAATTAGCCGTTTCTCGAATTTGCGTTGCTCGAATCTGTTAGGAGTCATTAGGGTTTTGCTCATTTTCGAGTTTGACCAAATATACGCTCCTTTCGAGTTTGCTAAAGAGTGCTTTCGAGTTTGCTTCGAGTTTGGACTAAAGTCGAATAGGGGCTTCGAGTTTGACTGGGGTTCGATTTTGACTGTTATTCGCGTTTGCTTGGACCTTCGAGTTTGGAGACCTTCAAATTTGTCACATATTTCAAATTTAATTGGATTTAAGAACTTAACTCGAATTTAATCCCAAATAGGTTTAAACTTAATTATATTCGAAATTACCTAAATTCGAAAGAATTAACTTAAATTAATTTCGAATTAAATTTATTAAGTTAAAATTCAATTACCTTTGAAACAATGACAAATCTTCAACGGTTTCTGGAAATAGATCATGAGGTCGGAAAAGCTAATACTCCGCCTAAGCTGATGAAACTTGAAGACTATTACTGGTGGAAAGATCGGTTTGCCGACTTTGTGCGATTCAACGACATGCGTATGTGGATCTGTATCGACGAGGGATACATTCCACCGACAGCTGAGATTGAAGGACGACAGAAGGTTGTCACGTATTCTAAAATGAAGGACGATGACAAAAAGTTGTTTGAAGCTGAGAACCGCGCATACGCTATCATACGAATGGTGTTACCTCAGGACATACTGCACACTTTCTGCAATCAAACGACATCGAAGGAGCTTTGGGAGACGTTGGAAAAGAGGTGTGAGGGTAACCCGAGGGTTCGGAGGAAGTGTATGGAGTTGCTTAAACAGCAATTTGCGATCTTCAAGGCTTTGAAGGATGAAAAGTTGGACGACACCATCACACGTTTTTATCATCTGCTGACAGAGCTAGAAATTCATGACATTGAGTATAGCGACACAGAAAAGAATAACAAGCTTCTTGATGCTTTACCGGCCAAATGGGCGATGTACGTGGCCATGATTAAGCTTGATGAAGATAAATACTATACTCAATCTCTGGAGGATGTAGTGGGAACGATGAGAGCGTATCATTTCGAGTTACTGAAGGCTGAAACGGATTATGAACAAGTCCAAAATCCAGCAATGTATTTTGGAAAATCGAAACCTTCAGTGGCAGCTGATATGAAGACAGCTACAGCCTTCTTCACCGAAGAAACGTCGTCACCGGCAGAGACTGACGACGCACAGAATAGAGCTTTCTTAGGGTTTGTGTAGGTCCCGAGAGGTTCCCAAAGTATATAGCTTTAAGCTGTAGAGGGGGGGGGGTGAATACAGCAATTTAAAAACTACACACTATTTTCTCAATGTTTGTATCTATTATCAACAAATTGTTAATTACAAACAAACTTGAATGCGGAAAGGTTCAAGCTGAGATGACAGATACAACAGTATGTTCACTAGTCTAAGACAGACTCAAACTAGCTTACAATGAATACACTCACTAAGAAGCACTCACTGTGTTACAAGACTCAGAGGGACTGCTTATGTAGAACAGCTTAGACACAAATAAACTGTATTACACAAGCAGGCTTGCATGCATGAAAAGAACACACTTGCACGTTCACTCTTGGCTTCAGCACTTAGCTTTTTGGCTTAATCTTTCTGACCTTAGAAGCTTCCTTTAATACTCACTCAGAGGATCTAAGAGAAACTTCTGTATTGGACGGAATGAAAAAGGAGAAGTCTTGTTGAAAAGACAACATAACCTTTTCTGCACTTTTCTGAAAAGCAGACTTGTCTTCACATGTGCAGAACTTTTGTCTTTTCACTGTTTCTACTGTTGCATTGCCTTTAACCAAATAAGGAATGTCAACTTTGCGTCTTTCTTCCTTGTAAAAGGCCTATTTTGATATAAGAAAAAGGTCTGTCACCCTTTTTCAAATAACCTTTTGTCTTCATGTAAAAGAACAGCTTGGGCAGGCTGAGCAGTTCTGATTTTCACTTTGTCTTCGACTTTGTAAACTGATCTTGTAGTCAAATACAATACATGAGGACTTGGAAACACATTCCATAAAGTGTTTAGCCTGTTCACAAAGAACAGGTTCTGTTCAGAAAGAACAGAACACTTGTAAACTGCCCAAGCTGCTCATCAGTGTAGAGCAGTGTAGACAGTTTATGTCCAGCCTATTCAGCAGACAGAACAGCTTGGACAAACTGTCTTAGTTGCAACACATGCAACATATAGAACAGCTTTGGGCTGATATTGCAAATCACTTTTTAGGTATTATTAAGGCATAAACAGGCCTTAACTTTTACCCATCAAGTGCATCAACAGGTTTGATTAATAATCTCCCCCTCAGATGCAGAACAGGTTTGACTGAGGCCTTTTTGTGCCTAACAATCTCCCCCTATTTGCAATAACCAGTCTAAGCTGGTCTTGTCAAAAATCACTATATATTTTTACAATACATTTGTTGAAATAGAATTACAACATCAACATAAAGTAAAAGATCAGTTTATATATACACTGATTTTTTATTACATTAGAACAACACATGTTCTTACAAAAGTACAACTAATGTACTGATGTATAATACAACTAATGTAAAAGAAAATTACAACATTTGTAAAATAGAGTACAACTAATGTACATTGGACTGTTTTTGTTGGAAGCAGAAAATGGTAAGCCTGTCCAACTGATGGACAGCTTCCATTCTTCACCTGCCCAGATGGCAGATGGACTTCATCACACAGGAGGGGGATCTTCAAATATCTTCTCCAATTCCTCTCTAGTATCCTCAAGTTCTTGAATTTCACTTCTTATAATCATGAACTTGGGATCCTCAAGTTCTCCTCTCTCAAAGAAGCCTCTGAGCTGATCCCAGATGGCTGCTCACCACTTACTGGACTGCCTGAATAAAACTGCAAGTCTGAAGGCCACAAGTTGTCTCAGATCCACTTTGTATAGATCTGAAGCTCTTTGAAAACATTTCTTCTAAGTTAAGGGATCTATAAAAAATGCCCCCAGCTCAGGCTTTTCAATGATCTTGCCATCTTCAAACTCTATTCCACTTGGCAGGCTGTGATCAACTCCTTTTATTTCAATGGCATAATCGCCTTGTTCAATTAGTGCAAGGAGTAGTTCCATTTCAGTATCCTTCTTTGTCCTCCTGGCCTTAATTTTTGGATGTGTCACCAAGACACCTTCACTTGCTTCTTTGGAGATCAGGCCAAGATTCTTTACTCTCTCCATCAGTTTCTCGACATATGCCCTGATTGTCTTAGCCGTTTCGTACTTTGACTCACTCAGAGCAACTGCCAGCTCAAACTGTACCCCATCTGTGCTACGTCAGTGTAGTCATAAGTTTCCAATTCAGGGCCTGCTGCACCCATCCTTGTTATTTTCAACTTCCACTGACTGCCTTTTCTTGATATAGGGACAGCTTTGACAATTGCTTCCTTGGCAAGCCTTCTTTCAGCAGCATCTTGAAATTTTTTCTTTGCCAGGTTGTCAAAATGGTACTGAACTCTTGCATGAGGCACTGTAGGCTTGGTCACTGAGACCAGAGTACCTTTTTCTTTTTCTGCTTCCTTCTCCCTTGCTGATCCCTTAGCAGCTTCTAATATTCTCTTTTGCACTTCCAAAGTAGACATTTTAACTTTCTTTGCTTCTTGAAGTGCAAAAGATTTGGCAGCTTTGGCAGATTCTTCTTCTTTTCTAAGCACTTCCAGGGCTTGAAGCTGTTCTTCTCTAAACTCAAAATATTTGTGCATAGGAAGACCCATTTCTTTGGCCATGGCTTTGTGAAATTGGATTTCTGCTGCTTTCTGCTGTATGGGATCATCTTCTGCTATTTCTTTTCCTTTAGCTGCTGTAGTGGTAGCAGCTTCAGGACTTTCCTCCTCCTCTTCTTCTTCTTCTAAGATCAGATGCCTCCTTCTGCTGCTTGGCCTGCACTTAGGAATGGATTCCTCCCCCTTAGACTGAGCAGGGATTGGAGATTCAACCTGAGTAGGCTGAGCAGCTTGAGAAGCACCCTCTATTGTACCTGTTTCAGAGACTCCTGCTGGTTGACCAGTTTGTGCTGCAGGCACTGGTTTCTCCTTAGGAGTAGAAGTTTTCTCCCCCTTAGACTTAGTCTTAGAGGCAGACGACTTCTCCCCCTTTGAAGGAGATGGACCAGCACCTTCAACACCCGGTCTGCCTGAAGACACAAAGTCATCAGGCTTGCCAGCAGTTTTGGCAGCAGGCCTGGGGCCAACAAGGCTAGTCACTAAGAAAGCCAAATTGTCGTTTACCTCTGCAAGCTGGGAAAGACAGGTTTGAAGAGAAGAGGATTGTGTATCAGCAAGGGAAGTTAGCTTAACAACGTTTTCCCTATCAGACTCTGTGAACAGCAAACTTTGAAGCTGTGCAAGATGTAATTCGAGAGAATCTTGCACATCAGCAAGGTTTGAGGACATA
The DNA here is from genome assembly GCA_020465985.1 of Centrapalus pauciflorus. Taxonomy (NCBI): domain Eukaryota; kingdom Viridiplantae; phylum Streptophyta; class Magnoliopsida; order Asterales; family Asteraceae; genus Centrapalus; species Centrapalus pauciflorus. Next base: position 450,750 of record JAANYP010001371.1, read on the forward strand.
GATATAGATAGGGAGCCAATTAGTGTGGTCAAGCTGGCCAGAGTGGCAGGAAGGGTAGAATTGCAAGAAGTGAGGAGAGAGGACAGCTGTTGGGAAATGGCTGTCATTGAGGACACAGAGTCCTGTTGTAGAGAAAGAATGGAGGAGAGGGAGTTGGACACAGTTTGCAGCTGTGCAGTGAGTGCTATCAGCTGTGGAGAATTATCTGTTTGTGGAGTAGCAGGGAAGGAGTCTTTGAACGAATCAAAGAACCCCTTAAGCTGTTCAGACACAGAGTCTGAAATAAGAGAGGGTAGAGAGGTCATGGTAGTTTCCAAAGAACCAACTTTGTTGGTCAGCAGGGAAAGTTGATCCTTCAAAGGTAGGTCTTTTGGAGATGGAGGTGTGTGAGTAGACTGTTTAGATTAGGTAGATGGAGAATATGAGGATGAGGCTGGTGTATGACGATGTGATGGAGAGGGAAGAGGAACATTTGAAAGAAGCTCCATAGCCTGGGCAAAAGTAATATGGCCCAGCTTGGAGGGGTCAAAGGGTCCCTCAGCAGCGGCTGTAGCTGCTTCATCAGGAAAAGGGGTTGATGTTGGGGGCCTTTCAGATGTTGCTTGTGTTGCAACATCCTCATGAAGGCCAGTGGGTGTTCCCTCTGCAGTGCCTTGGTGGAAAAGCACCTCATCATTGGGAGATGGGATATGCATTTCAACATCAGCAGTGGTGAAACCTGCTGATGGAGTTTGCATGGAGGGAGCTGCCTCACCAGAGGGATGGTATGATCCCTGAGGTTCATCAACTTGGGTTGTTGGTCCCTCAGCAACTGTTTGGTGTAGAGCAGCTGTATCATGGGGAGCAGAAGTTTGAGGCTGAGCTGCTGATTGGTCTATACCAGCAGCGTGGGCACCTCGTGCAGACTCAGGGTGTGAGAAGATTTGAGTGGGGGACAGTGTGGACGAAGTGTGGAGTGGAGAGGACTCCAGTCTTTCAATATCCTCAGCCTGTTGGGAGGCTGGGATAGTTGATGTGGTTATCTCCGTTTGTACAACTGGTTCCTGTTGGGAGGAACCAGAGGGTCGAGGCTGACTCTGGGTAGACTCAGGTTGGAGTGAAGCATGCTCCAATTGGGCTAAACCTTCTCCCAATATAGGAGAGGCAGCAGGGGTTGCTTCTCATACAACTGAACCCTGTTGAGAGGGAACAGAGGAGGTGGTTGTTTTGGCTGTTTTCTTTTTGGAGATGGATTTGCGTTGATAGTGAATGGATGAAGTGGGTGACTGGGGAGAGGTGATGAGGGGTTCAGACTGGACAGGTTTTGAGACTGGGTCAGAAACAGGTGGGTTGGCCTGTTCCATAGTCTCAGGTGCCACAAAGGCACCAGCCACAGAGGCTTCAGGGTGAGGAGCCTGCTCCCCCTCAGCCACAGAGGCTAAGGGAACAGACTCAGACTGAGCTGTTTTGACCTTCTTTTTCATAGGCCCAGCTTCAGCAGTTGCCAGTGTCCTCTTAACAAGCTTGGACCTGGCTTTGGATTTTCCTGTGGGAGCAGCAGCTTCTGGATCCACCCTCACAGCAGAGGGTCCTTCCACCAATCCTAACAACCTCCTCATTGGTGTGGATAGAGGAGGCTCATTAGGGAGTACAGGAGTATAGAAAACTCTATTCCCTATTACAGGGAAGGCATCAGTTTTAAGTAAAGGTTGAGAATTGTACAGGTGCTCACCACAATGATGCTTGAATATGAGGCTTAGAAACCTGGGATAGTGGACAGCACCTGGTCTTGGCTCTTGTTGCACCAGGTTCCTCATGTTCAGAAATATCCACTTAGCCATATCAATGGTAGTCCCATCCACCAGCTGTAGGACTATTGGGACTTCATCACGACTTAGCTGGTCAAATGAACCAACTTTGCTACTGAAGCTCATCATCACGGAGGCAAACAGAAAGCTATAGGTAGGGGACAACTCCTTCCTATACAGTTTTGCTCCAATTTTAGGTTCTGCTACACCACAGAAGCGTAGCAAATTTCCCATTTGCTCATTTTCAGGCTGGGGCATGTCGTATGATTCAGCAATGGGTAGATGAAGAACCTCCCTCAGAAGATCAGCAGTAATCTCAATGGTCTGAGTCCCATTGAGAATAGTCCCCTTGATGACTTTGGTGTTGGGGTTGTAGGTACAGGTGTACCAGAACTCGTACACCATCTCCTGGTACAGGACACCAGGAGTTGCAGTCATCGCATAGTTCAACGAATGAACTCTTAAGAACTCCACCATTTCTTCATACCCTTTTCCCACACAGTTCTTGGGTATGGTCAGATTTGCAATGTAGTTGGTGGGTTTGATGGTCAGCATTGTGGTGACTGATGAGTGTTTGACAACATCATCACCAACGAACACTGGAAGAAAGGGATTAGGTCTGTGAGCCATTTGGGAAGTTTTGAGGTTTGGAGAAGCAGAAGACACTTAGTCGATTTTTAGGGTTCTTGAGGATTTCTGGAAATGATGAGGAAGACGAATATGAAACAGTAGTTGGGTATTTATAGGATTTGAATGTGATTGTGTATGAGAGAGAAAGTTTTGGGCGGTTTGATTTGAAAAAGTCGTTAACGGAAAATGGAACGGTTGTCCATGTCAGACCGTTTGTCAGACCACTTGAGCCCTTTTTAATCACTAACACACGTAACCCACATTATCCGCAGTAATTAAGTTAAATAAAACATTAATTAAGTAACTTAAGTTTGAAGAAAGGTAATTAAAATTGTTGGTCTAAGCTGTTGGTCAAACCTGTGATGAGCAGGGTCATCACAAGCTGTTCAATCTTCAAGTTGTTCATTCTTCAAACTGTGCCTTCAGCCTGCTCTCTTTTGTAAGAGCAGATTGTGTTCAATAGCTGAACAGGTTACAAGACAATGGCTTGTAAGTCAGTGTGAAGGATTGAACATAGTGAAGATTGGACCATCAGAGCAGGCTGGACGAGAAAACTGTTTTTGTTCAGCCTGTTGTATGCTCAAGCTGTTCAAGTTTTTCAGACAAATGACTAAGTACAGAACATGTATAACTTATCTGTCTAAGCTGTTCTGAGAGACGTGAACAGTGTGAAACACACAACTTCTTAGACCTTTGAGAAAACTTAGTCACTCTTGTTTAACATGCCCAGCTTGCTGACAAGGTAATTAAACCTGTTTTCATCAAGAGGTTTGGTGAAAATGTCTGCAAGCTGTTCATTAGTGGAAATAAAGCTTACCTCCACATTACCTTTTTGAATGTGATCCCAGATGAAGTGATGTCTGACTTCAATATGCTTTGTTCTTGAATGAAATACTGGATTGTTGGAAATGGCTATGGCACTTGTGTTATCACACAGAATAGTAATTTTCCTATACACAAGTCCATAATCTTCAAGCTGATGCTGCATCCACAGAATCTGCCCACAGCAGCTTCCAGCAGCAATGAGCAGTAGAAGTAGATACAGAGTTCTGCTTCTTGCTGCACCAACTTATCAACTTACCACCAAGGAGTTGACATCCACCTGTTGTGCTTTTCCTGTCTAGCCTGCAGCCTGCAAAATCAGAATCTGAATAACCTGTTAGTTCAAGGCTGGAGTGTTTGGGATACCAAAGACCCAAACCTGGTGTACCCTTCAGGTATCTAAAGATTCTTTTAACAGCAGCTAGATGAGATTCCTTTGGATCAGCTCGGAACCTAGCACACAGACAGGTAGCAAACATAATATCAGGCCTACTAGCAGTTAAGTATAGCAAGCTCCCAATCATGCCTCTCTAAGCTGTTACTGAAACAGCTTTACCACTGGCATCAGCATCCAGTTTTACATTGGTTGCCATTGGGGTTTTAATAGGAGAACTTTGATCAAATTTAAACTTTCTCAATAGATCTAAAGTGTACTTTCTTTGATTTATAAAAATTCAAGTTGAGGTTTGTTTAACCTGTAGTCCTAAAAAGAAAGTAAGTTCTCCCATCATACTCATTTCATACTTGGATTTCATGAGTAATGAAAAATTCTTGCACAACTGCTCATTTGTATAACCAAATATTATATCATCCACATAAATTTGAACAAGCATAATGTCAGATTTCACCTTCTTTATGAACAGTGTGGTATCCACTTTACCTCTGGAATATCCATTGCTCATAAGGAACTCAGTAAGAGTGTCATACCAGGCTCTAGGGGCTTGTTTGAGACCATAGAGAGCTTTGTCCAACTTATAGACAAAACCTGGATGTTGTTCATTTTCAAAACCTGGAGGCTGCTTGACATAAACTTCTTCTTGCAGCTTCCCATTCAAAAATGCACTCTTCACATCCATTTGAAATACCTTGATGCTCTTATGAGCAGCGTAGGCTAGACACAAACGAATTGCTTCTAGCCTGGCCACAGGAGCAAATGTTTCATCATAATCAATTCCTTCCTCCTGTTTGTAGCCCTGAGCAACCAGTCTTGCCTTATTTCTAATGACATGACCTTGCTCATCCATCTTATTCCTGAAAACCCATTTTGTGCCAATTATGGTTTTACCTTTAGGAGCAGGGACCAGCTTCCATACCTTGTTTCTCTCAAACTGATTGAGCTCTTCTTGCATGGCAGTGATCCAATTTGCATCTTTTAATGCTTCATCCACCTTCTTTGGCTCCATCAGTGAAACAAAACTAGAGAACATACAAAAGTTCCCTAAGCTGTCCCACCGTGTTTGTACCCCTTTGTTGATGTCACCAATTATTTGATCATTGGGATGACACCTGATCCACTTAGGATCATTTTTCAATGATGATTCACCTGAGTTGTTAACATCTTCAGCAGGTCCTGTTGAACAGCTCTCAAGATTTTCAGACACACTGTTGTCTTGAGCTTTTTCACTTGTTGAACATGTCTGACCACTGTTGAACATATAAGCAGAAGAACTAGGAAAATCAGCATTGATAGGTTCAGGACATGCAGTGTTAATTAAGTCAGTACACTTATTCACACAGGATGTATTGACATAATCATCATCATGCCCATCATGATTAACATGTTCCACACTGGGTGTAGTGGAAGCTTTTGAGTCCTCTTCATTGTTTGAATGCATGAGATCATCAAAGTTAAGTTCTCCTGAAACTGATTCAGGAACAGCTTTGGTGGAAGCATTCTTTGAAGACCTCCCCTTCCGGGTCAGTCCTCAGAGTCTTCTTCTGATTCTTTGAGTTTCCAGCTGATTTTAGAGAGAGAGTGAGAGGGTTTTGTGTAATGAGATGATGAAATGAGGGAAATAAAAGACTTAAGGTCTTTTTATTTCAAGACTTTTGGGTTTTGGCAGTTTTAACCCCTTAACATCTGATTTTCTTTATTAAAGATTTTATCTTTATTTTATCATCACTAGTTAATTTATCTTAATCAAATATTTTCATTACTTAATTAAAATTACCATACAAATAATGTAGTAATTTTACATTATTGAGTCGAAAGCAGAAAATAAAGTCAAGTCAAAAGCTAGGTTGTTACACATTCTTGGACTCTTCAAAGGTGACATTGATAGATTCATCTATCACCTTTCTTTTGTTGTTGTACACTCCGTAGGCTTTAGAGATAGCAGAGTAGCCAACAAACACACCTTCATTAGCTTTAGGTTCAAACTTTGTCAGTTGGTCCCTCTGATTCAGAATGAAGTAAGGACACCCAAACACATGGAAGTAACTGACATTTGGCTTCCTCCCTTTGAGCAGCTCATAAGGAGTCTTGTTGAAGCTTTTCACCACTAAGGATCTGTTTTGGGTGAAGCAGGCAGTGTTGACAGCTTCAGCCCAGAATGATGAAGGTAAACCTGATGCACACAGCATGGTTCTAGCAGCTTCAATGAGAGTTCTGTTTCTCCTTTCAACAACTCCATTTTGTTGTGGAGTTCTTACAACTGAAAAGTTTTGAGTGATTCCTCTCTCTTCACAGAAGTCTTCAAGAGTACTGTTTCTGAATTCAGTACCATGATCACTTCTAAGCTGCTTCACTTGGGCAGAGTTCAGCATCTCCATCTTTTTCACAAATCCAATAATTTCTCTAGCAGCCTCTCCTTTGCTATTCAGAAAGATCACCCATGTGTACCTGGAGAACTCATCAACCATTACTAGAGTGTATCTTCTTCCTCCTAGACTTGGGACATTTACAGGTCTAAACAAGTCCATATGGATTAAGAAGAGAGGAGTATCAATAGAGAAGTTGTGTTTGGATTTAAATGATGATTTCCGCTGCTTGCCTTTCTCACAAGCTGTGTAGAGTTTATCTTTAACAAAGGTCATAGAAGGCAAACCTGTCACCAAAAGCTAGGTTGTTACAGAATGGGCTCCACCACGCATAAACTTCGTCCCCGAAGTTAGCTATGTTCGAACAGACTTGGATACGTTGCTTTCATGACATCTTTTGATTCCCAAGACTGATGCGAACCTTTGTGGTGTTTCCACTGGACGAGCACCATCTGTATCTCTTTATTCCGAAGCTTTTTGGTCTTCGAGTCCAGAATACGTTCTGGCTCTTCAACCACTCTAAGCTTTTCATCAATCTGCATATTAACGTGCGGTATCTTTACCTCTCTTTCTTCAGCTAGGCTCTTTCGTAGATGACTAACATGGAATACAGGATGTATTCCAGCTAAGTCAGTTGGCAGTTCAAGACGATAAGATTGATTTCCTATCTTTTCAACAATCTTGAACGGGCCGATGAATCTCGGAGCTAGCTTGTTTCTTTTAATGAACCGCACCACATTCTTCATTGGAGATACTTTCAGCATCACCCAATCGTTAACTGCAAAACTGATTGATCTGTGCCGGTTGTCATAATATGACTTCTGCCTGCTTTGAGCTTCAAGAATATTTCTTCTAACAAGTTGAATCTTTTCATGAGTCAACTGTAGAAGGGCAGGTCCTGCTATTGGCGATTCACCTGTTTTACGCCAACAGGTAGGAGTTCTGCACTTTCTTCCGTACAAAGCTTCAAAAGGAGCCATCTTGATTGTAGAATGATAACTGTTATTGTATGAGAATTCGACCAACGGCAAGTGGTCATCCCAGTTACCACCTAAATCAAGAATGCAGGCACGAAACATATCTTCGAGAGTTAGAATAGTACGCTCACTCTGGCCATCTGCATTTGGATGATAAGCAGTACTCATAGAAATCCGAGTACCCATCCCTTCTTGTAGTGCTTGCCAGAATCTGGATGTGAAACGACTATCACGATCAGATACAATAGACTTTGGCACACTGTGACGAGAAATAATTTCTGTGATGTACAACTGTGCCAATCTATCCAGAGAATAAGTTTCTTTCATTGGAATGAAATGTGCTGATTTCGTTAAACGATCAACGACTACCCAGATAGAGTCGTGTTGTCTTTTGGTCTTTGGCAGCTTCGTAATGAAGTCCATTGTTATATGCTCCCACTTCCATTCAGGAACTGGCAGTGGTTGCATATCCCCGAAGGGTTTCTGGTGTTCTGCCTTAACCATCTGACATACTTTGCAGCTTTCAACACATTTTCCGATGTCTTTCTTCATTCCTGGCCACCAATAATCAGCTTTCAGATCAAAATACATCTTTGAGCTGCCAGGATGAATAGATAACTTGGACTGATGAGCTTCGGATAGAAGAGTGCTACGGATTGAACCATACTTAGGAATCCAGATTCGGTTTCCTTTGAAACAGTGAAGTCCCAAATGGTTCAGGGTTAGAAATTGTAACTGCCCTTTAAGATTTTCAGAATCAATATTCTCTTCTTTCAGTGCCTCGGCTTGAGCAACTTTGATGTTTTCAATAAGATCAGAAGAGAATATAACTGGAGTTAGGGCATAACAGCACTTTTCTGGATATACTTTTCTACTCAACGCATCCGCGACAACATTTGCTTTGCCGGGATGATATAGGATCTCGCAATCATAATCCTTGATAAGCTCCAAGGATCGACGTTGTTTCATGTTCAGATCTTTTTGAGTGAAAAGGTATTTGAGACTCTTATGATCGGTGTAGAGCTGACACCGAGTCCCATATAGATAGTGACGCCAGATCTTCAGTGCAAAGGTAACAGCAGCCAACTCAAGATCATGAGTTGGTGCACTTTTCTCATAGTCTTTTAATTGCCTTGAAGCGTAGGCAATTACTTTTCCCCTTTGCATAAGAACACATCCCAAGCCAGTACCAGATGCATCGCTGTAAACAACGAAATCGTCATTGCCTTCTGGCAAAGCTAGGATCGGCGCTTGAATAAGTTTCTGTTTCAGAATGTCAAATGTCTCTTGCTGTTTATCGGTCCAAACGAAAGGAGTATTCTTTCGTGTTAGCATCGTTAGAGGTACAGCAATCTTCGAGAAATCCTTTATGAATCGCCGATAATAACCGGCCAATCCAAGGAAACTTCGGATTTCTGAGGCATTACGAGGCGTTTGCCATTTCTGAACGGCCTCGACTTTCGAAGGATCAACGGAAATCCCTTCGCCAGAAACAACATGGCCAAGGAACTGGATCTATAAAAATCAAAGTAGGAATTCAAGTTCTGATGTAAATCAAAGAATACTTAGGAAATAGCTCAAGACATATATAATAGAAATTATACCTGTCTGAGCCAAAATTCGCACTTAGAGAATTTTGCGTAGAGTCTTTCTTTTCTTAATAACTCTAGCAATTGCCGCAGATGGATAGAATGATCAGCCTCCGTTTTGGAGTAAATCAGAATATCGTCTATGAACACGATAACTGATTTATCCAACATTGGTCTGCACACACGATTCATGAGATCCATGAATGCCGCTGGTGCATTTGTTAAGCCGAACGGCATCACGAGAAATTCGTAATGACCGTATCTTGTACGGAAGGCTGTCTTCGGAATATCCTCATTTCTTACTTTCAGTTGATGATACCCAGAACGGAGATCTATTTTCGAGAAGTAACTGGCTCCTTGTAGCTGATCAAACAGATCATCGATTCTGGGCAGAGGATACTTATTCTTTATGGTAACCTTGTTCAACTCGCGGTAGTCAATGCACATACGGAAGGTTCCGTCTTTCTTTTTAACAAATAGAACAGGTGCACCCCACGGAGAAGAACTCGGTCGGATAAACCCCTTCTCTAACAGTTCTTGCAGTTGCTTAGACATTTCCTGCATTTCTGCAGGTGCAAGTCTGTAAGGAACTTTTGCAATAGGAGCCGCACCAGAAACCAAGTCAATATTGAACTCGACTTGACGTTCTGGTGGCACTCCAGAAATGTCATCAGGAAAGACGTCTGGGAACTCGCAGACAATCGGAATATCGGACAAAGATTTCTTTTCAGAGTTGGATTCAGATAAAACGTAGCACAGATAGGATTCGTGACCCTTGGATAGATACTTATAAGCTTTATCAATAGAAATGAAGCAGTGATCACCTTTTCGCTTCTCGCCCTTGATCTCAAGTACTCGGCCGTCTGAAGACTTGATTCTAATGGCTCGCCGGTTGCAGATAATTGTAGCCTCGTTATTCATTAGCCAATCCATGCCGATGATGACGTCAAACTCTTTCAATGGAATCGGAATAAGGTCGAGGTTGAATACGATGTTGTCAACAAGTAGTGTGCAATTACGATAAACGGAATCAACCATAACGAAATTGTTACTAGCTGTCTCAATGTCTAATATCACGGGGAGTTTTGATGGAGCTTTATGTAGCCTTTGTGCAAAAGATGTGGATATAAAAGAACGACTGGCGCCGGAATCGAATAATACTCTAGCAGGAATGGAGTTAAGTAAGAACATACCGGTAACCACATCAGGTGTTTCTTTCGCTTCTTCTACTGTTATCTGAAAGGCTCGAGTTCTTGCAGTCGGCGTTGCAGCAGAACTTTTCCCTGTAGAACCTCCTGCTGATGATTGAGACTGATAACATGATCCGCTTCGACACTGGTACATGAAATGTCCTCTCTTACCACACTTCGCACATCCTCGTCCCTGCTGTGGACATTCCTCACTGCTGTGACCGATCATATTGCACGCAAAGCAAGTAACGTCTTCTGGATTGCACAACCCCATGTGTGACTTTCTGCATCGCTTGCAGAATCGTGGCTCGTTCGTGAGGGAGTAAACTTGTGCTTTCTGTTGTGAACTATGCTGATGGGATTGCTGAGATTGCGACTTATTTGGTTTGAAAAATCTACCAAATCTTTGTTTCTTTGGAGGAGACGGATTCATTGGGTTAGTAGACGGAGCATAAAGCTGATCGCCGTACTCTAAGTACCCTCGTTCGATCTGTCTTGCTGCTTCTACCATTTCCAGATAGCTCTTATATTTGATCGCACTCATGGGATGTCGATATCTGGGATTGAGTCCTACTCGGAACCTATTCATTTTTCTTTCTTCTGTTGCCACTTGGTAAGAAGAGTAGCCGCATAATCTCGAAAATTCGTGTTCGTATTCATCCACAGTCTTCGTTCCCTGATTTAGTTGCATTAATTGGACTTCCATTTTATCTTTTTGGTCGACTGGACAGTACTTTGCATTGAACATATCAAGAAACTGCTCCCATTCTAGAGTCTGAATTATTTCTTCGCCATATATGCTTCTCTGGGTTTTCCACCAGGCACGTGCAGCACCGACAAATAACGCGGATGCATAACTTACTTTCTTGGAGTCTAAGCAGTCAGAGATCCTAAAGATCTCTTCGGTATGACTAATCCAATCCATCGCCTGAATTGGATTCACTGTTCCTTCAAAATTCAATGCACCGCTAGCTTTAAAATCCTTAAATTTGCAGCCTTTTGGCTGAGCAGTTTGGGTTTCAGGATTAGATTTATCAGAATCAGATTCTTCATTCTGGACTTGCTTATCTTTTCGCTTATTTTTCTTATCATTACGTCTTTTAGCTTCGGCCTCATCTCTGGCCTGAAACTGTTCTTGCATAATCTTATTCTGTTGTTCTGAGTGTTGGGCTAAGAGTTGTTGCATCATTTCAAACATTTGTTGTGGATTCATGTTGCTGGGAATATCACCTGATCCTGATCCTGACATCTTCTACTGAAAATTAAAATCAATTAACTATCAGTTTATAGACTTAGATCTATGTACCCTTTTTCCCATCCTAACAGTCTGTACATCCTATCTCAGTTCAAACCACCTAAATGATTGATACATATGTATTGCTTCAGTTTTGAGATCAAGTATACTTACGTAATACTTGATTCACTCAAACTAGGGCTCTGATACCATCCTGTGAAGACCTCCCCTTCCGGGTCAGTCCTCAGAGTCTAGGTCCCACGAATTGCAATACGATATCAACCATACTAAGATAGGGTAATTAATTGCGGAATTAAAAATTACATGTACATACAGATTAGGATTTAAGTTTACATATTTCAAAATAAAGTTATAAAAGGGTAATATCTAATCTAGTTATTACATCATAGAATCATAATAAGTCTACCCAAAATCCACAACAATTGTTGTCTTCCAATCAGTACCGAAAGGATTTGTTGAGTAGTGGTCTAAGAAAGCTTCAAACTTGGATCTTGAATGACCTAAGTACTAGGTCCTGCAGGTGATTTTCCTTTGGCTTTTCCTGTAAAATATTAATGCAACATCTGTAAGCAACGCTTAGTGAGTTTATAGATTTTCAATATCAACATGCGTGTCAAGCGGAGTCATTAGTCTTAGCGTGATATGTCTTGGCTGCCGCTACAGCCCTCATGATTGAGATATAGAATCATAGAATCGGATGATGTTCAAGCCACACTCACGCTTAAATCGTGGGGATCAGCCACATACTGGGCTAGCTACCAGTAAGTCAATATGGCGGAACATCGGAGGTCATTACCAAGTTCATAAGAACTGGTGAAATAGCCGGGTCTAGAACAATAGACCATAAGGGCTAGTCAAGCTGAATCAATCTATCAAATGTCTGATCAATGATGTAGGCATATGTCTTAGAAGTCATGATAGCAATGAATCATAAAGCAAAGTCTGAAGCAATATTAAATGCAATATGAAAAGATAATCAAATAGTTATCATGATCCACTGGGCAACACCCATCCATGGTGTGCACAGGTCTCATTCCAGCTGATAAAGTGAATATCAATAAATCTATCAGCAACAATATATCTCAACCGGATCTATGCATGTTCAATCTGAATATCTATAACTCACAGGTCTGGGTCTTGGTCAAACAGATATATGAATCTGCCACCTGAGTTATCTCAGGATTTTATCTTTGTCAATCTGTAATCTGTAAATCAATTCTCTGACCCGCTTTAAATCTTTTAAAATCTTTGTCTTTATGTTCAGAATTTCACTGAACCTGTCCAGAATTATATCATATAAATCTCATGTCAATATCATCATCATTATCATGGAATTTTCATCATCTTTTGGTCATTAAATCTGATATTTTATCTGGGTCTGATATCTGATAACTTGTCTTATCAAGGCTGTCATCTTTTGTCTTTTAATCTTTATAATCTTAAATTTCATCTGATTCTGATAACTGATAATTCTTTATTCTTCCATCTTGGATTCATGATTCTTGTGTTTAAAGAATATCAAAATATATATATACAAATTCGGACCAACCCCCATCCGGATTCGGATCTAAGGATCATCCGAATTAGGATCAGATCCGAAATGTACAGGAGACTAGAGAACTCGCCGAGTAAACTCGGTGAACTCGCCGAGTTCACATCCGAACTTCGGATAGAGAACCGGATTTCGGACACAACCGAATTATGTTGACCCATCCGAATTCGGGTCCATCCGAGATCGGTTCTAATTTATTTCGGACCAAGACTTATTTCGGGTCTCATCCGAATTCGGGTCCCAACCGAATTCGGATCCGTTACTTATGAATTTTTGAAGAAATGTTCAAGTTGTTCTTGGGAACTCGCCGAGTTCCCTTATGAACTCGCCGAGTTCACTTGCAGATATGCAAGTCGCAACTTACAGGTTTTATCAAAAATTCATCAATCGACAATTATACTAACATGCAATTAAATCCAACGTTATATTATCAATTTTGGGGTGTTTTTACACTGTTTTCCCTATATTTAAACACTTTAAATCATCCAGATTAGTTCAAAATGTTGAATTTTTCTCAAGAACATGAAAGTGTATAAAAACTCAGATTTTTGATGATTTTGAATGATTTAAGCTACGATTTCTGTTTCTAAATCATTTATGGGTTTCATTACATGATTTCTAACCAACCTTTCAAACACATAACATAATTTTTACAGATTATAAATTCGAATTTGTACTTCTAAATTCTTAAAAATACAAACTAAAAACTTAGAATTTAGTTGTATTACCTTTAATTTTACTGATTCTTGATAATCTTCTGTTAGATTCAAGAATTCTTCTTCTGATTCTTTGAGTTTCCAGCTGATTTTAGAGAGAGAGTGAGAGGGTTTTGTGTAATGAGATGATGAAATGAGGGAAATAAAAGACTTAAGGTCTTTTTATTTCAAGACTTTTGGGTTTTGGCAGTTTTAACCCCTTAACATCTGATTTTCTTTATTAAAGATTTTATCTTTATTTTATCATCACTAGTTAATTTATCTTAATCAAATATTTTCATTACTTAATTAAAATTACCATACAAATAATGTAGTAATTTTACAATATTGAGTCGAAAGCAGAAAATAAAGTCAAGTCAAAAGCTAGGTTGTTACACATTCTTGGACTCTTCAAAGGTGACATTGATAGATTCATCTATCACCTTTCTTTTGTTGTTGTACACTCTGTAGGCTTTAGAGATAGCAGAGTAGCCAACAAACACACCTTCATCAGCTTTAGGTTCAAACTTTGTCAGTTGGTCCCTCTGATTCAGAATGAAGTAGGGACACCCAAACACATGGAAGTAACTGACATTTGGCTTCCTCCCTTTGAGCAGCTCATAAGGAGTCTTGTTGAACCTTTTCACCACTAATGATCTGTTTTGGGTGAAGCAGGCAGTGTTGACAGCTTCAGCCCAGAATGATGAAGGTAAACCTGATGCACACAGCATCGTTCTAGCAGCTTCAATGAGAGTTCTGTTTCTCCTTTCAACAACTCCATTTTGTTGTGGAGTTCTTACAACTGAAAAGTTTTGAGTGATTCCTCTCTCTTCACAGAAGTCTTCAAGAGTATTGTTTCTGAATTCAGTACCATGATCACTTCTAAGCTGCTTCACTTGGGCAGAGTTCAGCATCTCCATCTTTTTCACAAATCCAATAATTTCTCTAGCAGCCTCTCCTTTGCTATTCAGAAAGATCACCCATGTGTACCTGGAGAACTCATCAACCATTACTAGAGTGTATCTTCTTCCTCCTAGACTTGGGACATTTACAGGTCTAAACAAGTCCATATGGATTAAGAAGAGAGGAGTATCAATAGAGAAGTTGTGTTTGGATTTAAATGATGATTTCCGCTGCTTGCCTTTCTCACAAGCTGTGTAGAGTTTATCTTTAACAAAGGTCATAGAAGGCAAACCTGTCACCAACTCTTTCTTACAGAGTTCGTTGATGTTCTTGAAGTTCAGATGTGACAGCCTTTTGTGCCATAACCAGTTTAAGTCTGCATTTGTTCTTGTGAGAAAACAGGTCTCAGTTGTGGGATCAGCAGATTGCATGTCCACAACATACACATCTTTCTTTCGTTGAGCACACAGCACAACTTTGCCTTGGGGATCCAATATGTAACCCAGGTGCTCATCAAAGTTAACCTTGTAGCCAGCATCACACAGTTGGCTTATGCTAACAAGGTTATGTTTTAGCCCAACCACATAGGCTACTCGTTTGAACACTGCAGCACCAGCTTTAAGAGTTCCATATCCCTCAGTGGATCCCTGTACATTGTCACCAAATGTGACTTTTGGCCCTTTTTCAGGCCTGAGATCACTCAGCAATTCTTTACAACCTGTCATGTGCCCTGAGCAGCCACTGTCCAAGTACCAAACCTGGGAAGGTTGTTTTTCCTGCACAGTGATAAGAGAAATATTAGTCATTAATAGGGGAACTCATCACAGAGATGAGTTCTCCTACTTCATCAACATTTGTTGATGGACTTATAATATCCACACTGATATTCCCAATTTGAATGGTATCAGCTTGGATACCACTTTCATTGACTGAAATGTTTCCAACACTGCTTGTAACAGCTGTGAGAGAACCATCAGAGTCAACAGGCCTCATGTCCTCAGATTCAGGACGGTCCTTGGCCAAATGTGTCTTCTTCCCACATTTATAACATTTTCTCTTTTTAGAATTTTTGGAAGAAGAACTTCCAGAAACACATTCTGAGTTATTTTTGTTGATTCTATTAGCAGGTTTAACAAACTTATTACTATTTGATGAATCAACAGCTTGAGTGGAGGGTTCAATAGCCACAGCTTTGTCTGTCTCTTCTTTCCTCTTTTTAGGAGGACAGATGTCAAAGACAGGGAGCTTAATTGGCTTTGGAACTTCCACAGGATTGGGAAACTTATTCCCAAGTTTCTCAGACTGAGCAATGACTTTACCTTTGCCCCTACTGAGATGTGATTTATGCTGCCTATCAGCATAATCACTTTTTCTGGCTTTGAAAGCCTTATTTTCATTTAACACCAGTTTATTGCTATGATTAGAGAACTTATTAGAAACCACAGCAGGTTTGCCTTCAACATGAGACTTGCCCTTATTGAAAACAGGCTGCTTAACTTTTGAAAACTTATTTTCAAAATGTTTAGCATCAAAAGGATTATCATGCCTTTTACCATCAGCTTTGGACCCAGAACCTGTTTTGTCAACTGGTTTAGTATCCACCGCTGCAGTTTGGACATGTTTTCCTTTCTTTTGCTTGTGTGAATCAGCAGAGTACTTAGCAGACTGGTTTGATGGAGAACATATTCCAACACCAGCTTTTGAGCTAGGTTCACACAAGCTGTCAGTATTTTGAGGCCTGACAAACCTGTTTGTTGAGATTAGTTTACCATTCACTTTTTGGATAAAAGTGTTTGGAAGCTCACCAAGAGTGGATAAATCTTCTTTCAGATTATTAATCTCAACAATGGAAGCTGCTGTGTCAAGATCCCCTCCAAGATAGGCTTGAATTTGTGCAGGGATCTGTTGACTTATACAGTGGCTGACTTTTTGTGCAGATTGGCACCAAGAGTCAACTATCTTTTGAAGCTTAGCATGCTTTATATCTGTTTCTCTCTTTTCTTCCAGTAAAATAGAGTTGATGTGTTTTAATTCATCAAGCTCAGTTTCCAACTTATGGAAACTGTTCAGTTTGCTGGATTTTGTTTTAAGATCAGTTTTAAGCTTAGAGATTTCAGATAATAAAGCATCATGCTTCTCAACAGCAGCTTTCAAATCAACTAGCATATATTCAAACATTTTAACTTTTTCTTCAGAACTGTAAGCCATAAAATTTTGTACCTTATACATCATTGTAGGATTCCAGTTCTCCAAGCTGCTGAAAGCTTCAGCTTCAGCCAGATCCTGTTTGAAACTGCTTGTTGATGGGACATCAGTGTTGGCCATCAGACATTGATTGTCTTCTTCATCAGATGATGAATCAGATTCCTCCCAGTCACAAGTCTCTGCCATGAGTCCCTTTTGGCGGTTGGAACCCACTGAGTTTTCCAACTTCCTCAGCTTAGCCATAGCCATAAGGTACTTAACCCTATAACTATCATCCTTATTTGTCTTGTATGGTTTGGATGACTGACCAACAGCTTTTGACACACAGTCAGCAGCTATATGGCCAGTTTTGCCACATTTGAAGCACTCAGCCTTGGATTTATCAAATGCCTTCTTTTTGCCAGCACCTGAACTTCCTTGCAGCATGTTTCTTCCAAACATTTTCTTGTTGAACCTTTTGACAAGCATAGCTATCATTTGCTCATCATCCTGTTCAACAAGATCTACATTGTCTTCCTTATCTGACACCTCCTCCTTATCATCATCCTGTTGATCAGGTTGAGTGAACACATCACTCACCTTACTCACAGGCTGTCTCACATTAGCCACAAAGGCTGCACCTCTTTTAGACATCTCCAAGGCATTTCTCTTCTGTTGCCTTGACTGTTCATCATTCAGTAAAGATCCATATAAGTTGACAAGATCCATACTTCTAATTGTACCTGAAAATTGTTGAAAAGTAATTCCATTCTTCAGGGAGGATGTCCAAAAACTTGTTTACCAGAGTAAGGCTGTCCTTAGTGATCCCAACAGCTTTGAGATCATTCACAAGAGCAGTAAACCTGGTGTAGGTTTCTGTGAGAGTCTCCTTTGGTTTTGCAAAGAAGAGTTCATACTGTCTAACAAGATTGTTAATCCTGTTATCCAGTGTGATTGTGGGTCCATCATAGACGGTACACAAAGTATCCCACATCTCCTTGGCAGTCTTCATCTTCTCAACCTGTTTGAACACATCATCAGGTAGAGAGATGACCAGATTGTTTCTGGCCTTTGCATCAAGAGCCACCAATCTTTTGTCTTCATCAGACCATTGAGCTTTTGCTTTCTCAAATGTTCTGATCTCAGGAGCTGCTCCTTCAACAGCAGGAGTTATTGTTGTAACAGAGGTTGGCACATAAGGACCCTCCATTACAATTTCTGGTAGTTGTACATCCAGATTCTCTAGGTAGAGCATCATTCTGCACTTCCAACCAGAAAAGTTCTGATGATTGAACTTTGGAGGTTTGCCCATTGAGCCATTGTCATAGTATGAGGAATTTGCAGCACTGTTGTCCATGGAAACTTGGGAGAATGAGAGATCTAGAATGACACACACTCTAAACTGCTCTGATACCAGTTGTAGGTCCCGAGAGGTTCCCAAAGTATATAGCTTTAAGCTGTAGAGGGGGGGGGGGTGAATACAGCAATTTAAAAACTACACACTATTTTCTCAATGTTTGTATGTATTATCAACAAATTGTTAATTACAAACAAGCTTGAATGCGGAAAGGTTCAAGCTGAGATGACAGATACAACAGTATGTTCACTAGTCTAAGACAGACTCAAACTAGCTTACAATGAATACACTCACTAAGAAGCACTCACTGTGTTTACAAGACTCAGAGGGACAGCTTATGTAGAACAGCTTAGACACAAATAAACTGTATTACACAGGCAGGCTTGCATGCATGAAAAGAACACACTTGCACGTTCACTCTTGGCTTCAGCACTTAGCTTTTTGGCTTAATCTTTCTGACCTTAGAAGCTTCCTTTTATACTCACTCAGAGGATCTAAGAGAAACTTCTTCATTGGACGGAATGAAAAAGGAGAAGTCTTGTTGAAAAGACAACATAACCTTTTCTGCACTTTTCTGAAAAGCAGACTTGTCTTCACATGTGCAGAACTTTTGTCTTTTCACTTTGTCTACTGTTGCATTGCCTTTAACCAAATAAGGAATGTCAACTTTGCGTCTTTCTTCCTTGTAAAAGGCCTATTTTGATATAAGAAAAAGGTCTGTCACCCTTTTTCAAATAACCTTTTGTCTTCATGTAACAGAACAGCTTGGGCAGGCTGAGCAGTTCTGATTTCCACTTTGTCTTCGACTTTGTAAACTGATCTTGTAGTCAAATACAATACATGAGGACTTGGAAACACATTCCATAAAGTGTTTAGCCTGTTCACAAAGAACAGGTTCTGTTCACAAAGAACAGAACACTTGTAAACTGCCCAAGCTGCTCACCAGTGTAGAGCAGCGTAGACAGTTTATGTCCAGCCTGTTCAGCAGACAGAACAGCTTGGACAAACTGTCTTAGTTGCAACACATGCAACATATAGAACAGCTTTGGACTGATATTGCAAATCACTTTTTAGGTATTATTAAGGCATAAACAGGCCTTAACTTTTACCCATCAAGTGCATCAACAGGTTTGATTAATAATCTCCCCCTCAGATGCAGAACAGGTTTGACTGAGGCCTTTTTTTGCCTAACAGTTTGGTAGACCGGAAGAACAGCAACATCAGGCAACACCGACATCAACATCTCAGGGCTACTCTAAGCTGCCCATGAGCGCTAAATCGGTCGAAGAACATTTAAATTTATTGGCTTCATTTGTGGCCGCATATGGAAACTGCGTTCAGGGTAAAATAAACGATCCTGCTCTCTGGGATGAAGATTACGATCAGGTAGACCCTGATGACCTTGAGGAGATGGATCTCAAATGGCAACTGGCCATGGTAACCCAACGGGTTAAGCGATTCATCAAACGGACAGGAAGAAATCTGAACATGAATAACAAAGGGATTGGCTTTGATAAGTCCAAGGTCAAATGCTACAACTGTCAAGGCTTGGGACACTTCGCCAGAGAGTGTCAGAGACCGAAGGTAGAAAATTACCAAGGGCAGAATCAGTCTCATGGACAGTATCAGAACCAATCTCAACAGAGATATCTTCCGAGCACATCATCCAGTCAAGCAAACATAGCTGGTCTGTTATCTAACGTCACATCAGACAGACAGCTGGACGGTACTTACGACTGGAGCACACATTCAGAATCTAATGCTAGAGCCTTTATGGCTGAAGTTACCGAGAGTGGATGTGGAGGAGAAGAGCAGAGCACAAGGGACAACAGTCAACAAGAAAGCAGTCCGATGTGGGTGGAGAAGTCGGATGATCAGACGATTTTGGAGTTTGCCGCTCGGATGGCCAATGTCGAATCAGATTATACAAAGGTAAGTCTGAATTTCTCTCTTTTCCATGAATTATGTGTTTTATGTGCTACTTCTAACGACAGGTTAAATCTAGTACTAGAATCACATAAAACTATATCTGCTCAAAATGAATCATTAAAATCAGATAATGCTAGCCTGATTGATATTAAGCAAGATCTTAGGGATAAGCTTAAGGCTGATGCACAAGATGTCATAGTTCTAAAAGATAAGCTGAGTGAGCAGTGTGTTAGATTAGAACTGATGTATGAGCATGTAGAGGCTTTGACCAAAGATCTTAAGATCAAAGAAGTAGAGCTAGCTGAATCTAAGGTGAAGGTAGCTGAGGCCAATAGTAAACTAGAAAAGTTTAGGAACTCAAGTCTGAACCTAGGGAAAGTTTTAGATGCTCAACGCCAATCTAAAAAGCCTGTAGGTCTAGGATTTTATGAGATTCCTCCACCTTTTAATGACAACTATGTGCCTCAACCTCAGGAGAAAACTGAGAAATCAGTAGACTTAGAGGAAATACCTGAACCAGTGGCTGAGCCTGTAAAGGAAAACACACCTAAGGTGACTGATACAAATGTCAAGATTAAGAAAGTCAAATTTGCGTCTTCCTCTAGTGAAACACCTGCAGGAAAACATAAAATTGATTTTAATGATCAGGATGATGAACCAGTCACTATAGATGTACAAAAAGAACCAGACACTAGTGAGACACCTAAGTCTAAGGGCACACACAAGAAGTCCATTGACAAGATGTCTTGCTTTAGATGTCATGAAAAGGGGCATGTTGCTTCTAGCTGTCCGCTTAGGAAAACTGACATTACACCTAAGACAGGGAAGCCAGCACAAGCTAAGCCTGCAACAACTGTGGCGAGCACAAGTAGTTCTCAGAGTACCGAGAAAACTGTGCAGGCTACACCAAAACAGGCTATGAAACAGATTCCGGTGAAAGGTGGACCAAAAGAGGTGATTAGGACTAATTCACCTAGCAGAGCATACACTCCGGTTAGGTCACACACTCCTGTTAGACATCACACCGGGTAGAGCTCAGGGATCTCAATCTGAAATGCAATATAATCGTAATTATTCAAGAGCTGCACAACAAATGCCTACTCAAAGGCAAAGAGTGAATTTACATCACTCGGCACCACAACAATCTCCAGCTCAACGACCCAAGTCACCTGAAAGGCGAGATGGGTATTTGAAAGAGTTTAAGTATGTGGACGAGAATGGTATAACCAAGTCAGTTATGGCTTGGGTTCCCCGTGATAACTAACCTATTTTCTTTCATGTGCAGGAGATAACCACAGGTCTAAACAACAAATGGTTCGTCGACAGTGGATGCTCCAGGCACATGACAGGGGAAAGAAGTCTCCTTACTGACTTCAAGGGTCGGAATCGGGGATTTGTGTCATTCGCGGGAAATAAAGGAGGAAACATCACGGGTACTGGAGTGGTCAGTAATGGGACGATCAAGTTGGATCAAGTTTATCACGTTGATAAACTGGTTCACAATCTCATTAGTGTATCTCAAATTTGTGATAAGAAGAATTCAGTGCTGTTCACTGACATTGAAGCGTTGGTGCTAAAACTGGGGTTCAAGATTCCTGAAGAGTGGATATTGATGCGGGCACCAAGGAAGAATGACTTGTACATGCTCGATATGAACAAGCCGTAAACTTCGATGGGTTCAATCTGTCTGTTATCTAAAGCTTCGGAGACTAAATCGGTTTTATGGCACAGACGCATGGTACACTTGCACCTGAGAAAGATGAATTATATTACAAAACATGGGTTAGTGCAAGGTGTGCCTATGAAGAGTTTTCAGTTCGAGGATAAGTGTCTACCATGCAAGAAGGGAAAACAACATAAGAAGGCACACAAATCCAAGATTCAGAACTCCATCACTACCACATTCGATTTGCTACATATGGACCTCTTCGGACCAATCAACAAAAGGAGTATAGGTGATAGTTGGTATTGTTTAGTTATCACTGATGATTACTCACGATTTTCTTGGGTTTTCTTGCTAGGTACAAAGGACGAGACGACTTCCAAGCTCATCGGGTTCTTAGACCAAGTGGAGAATTCCTATGGAACACGGGTTAAAAGGCTTCGTAGTGATAATGGAACTGAATTTAAAAACACTGTAATTGGTGTATATTGCCTATCAAAGGGCATATTGCATCAATTTAGTGCACCCTATGAGCCACAACAAAATGGGGTGGCCGAACGAAAGAACAGGACATTGATTGAGGCAGCAAGGACCATGCTTTCGGATTCAAAGCTTCCTACCATGTTTTGGGGGGAGGCAGTGAATACCGCATGTCATATTTTAAACCGGGTCCTTACTGTCAAATTTTTGAACAAAACCTGTTATGAAATTTTGAATAAACGGCCACCTAATTTAACTGGCTTCGAACCGTTTGGGGTACCATGTACTTTATTGCGAACAAAACATCAACCTATGTTTGGTGAAAAGGCTGACGAAGGATACTTCCTAGGTTATGTGCCGAACTCACCAAACAAACGGGTTTTTAACAAAACAAATGGTACAGTAGAGATTGTGTATAACATTGAAGTCACAAGTTATACACATGAACCCCAAACAGGTCCGGAATGGATATTTGACTATGATAAATTGTTTGAGTCATTTAACATTCCTTTGGATGAAAATGCAGGTACCATCGAAAAGGACATGGCGACGTTGAATCTGAATGACGAAGGTCATACCTTTCCGAGGACCACATTTCAATCCACATCCGAGCCTACTTCGACTGAAGATGGATCTCCAGAAGTCACTGATTCAGAAGCACCTACAAATGAGAATCAGACTCAGACAACAAATTCCAACTCTGAGGAAACTGTCCACGAGGAGGAAAATGTGGAATCTGAGGTTGTTCCCCCATTAGGTGAGATAGTTACAAATTTAGGAGATAATCTGAGAGTTGACGAGATAGAGACATCTAGGATCAACAAGAACCATCCTATAGAAAGCATCATAGGAAATCCTAATGAGGGTGTGAGTACTAGGAGTAGTTTAAATAACAACAATGTGTTGTTGTCGATGATAAATGACTCCGAGGCCTATCATACCTGCCTCTATTCTTGTTTCATCTCGCAAGTAGTGCCGAAAAATGTGCAAATGGTACTAAAGGATAACTCCTAGGTTGAAGCGATGCAGGAAGAACTCTCTCAATTTAGGAGACTAGAAGTGTGGGAGTTAGTTCCATTACCTCGAGGGGAAATTGTAATAGGAACCAAATGGGTTTTTAAGTGCAAAAGAGACGATCGGGGTATAGTCACTCGCAACAAGGCTAGGTTAGTTGTAAAGGGTTTCAACCAAGAGGAGGGAATCGATTACAATGAGGTGTTCGCACCAGTAGCAAGGTTGGAAGCAATTAGGTTGTTTCTGGCTTTTGCTTCCTTCAAGGGCTTTAAGGTATATCAGCTAGACGTTAAGAGTGCTTTCCTCTATGGGAAAGTGAAGGAACTGGTGTATGTAGAACAGCCGCCCGGGTTTACAGATCCGAAATATCCAGACAGAGTATATCGATGAGATAAGGCTCTGTATGGATTACATCAAGCACCAAGGGCGTGGTACTAGACTCTGTCCAATCATTTGTTAGAGAATGGGTTTCAAAGAGGTAGGATAGATAGTACGCTGTTCGTTAAGCGAAAGGGAGAACACTTCATCTTGGTACAAGTGTACGATCATCTTTGGATCATCAGACGAGCAAATGTGCAAGGATTTTGAAAAGGTGATGAAGTCAAAATTCGAGATGAGTGCAATGGGTGAGTTGAATTTCTTTTTGGGGTTGCAAGTTGACCAGAAGAAGGAATGAATGTTTATCCATCAGACGAAGTATGTCTACGACATATTAGAGCGCTTCGGGATGGAAGGGACGAAACTGACAGCCCATTTCAGCACGCCGATTCAAGTGAATCACAATCTCGAACCGGGTACTGAAAGTGATACCAATGTGGATCCGACGTTATATCGGGCCATGATTGGATCACTTATGTATTTAACTGCTTCAAGACATGACATTATGTTTGCTGTGTGTATTTGTGCTAGGTTTCAAGCTAATCCGAAAGAGATGCACATGAAAGCTGTGAAGCGGATTCTACGATACCTCAAGTCGAAACCGAAGCTGGGACTTTGGTATCACGCGGAGGGAGATCTGGAGTTGGAGGCGTTCACGGATTCAGACTACGGAGGATGCAGCTTGACGCGCAAGTCAACAACTGGAGGTTGTCAATTCCTTGGAGGGAGACTCATTTCCTGGCAATGCAAGAAACAGACGTCGGTAGCCGTGTCAACGTGCGAGGCCGAGTATGTTGCTGCTGGTAGTTGCTGCTCACAGGTTCTGTGGATACAACAACAATTCGGGATTACGGTTTGGCTTACACTCAAACTCCTATTAGGAGTGATAACCAATCTACAATTGCTATAACAAATAATCCAGTTAAACACAGTAAAACAAAGCACATAGACATAAGACATCATTTTATACGTGATTGTGCTGAAAAGAACTTAATAAAGTTGGTAAAAGTGGCAACGGACGATAATAATGCTGATTTATTTACCAAAGCCTTTGATAAGTCACGGTTTGAATATTTGATTCAACTAAATGGAATGCGCAACCCAGAGTGAATTGACCTTAGTAGAATTTTTTTTCCTTTTATAGCAATAGTCTTTCTTTCTTTTTATAGTAAGTTTGCTAAATTAGGATAGTTTCTATTTTTAGTAAGTTAGTAGGTTATATTATTTTCTTGTTATTTCTTATGAAAAACAAAAGAAAAAAAAAAGAGAAAACCATAAAAAAATTTAAAAAAAAAGAGAATATCTGAAAAAGAGTTAAGTCTTAGATACATAGGTTCAAAGTGACGAAAATTAGCACAGTCGTTACAAAATCTGTGTTTAGGCTTTCACACATAATGCACCAAAAATTCTAAGTGTTATACATTATTTTTGATGTGTTGGTAGGCATAATACATATAGGAAATCTCAAGGCTAATAAAATATTCAAGAAAAAGTCAAACGTGTCACTAACTTAGATGTATGACCAATCGGTCTTAATTTTTATGTACGAGACATACAAACTTTGATTGTAAATGAGGTATGAAAACTTTCTAGGGATGTATAGCAACATCAAATACATCTTAAAATGGAAAGCATAGTAAAATCATACAGAATTGAGAGTCAAAAACACGTAACTCTGTTGTACGCAAGTACAGACCTGTTGCCTCTGTTTTGATTCGGGTTAGCAAGCTAAGTCGCTTTGTTGTACGTCGGTACAGACCTATCACCGCTGTCTTGCTAGCTTTAAAAATAAACCCTTAAGTCAAACTAAGACACTTTGTTGTATGTAAATACAGACCTGTGTCCGATGTTTGTCTTTTAAAGAAAGTTTGCAAATACCAAAAAGTTAGAATCATTGTCTGTATGCCTTGATCATAAAAGTATGTCTATGTCTGAGTCACGTAAGATAATTTCATGATAAATAAAAATGCCAAGGGATATTCCGAAACGTAGCATGTTTAAAGGGGAAAATACCAACAATCGGCTAGAAATGTATGTCACGCCAAACAATCAAAGGGATCAAAATTTCCTAAGTGTGAAAGTTTTAAATACTGAAAGTGTGTATCTGACACCGCTATCTGATTGAACCTTTCTTTGATTATGCTCGTCAAAAATATTTTGTTTAGTGTTTAGTATAGGTTGTAATCTTAAATAATTATGTAGTTTAGTCTAAGTTCAATTTTTATTCAAAATTTTAATTTTATTTTAATTTTATTTTATCTTTATTTTTATTTTTATTTTATTTTATTTTATTTTATTTTTACTTAGGAAAAAGGTCAAAAATTACTGAGGGTGCATTCCTAGTTGAATAAAATAAACATTGCGTGAAAATCTTGTGCTTAGGGTAAAAGATTTGGCATAGTTTATTCCGTTACTCGAAAAGGTTGAAAAGGTTGAAAAAGTTGAATTTATATCAAATATTTTCGAAATTTTCAGATTGAATTCGAGTCTAAGCCAAACTCGAATATGGCAGGGCCTCGAATCTGTCAGTAAACTCGAGAAGGGCAACAAACTCGAATGTTGGTGGTATAAATAGGTCAACAGTGATGGTCATAAATCACCTACTTTCGAATCTATACCTTCGAGTTTGTCTGAGCGATTTCGAATCTGTTCTCGAGTTTGCCGTTTTCAATACACCTACTATTTGTCGAGTTTCTGTTTGTTTGGGTTCGATACTACTAGTAGATCTAGGTATAACCAAGTGTATTGTACAAGATTTAGGTACTTTTATACTCCATTTAGGCCAAAATCATTGGATTTTGAAGTTTTATTGGTAGAAAGTTTGTTTTTTAAAATTACAAACTTTGAACCGGTGAAAAGTCAAATTAACTACAAATATCATTGATTAGAACCTAGTAGGACTAATAGATGTGATTTTCTAAGTCTAACAAGGTTAAAATATTGGATTTTTGTGATGATAGTGGCCGATTCCTTCGAGTTTGTTCTTGGCCAGTTTCGAGTTTGTCATTAAACTCGAATAGGTCATTAAACTCGAATGGGTCATTAAACTCGAATGAGTGTTCATTCGAATTTGACAGTATATTTGAAGAGTATATTTGAATTATTTAATTAAAATTTTAATTAAACTTGTAGAAATTCATAAGTGTTGGATTTTGTCCTTATACAAGTTCAAAATAAAACAATTTTGAATTTAAACAAGTTTATTCATTTTTAATAATTCTAATATTTTAATTGCTATATTGTGCAGCATAGCGAACAGAATTTTTGTTCCTAAGCATAACATGGTCATTTCTCCTGACCATGCTATTCCTGAAGCGCAAGCCTTCCGCCAAATGGTGGATTTCTTGGTGAGATCTAGGATTTCGTACGCGCTGTCTCACAATATCCAGATCATCATTCCTTATGTGTGTCAGTTCTATGATCATCTGCAAGTGGATTGTACTGTCACTCCGACAGTTTTGAGGACAAGGATTGACGGGCATCCTTTGGTATTTTCTGCTGATATGCTACGCCAAGTGCTACAGCTAGGCACTCAAGAGCAAGAGAACGACCCAATAGATTTCCCATTAGCCATTAGGCAAGCAACTTTTGTGAGAATGGGATACAGTCTGGATGTCATGAAGTCGTCATATATGAAAAGTGGACTTATTGGTCAATGGAGATATCTCGCTCATTTCTTCATGGTGTGTTTTGCGGCAAAGAAGGCCGGTTTTGACTACATTGTTTCAAAGATCCAGTCTGGGATGATTGCGTTAGTCTATAATCAGAAGTTCAGCTTTTCGGGAATGTTCTTTTCTGAGTTCGTTCATCAAATCACGGCTCCAGAAAGAGAAAGATTTTTATTGTATCCTCGCTTCATGATGATGTTAATCAGGCACTTCTTGCCAAATCTGCCACAGCTTAATGATATTCAGAGTGTTGCGGTCATCGAGAAAAGGATATTTGCTGATTGTTCCTCTCATCGAGGAAGGTTAGCCATTCCAGTGGAAGGACCAATGTTTGGTGCTGTAGTTGATCCTAATTTTGTAGCCCCTGATGATGCCAACTGGGCAGGGGAGGTGCAACTTCAACAGCAACAGCCACAGCAACAGCGACAGCAACAACCACGCCCTCAACAACAGAGAAGAAGACAAAGGCCTTCCGCGAGACAAAATCAGGCAGATAGGCCTTCTACAAGCCAACCTCAAGAGCAGGAAGAGGCTGGACCTTCAAGTGCACCATCTATATCTGATCCTACTTTTCAAACGTTGGAAGAGATCTGGGCAGCAGGTCCGAATGCTGATGAGGAAATAACGGCTGAATTAGTTGGAAATATATTGGAGCCTCCAGAAGGAGAAGTTGATGTGTTCAAACAAATAGAGGACTATCAACCTGAGCAAGAAGGCGAAGCCGTTACTACTTCTGATTCTGAAGAAACCGAAGAAATTGAGGTTGAGGCTCCAGAAACTATAACTGATGATCCGTCCATCCAAATAGGGACATATGGCTCACGTTTAGTGGTGACTGAGGAAGAAGTTAGGAGGAAAAGAGCTTCAGAGGAGTCAGAGGACTCAGATTATGAAGAAGAAGAGGTAGCACCTTTGGTACATCGGCAAAGGGCCAAACGCCATAGGTTCATGCAGGGAGCTTCCTCGGCCTCTGCTTCCCAGCCAGAAATACCTCAACCTCCACCCGCTCAAACAACCATTCCACCACCACCACCACCCGTTGAACCATACATTCCATCGCCAATCATTCCAACCCCCATACAATCCATACCATCCACTTCATCCACTTTCATGGAAAATCAACGGTTTTCTGAGCTGAAAAGCAAAGTCGACTTCCAACAAGTCCAAATCTTTGGTTTAACAAAGGCTCTCGGCGAAATACAGAAGCATAATGCACATATCGACATCGAGAATGCTGAGTTAAAGAAAGTTGTGGGCAAGATCGAAGAAGAAAATTTAGAGCTCAAAACCTTTGTTTCCGATCAGGCAGCCGAGATTCGATCAATGCGATCCCTTATTGAGCAATTATTGAAAAACCTAAAGGCTCAGGGGGAGACAAGTTGCCGGGATCAGGAAGAGCTGCCCAGGGATGGAGATGATGACGGCAATGATCCCAGCGCGCAAAGAGATAATGAGCCAGTAGATTTTTCTGCTGCTCAGCATACTGAGATTCAGGGGGAGCCAGGTCAGTCGGGAGCTACAGGAGGTGAGGCTAGTTCCTCAAAGGTCTCAGAAAGTGAAGTACGTGAGATGATCGAAGCATTGATGGACATTGATGAAGATCCACTAGAACTTGAATTTGATTTTGAAGATGATATCGAAGATCTAGAAGAAGGAGAGTTTGTTCCAGAAGATGTTGCTGATTGGAAATCTGATGAGGAGGTTGTGATAGATGAACATGACAATGTAAATGAAGTAATCATTCAATCACAGCCTGTCACAGAACAATATGAGCAAAACGATCAACATGTAATCGATATTGATGATGTCAAATTGGCTTCAGTAAATGATTCAGAACTGGAGGAGGCTGAAAGAGAGCCAAGCAGAGCTGAATTGTTAAATCTATGGTTCCGTAAGGAAGAAAAGAAAACAGAGCCAAAAATGAAGAAAAAGATGAGAATTCCGGGGGCAGAAAATCTCTCTGGTGGTATTATCAGCTGGTTCTTCGACAGAGAACTGCAGCTTTTCATTCTGAAGAGGAGAGATGGACTCCAGTACCTGAGGCGTAAGCTTAAAGTATTTAACACATTGCCGAAGGTAGAAGTGAAGGAGTTAGCCTGGAAAGAGTTGATTAACATTGGAAATGACCCTTATGCTGAGGTAATCGCTAAGATAATTAGAAGAGAGGGTAGAACTGGAAAGTTTGAGAGAATCAAGCCGAGATCAGGGAGGAGAGTTGAGGATGAGTCAAGGATAGATCCTCATACTGGAAAGCCATGGGCAAAAATGGTTTACAAACCTGTCAAGTGCTTGAGAAGGGTGCCAATGAAGTCGATGCCACAGAACGTTTTAAGCAACACGAAATGGTGGTATGTCGACAACGAAACTGCTGAAGCAATAATGGAGGATACTGAAGACAAAGTGATTTTGCGAGTGTATGATCCATTACACCTGATAAATCTATCGAAGGACGACCTATAGAAGCTAAATGATCAGCCTATCTTCTTTCATGAAGGTTGGAGATCTGATGCTAGGAAGTACCAGAAGGTAGTAAAAGTTTGTATAGATGCAGGGTTATATGCAGGTAGTAGTATATATGGGTCTAGTACTTAATCAAAATGTAAATAGTTAGTTAGAAGCTATCGTCAAGGGGGAGTCTGTTGGTATACCCTGTGTGACGATAGCAGTCTAAGTGATCTAACATTTTGGTTTAAGTAATATTACAAAGTATTAGGTATTAACGAGTGTTTGATATATGTGTTTATATATGTTTGATAGTTATTGATTGTATGTTTGAACTTGATGTAATGTATTACAAGAAGTTCAAACATAAAGTTCAAAGATAAATTCAAGCATGAGTTAAAAACATAATTTCAAATATAGGTTTAATATGTGAAAGTCGAATTTAGAATAAATTCGAATGGCATTCGAATTTGTTGGGAAATAGTTTAAGTACATTCAAGCTGTTAGTTAGACTTCTCAGACTGTTAGTAGATTTTTCATGTAAATACAAAGTTCATGCTGCTAGTTGAAGAAACTCGAGCTGCCAGTGTAAAAGTTCAAGCTGCCAGAGTAAAACAACTCAAGCTGCTCAGTTCATGCTGTCAAGAGATTCAAGCTGCTCAACAGTTTCATAAACAGAAAGTGCTGATTTTCAGGAAAGATATCTACACGAAGATTCCAGCATATCTACTATCAGAGAAGTCATAGTCCTTCAAGGAAACAAGTCCAAAAAGCAATATAAATACAGAAGAAGTTCATAGAAATATATAGAAGTTTTCTGCGTATTTTTGAGTCTGTAATTGCTTTATTGTTTAAGTTTTCATAAGCCTCTAAGGTTGTAAAACCCTAAGAACAGTCTGTGTTCTTCGTCTACTCAAGACAGATTAGAGGTGAATGTAATCATTGAATTCAGCAATACAAACAGTCTTGATTACTTCTTATGTTTTGTGCTTCATTGGTTCTGAAAGTTTTTGTTAAAATAATTAAGTGTTATTCCGCAAACTTCTTAATTAAACTTTGATTCAAAGCAAGATTATTGATTTATACTCTGATAAATTTCAAATCAGTTAATCTTGGTTATTCATATTTTAGATCCTGACAAGTGGTATCAGAGCCACAGGTCGTTCTTTGTTTTTCAAAGTCGAAAACTTTCTTCAAAATTTTTAATCTTTTACAATGGAATTTGAAAATAGCAGCAGTGGATCTGGGCAAGGACTCAAAGTGCCTATGCTCAAGCCCACTGAGTTTGAGATGTGGAAACTCAGGATTCAACAGCATATTCAATTCATTGATTATGCCATATGGGAAGCTGTTGAATTCCCTCCTGTAGTTGATCCAGAACTTGATGCTGAGGGAAAACCAGTCAAAACTCCTCCAAAAACTGAACTTGAAAGGAAGGCTAGAATGAATGAAGTGAAAGCACTCACACTATTACAAATAGACATTCCTAATGCTTATCAACATCAGTTCAAAAAGTTTTATACTGCTCACTCTCTTTGGAATGCCTTAGAGAAGAGGTTTGCTGGTAATGCAAGTACCAAAAGAAATCAAAAAGACCTCTTGAAACAGCAGTATGAAAACTTTTCTGGTGGCAAGAATGAAAACCTCACTCAAATCTTTGACAGGTTCAACAAACTGATAAGTGAACTGGAAAGTGCAAAGGTCAATCTGGATCAAGATGAAGTCAACAGAAAGTTTCTCAGATCTCTTGGAGAAGAATGGACAGTCTATGCTGCACAGTGGAGAACAAAAGACACTCTTGATGAGATAGAATTGGATGATCTGTATAACAGTTTAAGAGTGTTTGAGACTGAGATTGATGCTAAAAAGAAATCCTTTTCTTATAATCACAATACTGCTCTTCTGTCTTCTGAAAAATCTAATAACTGTGATTCTTTTTCAGGTGGTGATGGCAATTCTGCTGAAACTCATTATGAAGCTTTTGTTGCCAATGATGGATTATTTGCTCTAAATGTTGAAGACTTGGAACAAATTCATCCAGATGATCTTGAAGAGATGGATTTAAAGTGGCAACATGCAATGCTGACCATGAGAGCCAAAAGATTTCTGAAAAGAACTGGTAGGGCCAACTTTCAAGCCAAGACAGAAGGCAAACCATCTTTTGATAAATCAAAAGTGGAATGCTATAAATGCCATAAGCTTGGTCACTTTGCCAGAGAATGTAGATCTCAAGGTCAACAGCCATCAAGGACTTCACAGCCCATCCAAGCTTCCTCATCAACAGCACTTGTCTCTCAAGAAGACAATGTGTTTGACTGGAGTGATCAGACAGAGGAAGAATTCCAAAATCAAGCACTTATGGCAGAAACATCAAATGTCTCCTCCACTGAACTACCATCTGAGGTAAATTCTAAACTCTGCTCTCAATCATGCAAAAATATGGTTAAAAAGTACAGAGATCATAATGAGAGCATGTGCAAAACTCTAGCTAAGATGGAAGAAAGGAGATATGAATATATGCAAGCCATAGAAGATCTGGAAAAACAGATCAATGATTATAAGGATAATGAGATTCAAATGGGGTATGATAGAAACTATCATGAATGGGAGAAAAAGGAACTCAATAAGAAAATAGAATCTCTGAATAAAAAGGTAGAAGAAACTGAACAGAAGGTGTTAGAGGCTAATGAGAAACTGGAATCTGTTAACATAGATCTAGGTAACTTCAAGTTAGCAAATCAAAAGCTAGAACACCTAATGGAAGTTCAATTCAAAGATAGAGTCAAATCTCAGGTCAATCCCAAAGAAGGAATAGGATACAGAGCTACTCCACCTCCATATAATAACAAGTACATTCATCCAATGAGTGAAGTTGCTGATAGACTTGTCAATGAACCACTAGATGAGTCTATGACTATTGTAGATCCTATCCTTGATAACAGTCCTGAATTAAAAGAAGATAAGAGTCAAAATAGAGACTGTGACACAAAGAGTGCACCCATAGAAGTCCAAGTTCCCAGTAAGAAAGGAAAAGAGAAGATGAGTGTATGCAATGCTACTCCACAAGTTTCTGTACATTCTAACTGTAACACTGCATCTTCATCAAAAGGAACTAAAAGAAGTAAAATTGTTTCTATCTGCACATGCCAAAAGCATGGTGTTCAAAAGTTTCCTAAACAACAGCAGGTAAGAGGAAACCAGAGAAACAAGAACCAGAAATTGACAGAAAAGTCTGGTGTTCCAATTCAAACTGTCAAAAGATGTTTTCACTGTGGAAGGAAGAATCACTTAGCCAAGGATTGTTTTTACAAACCAGCTGTTGCAAAACAGACTGTGCATCACACAAAATCAAATCCTAAACAGGCAAAGCACTCAAAAGTGAAACCTTCCACAGCAGCTCCAAAGAGAACAGTTGATCACAGATTCTCAAAAGTTAATAAAAAACAGTCCACACATCAAAAACAAGTTTTGGCAAAGCCTAAATCAAGTTTTAAACAAATATGGTGTGTCAAGGACAAATCTGTTGATCAAACTGCTAATGCAAAAGATCAGACTGCTAAGTCAAAATCTGATGCTGTTAGTGCAAAAACTGAAACTGTTAGCACTACAAACACAGCTCAAGCTGCTGGGCATCAAACTGGAGCTGCTAGTGAATCATCTGAGACTGTCAGAAGAAAAGATGATCAAAATAGTTGGATACCTCATATTATCACTAAATACTCTCCAAAGACTCCATCAGTAGATCTCACCAAATATAAGAAGTCAAAAACAGTTTTTAGTTATGTCAATGTACAAGGCCAACCCAAAACCAATTTGGTTTGGGTTTACTCCACTACTAACTAAGCTGTTATTTGTGCAGGGCAACCACAGGTCTCCTCATAGAACAAGATGGCATCTGGACAGTGGATGCTCTAGGCACATGACAGGCAATTCTGAATGCTTGTCAAATTTCAAAGGTTTTGATGGAGGTTTTGTTGCATTTGGAGGCAACTCAAAAGGAGGTAAGGTTACAGGTAAAGGTACTGTTAATGCAGGCAACATGACATTCCATGATGTTCTGTATGTTGAACAGCTTAAGTACAATATATTGAGTGTCTCTCAAATCTGTGACAAACAAAACATTGTTCTGTTCATAGATTCTGAGTGCATTGTTCTTTCAAAGGATTTCAAAATTCCTGAAAATCTTGTTTTACTTAGAACACCAAGAAAGGACAATGTTTACTGCCTGGACACAGCTCTCTTGACTAAATCAAATACTTTAAGCTGTTTAATATCCAAAGCATCATCAAATGAGTCTGCTCTCTGGCATAGAAGGATGTGTCACATGAACTTCAAGTCCATGAATGATTTAGTTAAAAAGAATCTGGTAAGAGGATTACCACAAAAGGAGTTCATTTGTGATGATCATTGTGTAGCATGTCTTAAAGGTAAGCAACACAAAACTTCTCATAAGGCCAAAGAAGTAAATTCAATCTCATCTGTTCTTCAGTTGTTACATATGGATCTATTTGGTCCAACATCTGTTTTGAGTTTGAATAAAAGGGCATACTGTTTAGTCATTGTTGATGATTTCACCAGATTTACTTGGGTTTACTTTCTTAGGTCCAAAGATGAAACTGCTGAGCTAGTTAAGTCTTTTATCCTTAAGATAGAAAACCAATCCAATTCCAAAGTTAAGGTGATAAGATCAGACAATGGAACTGAATTTAAAAATCAAATTCTAAACAGTTTCTGTGAGTCCAAAGGCATTGCTAGACAATATAGTGCACCAAGAACACCACAGCAAAATGGTGTAGCTGAAAGAAAGAATAGAACATTAATTGAGGCTGCTAGAACAATGCTAGCTGATTCAAATCTGCCAATGACTTTCTGGGCAGAAGCTGTTAATACAGCCTGTTATGTTCTAAATAGGGTTCAAGTAGTTCAATCACAAGGGAAAACTCCCTATGAGTTATTCCATAACAGAAGTCCCCTAATAGCTTTCTTCAAGCCTTTTGGATGCCCATGTACTATTCTTCACACTAAGACTCACTTAGGGAAGTTTGAGAGTAAGGCTGAAGAAGGATTCTTTGTAGGATACTCAACTCAAAGCAAAGCCTATAGAGTATACAACAGTGTGTCTAAAACAATTGAAGAAAGTGCCAATGTTGAATTTAATGAAAATACTGCTAATATCAAAGGCACTGGTCCTGATTGGTTGGTTGATTTAGATTCACTAACAAATTCTCTGAGCTTTGTTGAGTATACTGCAGGAGCTGATGCATACAGGGTTGAAGCTGCTAACACGAATTCTCATGCTGCCAATACAATTTCTCATGTTGTTGGCACAAAGTCTCAGACTGCTGCAGATTCAACAAGTTGGGATGATTTCACCACTCTACCACTTCTGTCTTGTGATCCTCCAGGGGTCCTGAATGATACAAATCCAGACACTGAAGTGCCACTCCAAAGTTCTGAAAGAACAGCTCCAACACAACAGGAAACAGTCCCAGATTCAAGTCAAGCTGTTTCAGAAACTGAACCACTCACTGGTTCTGATGGAGATGATACAAACCTTGGAACTTCCTTTCAAACAGAGAGAGAGCCCACACTAAGAGTTCACAAGTATCACCCTCTCAATCAAATACTGGGTGATCCAAGCACTCCTGTTCAAACAAGGAAGATGGTTCACAATGAGACTGCTGCTGCTGAACAAGCAGTTACTGAATTCAGTCTAGCTGCTTTTGAACATGCCTGTTTCATGTCTCAATTGGAACCTAAAAAGGCATCAGAAGCATTAAAAGATTCATCCTGGATTGAAGCTATGCAAGAAGAGCTTTTACAGTTCAAAATTCAGAATGTATGGACTCTGGTGGATCTTCCTAAAGGTAAGAGAGCAATAGGTACAAGATGGGTGTTCAGAAACAAGAAGGATGAGAGAGGGATAGTCATCAAGAACAAAGCAAGACTAGTAGCACAA
Organism: Centrapalus pauciflorus; assembly: GCA_020465985.1. Taxonomy (NCBI): domain Eukaryota; kingdom Viridiplantae; phylum Streptophyta; class Magnoliopsida; order Asterales; family Asteraceae; genus Centrapalus; species Centrapalus pauciflorus. The sequence goes on from JAANYP010001371.1 coordinate 485,984, forward strand.
GGGTACACTCAAGAAGAAGGAATAGATTATGATGATGTCTTTGCTCCAGTAGCAAGAATTGAAGCCATCAGACTATTTCTAGCATATGCAAGTTTCAAAGGCTTTAAAGTGTATCAAATGGATGTTAAGTCTGCTTTCCTGTATGGGACAATTGAAGAGGAAGTGTATGTGTGTCAACCTCCTGGTTTTGAAGACTACAAGTATCCAGACAGGGTGTACAAGCTAGACAAAGCTCTCTATGGTCTTCACCAAGCCCCCAGAGCATGGTATGACACACTGTCATCATATCTTCTACAGAATGGATTCAAGAGAGGCACTCTGGACAAAACACTTTTCACTAAATCCATCAAAGCTGAGATTCTTCTTGTCCAAATCTATGTTGATGACATCGTATTTGGCTCAACTAATGATAGGTTGTGCAAAGAATTTGAGTCCCTAATGCACAAAAAGTTTCAAATGAGTTCAATGGGGGAACTCACATTCTTTCTAGGGCTGCAGGTTAAACAGAAGCCTACTGGTCTATTCATAAGTCAATCAAAGTATGTCAAAGACATACTGGAAAAGTTTGGCTATCAAGACACAAAGGTTGCAAGCACTCCAATGGATCCTCATAAACAGCTCCATACAGACAAAGATGGCATAGATGTGGACATTCATCTATACAGATCCCTTATAGGATCTCTCATGTATCTAACATCTTCTAGACCTGATATAATGTTTGCTGTCTGTGTGTGTGCTAGGTTTCAATGCTCTCCAAAGGATTCTCACTTGGTTGCTGTTAAGAGAATCTTTAGATATCTTAAAGGCCAACCACATTTAGGTCTATGGTATCCTAAAGACTCTCCTTTTGAACTAACTGCTTATTCTGACAGTGACTATGGTGGATGCAACATTGACAGAAAATCCACAACTGGTGGATGTCAATACTTAGGAGCAAGACTGGTCTCTTGGCAATGCAAAAAGCAAACAACTGTCTCCACATCATCCACTGAAGCAGAATACGTAGCAGCTGCAAGCTGCTGCTCCCAGGTAATGTGGATTCAAAATCAGCTAAGAGACTATGGTATGAATTTCTTATCCACTCCTATTTATATTGACAATTCAAGTGCAATTAGCATTGTGCAAAACCCAGTGAAATTCCCAAAAACCAAGCATATAGAAATCAGATTTCACTTCATCAGAGATTGTAATGAAAAGAAGTTAATCCAAGTTACCAAAATACATACAGATGATCAGCTAGCTGATCTATTTACAAAACCTTTTGATGTGGGAAGGTTCACTTTCCTAATATCAAATATTGGTATGGTAAACATGGATTAATTGGATTTCATTATTATCGACTCAGTATGCTAATTTAAGGGGGAGACACTGTTCCATTGAAAAGTTGCACAATTTTACACTAACAGCATGAGTATTTTCTCATGCTGCTAGTTCATTTTCTCGGACTGCTAGTTATTTTCACTTGATCTGTCAAAGTGTGCAGGGTATTTGGGTAATTTTTTTAAATGTGTGCGCGGGACCCAACCTTTTCGAAACCTTTAAAGGTCCGGTTTCGTTCAGTTGTAACTACCAGTTACATATTCTTCTTCCACGGCCTTCTGCTTTCTCTCTGAACGAATCACACATTCTTCTTTCAAACCCTACAACCATCGTTTGTTCATCCATGGAGTTCGTAAAAGAGCATAACTGCCTCCCATACACCCTAAAACACTCTGAACTTCAACCGTTTCAGGCAATGATGGATTTCCTCAGGCACTCCCATATTCATTATGCCCTAACCATAAACCCTACTATATACATCTCCCATATAGAACAGTTTTGGAACCATGCATCTGTTAAAACCATCAATGGAGTGCCTACCCTTCTATCCAAAATTGATGGCACTCCCATCACCATCACTGAGGAATCCATTCGGCACCATTTGCATCTTCAAGATGCCACAGGTATAACAGACCTAACCCTTAACGCTTTACATACTGGTCTTTACAATATAGGTTATTGGGGTCCTGCTGATTCATTTACTTTCTTGAAAGCCCATTTTTCTCCTAAATGGAAATTTCTTGTACATATTATTCAGCAGTGTATGAGCCCCAAAAGAACTGGTTGGTCAGAATTTTCTTCTAACATTGCCACTGCCTTAGTGTGCTTTTCAACAGGCCAACGGTTCAATTTTTCAAACATGATTTTTTAGGGGATGTTAAGGCATCATTCCCTAAAGAATGGGAAGTTTTTAATGTATCCAAGATTTTTGGCAGAAATCATTGCACACACCTGCACTACTTCTCATTTACATAAGAGGATACATATTTCCCATAGGCACTCACTATCTTCTATCAAAAGGCTGATAAAGACAAGTGCCAATTTTGTCAGTGTAGATGTTCCATTGCCCTCTGCAATGATGAACATCATTTCAGGAAACAGAGGAGAGGGTCTTGAGCAGGCTCAGCCTAACATCACTGCTACACCCCCAAGACCCCAACCCACTCCTCATGATACACAAACTCCCACTGATTCTTTTGTACAGCCAACACGCCCACTCAGAAATATATACAAAAGAAAAAGGGGACCAGGAGCTCCTTCCTCCTCCTCCCATCAGCAAGAGCCATATATCCCTGTGCAGGAGGATACTCCTGCACAGCATATCCAAAGGGAACCACTAGAGGAAACTCCCATTCTCACTCAGGAGGTGAACATCTCTTCAGAGATGGTTCATATGGGTTCTGTGGCTGGCACTACTGATGTCTCTGCACAAGAGGCACAGGACAGTGCCAACATAGCTAAGACCACGCCCATGGCAACAGCAAGTGTGCAAACACAAGCTGGAAGTCCCCAGTACCAAGAACAGAGGGGCCCAGAGGTTTCTACTTCTGGTATTAATGTCAGTGATAGATCACAAGCACCACATGTGTTTTCTGATCTTGAGACTAGTCTGCAACTCATGCTTTTGACGGATCCCAAGCTGAAACCTGTTGTAGCTATGTTGGAATACCAAATGTCCATCATTGCTGCACAGGGTGCACAAATAATGGCCCTAAAGCAATCAGAAATGGCTCAAAATCAGAGGATGGATTATCTTCATAAGGGGTTTACCCTTTGTGGAAATAAGCTCATTCAATTAGAGCGTTTGATTCAAACCCAAGGGGCAACGGTTGTAGGTCCTTGACCAAACCAATGCTTCCAAAAAGGGGGAGAATCAAGAGGTTCCCAAATCAGTCCAAGCAGCTCCAACAACAACAACAGTCCAAGTAGCACCAACAGTCCCAGTTTCTAGGCTAGCAGTCCCAACAGCTTCTCAAGCTGTTAGCCTAGAAACTCAAGCTGCTCCTTCAAAAGTCACTGGAGTTGTGATCAGGGAAGGCATTCAAGCTCCATCAAGTACAGTCCAAGCAACATCCTCTTCTGTAAAAGACAAGGGCAAGGGCATTCTCATTGA